>OY284475.1:47070581-47635500 GCA_958336345.1 Dorcus parallelipipedus
GTATCAAGAATATTGTTTGTCCTTAAGGTGTTCTCCGCACGATATATGATTTATTTGAAAATTAATACCGAGAAATGGTTTCTTAATCAACAGAACTTATTGAGTTTGCATAATATATCTTCAGGATATTCTTTTTTACTTTTAACAATTTTGACAAAATAGAGTTTTACTCAGAAGAATTATTTTATTTCAATAGACAATTCGTAATTCATTTAGCAACATCAACGTCTTTAGGTAAAAGAATACCAAGTCGTCAAAGTATTATGAATTTTAAATAATAAACTATGTACAATCGAAAACACCTTAAAGGTAACAACTCGAAAATTTGCTTGGCACTAATGAAAATACGGGATAGCGACAATCGGTCCGAACATAATTGAAAAACTTGAGAAGTATGCCGTACTTATTGAAAAAACAAAATTTGGAAAATTTGATCCTAGGGTTATTCGGCAAGAATGAGCTGAATTTTTAAAGACACACTTTTGTTGTATGCCTTATGAATGAATTATTAATGCCTTATTAATGAATTAAAGAGGAATGTGATTTAACGTGTGGGCTGTTGTGAGTGTGATCATGTCTACATCGGACAGGCTTTACAACACTTAAAACAACGTGTAATGAAACACAAAAGTGACATTAAGGCCCAGTTGCACAATTCCAACTTAACTTTAAGCCAAAGCTTAAACCCTTAACAACAATTGTTGAAATATGTAATCGTTGTTATGGGTTTAAGCTTCAGCTTAAATTTTAGCGTTTTCGACTGACTGTTCCAGAGTATTCTGAGAGTATCTCTATCCCGTGTTATTACATGAAGTTAAGACAAGATGGAGATAATCTGAGAGTGCTCTAGAGCAGTCAGTCGAAAACGGTATTAAACTGGAATTGTACAAGTGGGCCTAAATACAATAACAATTCAAATTCTTTCGTCAATCACATAAATAATTTCAACCATAACATTAAGTTGGACAGTGAGTGGAGGTGATCACGACTGAGAACAACCTACACAAAAGTCTTTTTAATGAAATGCCTGACTAATGTCTGACATACAAAATTGAAGCAATATTTACTGTAATTTAATGTAAAAAGAAAGAAACAGAAACAAAATCAAACATTAACTTTTCAAAATTCAAATTTGCCGCCATGTTGTTAACTTGGGTTGCTCCTTAGTCCTTGATCTTTGTGCTTCCCGCACTTTCGTGCCACCATATTGTTCTTCCTTTTACATTAATGTTAATGTTTTTTTTTAATTGTATAGTCCGTCCAGAAAGTACATATCTGGAAAAAAGAAAATAACACTACAACTTCCAATTTTTAAATTTATGAACGAAACAATTACAATAGAGGAAAACAATTCTAGTTATTTGTTTAAGTAATATCAGGTTAATCGAGAAACTTATATATATTAAACGTTCAGGGAACCTGAAAACAAATCAACTGCATCTTGAGTACATTTGATGTTTCATGCTGTTATTGCTATTATTTTTTTCTCGAATTTTTACATTTACAACTTTTCTTTAATTACGAACCCCTTTGTTGAAAATATGTATGTTCTACCAGTTTCCATTTTTCTCAATTACTCAAATTTTTCTGTCTAAAAGGGTTAACATTCTATGTATATCTGTGGTCACTTTTTTTGTTAGATTCTTTGAAAAATATGATTTTGAAAAGATACTGCGTTCCTAAAAATATCGTAAATATAATATAATATTTATAATAAGCTATATATTGATAGAAATTTCAAAATTCCGGATACTTTTTAGACGGTCTATAACTATTGTTATGTGCTATTTTGCTAATTTGTACTAATTTTCACTAATATCAACTTATACTCGTACTATCGTAGAGCCTCTGATGATGGAACAAATTTGTTTCGAAATATTGATAAGGCATATTTACAACAAAAGGGTGTCTTTAAAAATTCAGCCCAACCTTGCCGAATAACCCTAGAATCAAATTTTCCGAACATAATTGCACAATCATGGCCATTCTAAAGAGTAGATTGAAAATTTGCTAGACAGTAACATTTTAAATTTAAGTCGTGTATATGTTATTGAGAATGATGATATACCGGACAATAACGTTAAAGTCCGAATAATGACGTTAATGACCTATTGCGATAGTTATTAACGTTACTTACCGGGAAATACCCTCAATGATCTCGTAAAATGGTAAATAATGTTAATTTAATCACAGTCCGGATTTTATCGTTACTAACTGGATGGAGATGGTCGCTGACAAGAGGGTAATGTGTGTCGTGTGACGTTGACGTTCCTATTACGTATTTTACATTCCTTGTGTTACAAACACGCGGTATATGAACACTCAATGCACTGTACTTAATTAATAAACACAGGCCGACAAAATTACAGTATTTGTCTGGGGTTTAGATTATTTTGTGTAAATTTATTCAGTATGTGTTTACACATTCCTTGCGTACCATCGAAAAAATTCTATCATTTAAGGATTTGAAACCACAAGACAAAATTATAAGACACTTAGGCCCAGTTTTACAATCGTAGAATAAGGATATAATAATTTTTCGCCGAATATCCTTTGATGTTCCTCCATATCTACGTCACACCTACGTCACGTTATTCTAAGAATAATGCTTATCCGACGATTCTAAAATCGGGCCTTAATGTGGGCAATACTTAAAGGATTTACTTTATTCGTTTAACATCTCGTATTAGGTATGTTCCACTTGATAGAATTTCAAGTTCTGAATCGTTCAAGTCATACGCAGTATTATAAAATTTACATCCAATTTTGTGTACTGCTCAAGCTCCATACGATTTAGAACGGTTCAGAAGTCGAAATCCTGACGAATGGAATGGACCTATTATATCATTCTGAATATATGCAGTTATTTTCTTTATGAATATCTAATTTCTATATGCCCGTTTTCTTTTTGCGCCAAAATATTTTTCGTATGAGCAGGCCCCACATTGCGCTTTAAATTCTAGCACCTTGATTTTCACCGCACCAAGATTTTCTAGGAAATAGTCCGGATAAGAAAATAGAAAATAAATTTTAAGGTTCATGTTATAGCCCAGGTTTTCGTAAGATTCTTTCAACAGTATGTTAATATTTGTTTGATTTGGTTTAAATATTAAAAATGTCGCTAAAGTCGGACACCATCTATTGTCTTAGCTTGTTGCGACTGTTATTTAATCAGAACACCATAAATATATATTGTGACGATTCCGGTGCCAGCCCGTCTGATGCGTCACCGCCGACGCGTCTTAGACGAGAAGCTTCGGACGCTTCGACATCACGTCAGCGGTGGAATCAATCTGAGACTCTCTGTCGCCTACTCGAACGTTCGCGAAAAACAACCCCGGCTTATAAAACACGCGACCGGGGATGAGAAGGTAATTCAGCATTGGACAGT
Source organism: Dorcus parallelipipedus (assembly GCA_958336345.1). Taxonomy (NCBI): domain Eukaryota; kingdom Metazoa; phylum Arthropoda; class Insecta; order Coleoptera; family Lucanidae; genus Dorcus; species Dorcus parallelipipedus. Next base: position 47,073,973 of record OY284475.1, read on the forward strand.
TCGGCGTTAAAGTTCGTGTTGCATTTTAGCTCGGCTGTTAAAATAAATTACGTATAAGTTTGTAAATAAATTATTGTTTAAGTTAGTGTTAATTCGTTTGCTTTTAAATAAATTAGTTATTAACTATTTCGTGTTTTGTTTAAAAATAAAAATTAATAGAACCCGTAAAATCGTTACAATATTAATGTTCTACAGAAACTTGAATTGTATCAAATACAATTCAAATGGTAAAAAAATTATCAATTTAGATTTTCTTTCAGATTTTATGCAAAATTTTAAAGAATTATTTTTTCAAAAACTACTTGTACGTGATGGAAAAAACTACATACAGATTTGTTAATGGTATGTGATCCTCTGTTACGGTTGAAAAATTCAATTAAGTTAATGTCACGATGTCATTATCCGAGGAAATATGTAAATTTAAATTCATTTCGTAATTATTGCAATCATGTGCATTTCAAAAGTATGCCGAATCAGCAACCATTGAAGTAGATCAAAGTCGCGTTACACTTACTCGCATGAATGCAAGCTTTGCGGAATGCGAGCGTGTTGTTTACATGTGCCAATTAAGATCGAGGCAATTAGAACGCTTTAAGAAAAACAAATTTGGCAAGGATCAATTGATGCTGATGCACTTTGTACTTTGAACCGAACCCTCAGCCACCAGAGCAAAGGAACCAATTGTGACGTAGAGATAGGGATGTATAAAAGATCGACCCGCAGGTAGAATCGAGGGCAGTTGCAGTAGTTGTAGTGGTATTAGTGAAGAGCAGTATTAAAGTAGTGAAGAGTATTAAAAGTAGTTAGTTAGCAGTTTAGTAAGATAATTAATTGGACAGTAAATTGTGAACGAGTGCGCGAAAACCGAAGCCAAGCGAATGAGCTCTCCACGAGCACAGGGCTGGCCTTGGGCCAGGCCCTTCCGCCTAGAAGTAATGTAGAATTTAATTAAAGTCAAGTAATTAAGTTAAAGATTAAATAAGTTCGATAAGTTTAAAATAAGTGAAGTTAAAGAAGTAAGGATGAGCTGAGAGTTATTGAGTATTAGTTTAAAGTAAAAGGTTAAATAAGTTCGTTAAGGAAGAATTATGTTTAAAATAATTATAATGAATAATTAAGTTTTAAAGTAAAAAGGACTTACGCCCGGTTGAACCAACTTTTTAAGCAGAGCTTAAATTTAAGTTATGTTTAGAATGTGACATTTACATATGGTCAGTATAATGTCAAATACATTCTGATTGACATTTAAACTTCAATTTAAGTATCGATTAGAATATGACTAACATTTTGTTGTATCTATAAATAATGTCATAGTCTAAACACCACTTAAATTTAAGTTCTGCTTAAAAAGTTGGTGCAACCGGGCATTAGAGCAATTTATAATTTAAAATAAAAGTAATCGAAAGACATTTCGCGTAATTTTAATTCGTTAATTAACTAAAATAAATTACCAACTCTTTTTGTTCACGACATTATTCACAATATTTGCCAAACGCCCTGTGCGGGAATCAAAAGGTCAGTCTGGGGCTACGTGCCGATCGTCACATTTCACCATACTGCGTCAGAAAACTATACGTTGCTACCGAGCCCTACGCCCCCTACGGTATCAGTGCATTTCACTCTCTCGCCCGGGTAAAAATGAGTCCTTTTCGTAACGCCCCCGTCGGTCGTAGCGTAGTTAGGCGTAGTAGTGAAAAGTAACACAATTGTCGCTGAAGTGAAGCAATATGGCATAGTTGCAATATGGATACGATATGAAACAAATCTAAAATAATGGCAGATTTATTTTTCTTGTGTTCTTCTGTGTTCATTTTGAAATGAAAAATAATTTCATAAATTTTCATAAGTTACTGAAAATTGGTACACGGTACTGATTTTGATTTTTTACTAATTGTTCCATATTTTGACAATTGTGACACTTTACCTTTAGGTGTTGATATTAGCTTTTTGTTTCAAATTTAATAATTAAAACTGTAACGACGAGTTTTCCTAAGAATTATTACGTTTTCGTTCTTAATAATTTATTTAAAGAAATATCCTTATTCACCAGTGCCGTCAGGATCGGGGTAGAATACAAAAGAAATTACACATTAAATTTATTTTCGAGCAAAAACCAAGGTTCTGTTTTCAGTCACACTTCCGAAAACACCCTGTATACAAGATGGCAACTATAGGATCTCGTAAAGCAAAAAGTACAGAGACGGTAAGATCGATTTACAACTAGTGCGCCAAAAATACAGTGGAGTTGTAAACGCGTCTTGAATTTATTAAACTTTTAATAGATGTGTGTTAATAATTCCTCACACACAAAACGAAATTATAATAATTAACAATTGAAACAGGTTACAAATCAGTTTATTGATTTATTTGTTTACCTGTCAGAGAAATCGTCGGGTTATTGCAAAAAGTCTTTAAGTTACAATACCCAAGCTTTTGGATATTCATGATTATAAAGCAACATTAAACAAAGCATTAAATCCTGATAAATATCCATTGCCAACATTAGATGATTCTTTCGTGAAACTTAATTTTAAATTTGCAGTTACACAATAAAATATAAATTGAAGAATATTTTCGATTGATTTTAGGGGTTTTTACATTTATTATTATGTTTTTAGTCGCTTAAGGAGTTTTTTCACCGGTGCTTATGATTAAAATGAACACTTACGCACTTTAAGCTGAAAATTAAAAAAATGTACTTTATAACTTTTCGCAATAACCTGACGATATGTTCAAAGTGTGGCCGTTGTTATCCTTTGCGTGGAGTAATCTACTTCAGGTAATTTGCTGTATGCATTTGTTAAGTAAATATTTTAGAGTTCGTATTTCACGTCGGGCGTTGAACTAAAAACGGAGTTGTGAAGCTCCTCTTAAAGATCAAGTTCACGAAGCCACGCCGCCGTATCATAAAAATATAAAAAACTTTTATGGCAATATTTATTTCGTTTATCTTCTCCTCGACTTTTTAATCAGGGGAGCATCGTCGTTTTGGGGCTAATTTTTGATTAATTATTTTTGGGAAACTAAAGTAGAAAGAATTTTTTTACATATTTCCCATACTCTCGGACATGGCTTCTTATCATTTTTTCGGATTAATTAACAGTCAACCTGCATTTGTCAAAGTATACCAGCTGATATTTTTTGAGAAAATGAGTTTTTGGGTATGTGATAAACATAAGCGTCTGAAAGACAGTCTCATTTAACTTTTAGGAATATTTAAAAGTGCTTGAACCGCGTCACGTTGACTTCTACTGCCGACGTTTCGTTCTTCATTGCAGAAGAACTTCTTCAGGGCTGCTGAAGTTAGTCCCAACGACTAACCCGAAGCATATCTTTGAAGGAGATGGGTACAATGTTATGTAAGGTGTCCGTAATCGTCTTGAATTATGATTGCAGCTATACAGTTTATCTATGATTTCTACTCAACTAGTAATAATATTCTATTTAAAATTAAAAATTATAAAGGTAGGTTAAATAGGTAGTTGTTAGCTGAGAGTGGTTGAGTCCGCTGGCAACGGACGTGACGCTCGGCCGGGCAATTATTAGGTGTGGGTTCGAGTCCCATCCTGGTGCATATGGGTGCATATGGATTGTGTTTCGGATTCATACCGGCTCCTTTGAATTGGGTTTTCTGCGTTTCCCCAGTTTGTAAAGCGAATGCCAAAGGAGAAATTAACATCTAAGTCGGTCGCAGCCGCCACCCCTCCCGACAAGCTCTGAGCTTGGGGTAAAAAGTGGGTGAATAGGAAAAAAAAGTGTTTCTGAGAGACAGTGTTTGTCAAGAAAGGCTTTGTGAGTAGCTCTCTTATGTATTGAGATTTGAGATAGACAGAGTAATATCGTCTTTTTTTACGAACCAAAAATGGTTCTTAAACAATAATTTGGCAAAGTCAATTTAATTTTATGTAATAAATGTAGAATTTGAATTGAATCTGATGTAGCATAACAAAAAAGAACTTACATAAGTTTTCTGTTTAATGTTTTAAATATGTTAAATTAAAAAGAATGCAATGTCGGATTTTAAAAGTTTACTCACTCCAACAAGAAATATTCTCGCATTTTCTTCGCCAGTTAATCTGCAAGTTACAAATCGGACTTGAATTGTTGTTGATACCAACATGCCAAAACAAAGTTTCTGCAAATCAATGGCAGAATAATTGAATTATGATTATAAAGTTGGTTAACCCGAATATACTTTTAGTGGAAATATGTAGAAGCAAAAAGCGTACTCGGTTTAGTAAAACGTTGCAAAGAAAAGTTTTATAAGAAACCCATTAAAGATGTAAGCTTTTAAAATTTGTAGATTGAGTAAAATTTGATAGAAGAGAAGCTAGTGTACTCATTTCAGTTTCAGTTGAGTTACTTTGAATATATACATATTACATACTACTTTTTTTTATTAACAGACCTGGATCTAATGCTGCATTATAAGATAGAGTTGGTAGTCCTGCAATACTTCAATAATATACATTCTACTATTTCCTTATATTTTCTTATTCTGAGACTCCTTTTTCATTATGAAAAACTAATTGAAAAGAAAGCATAGACTTTGCCAGTGAACGGTTTTAGTTCAACAAGTTAGAAACAGTAATTTTTCAAATAAGTCCATATTTTAAATAATAGATCAGGTCATGCCAGCAACCTTGATATTAATTATCATAAATATTTACGTAAGCAGTTATCTGGCGGAGTAAACGTGTATAATTGAAACCGGCAGTTTTACGGCGAGACCAAAAAAGACAATGTTTAATTGCCTCATTAGGAACAAGGCGACTGTTTTGCAATGACAGATATCATTACGGGGCTCAAAACCTAATCTCCTCTCTGGCAGGATTAAGACTAGATATTTCTCGATCGGTCAGTCAGGTAGAAACTGGAAACACTTGCCTTTATCGGTAATTCCAAACTACTCACTAATGACCATTACGTTGCTTGATTTTACTTTTAATGATTACTTTTAAGAAAATGCAGGAGAACATATCAGCATTAAGTAGGTAAATACTTTATATTCTGCTGATTTTTTTTTTCAACGAACAAAATTACATTATAACTGTTTTTAAATGAATAAACTGTACATATACAACTAGAAAATTCAATTCAAATTCAAAATGCACATTTTGAATTGAAAATTTTTCGCAAATGTAAAAGAATGTAACATCATTTTGATGCGCTGCCGAGATTTTTAATGTAATTTTTGGAAGTCATGAAATGACATTTAGCTAACAATCATGTATATCACGTATCACGTGCAAGATACAAATTAACTGGTTTAATAATTTTTGCAATAAAACAACAAAAGCAGAAAGCATACCAAATATGGTCATAATCAATTATATGCGCACTGCTAATAACGAACTAACTCTCAGGCGTAATGTGATTTTATTGTTCGATTAACAGGCTAGCTTTTTTCGTGAGAGAAAAAACGGGAATTTTTAACTGATTAATGATTTCAGAGTTCACGGGAAGCACTTCATTTATTTGAAGAATTATAGTAGTAGTCACAGCTGTTCATTAGTCCTCACTGACCGCCGTACGCTTCATTGATTCGCCCTTTATTATATAAAATACTAATTTGGTGAGTTTTCACTGAATATATTGCGCCTATTGTGTTCCGAAATTTTAGAATTAAAGCAGAAAGCGTACTCGGTTGAGTAAAACGTCGCAAAAAAATGTTTTATAAGAAACCCATTCAAAGATGTAAGCTTTTAAAATTTGTAGATTGAGTAAAATTTGACAGAAGAGAAACGTTTATAATAATCGCTTCGAGTGTGGGTGTTCCGGCGGCTGAACTTTAAGAATGAAATTAGTGATAGCTCTCTTAATTAACTCACGAGAGGCGACAATAATTAATGAACGCTGCGAAGGGCACACCCCCGGCTTCTTATTAAATCCACCCCAACGCGGAGACCTCAATCACTCACTTTCAAACAATTAAATACCATAGAGATTGCCAAACAACTTACACTTTAGATATTCGACTTCTTTTCTTGTTAAATCAAAAATAAATTGTTTTTACAATGTAAATGTACATTTTGTACATAATCAAAATTAATATATTATTTTCTAGAGATTTGCAAACTTTTAATATTATTACAAACGATCGAATTCTTTACAGGTTCCCCAAACAACTTTCGGCGACACCTACAATAATGAATTATTACGTCCGGTTGAAAGTCACCTTTTACCACAGCTTTTTATGTAAAGAGGCGAGTTTTTCTTCGATTGTCCTCAAATTTCACGCCAATCACTTTACGGCGCTTCGAACATTACGTTTCAAAAGTGTAATTTTCTGGAGCAAAGCGTATGGAGCGAAACAAATCATAACTGGTTCATCTGAAATATTTCTTTAGCTGTATTGCGTTCTGAAATCTGCTTAAACTTGTGTCGGATATTTAAATGAGTTATTGGTCAAAATCATGCGGTGTTGAGAGTGTTTCTTAACGGTACTGGTAATCAATCGATACAAACATACGTTTCGCTCTCGAATTCATAGATTTGTAACGGATGTAACAAGAATAAGTTTAATATTTATTGACGTGGAATGCAAATGCGGTGATGTAAAAAAGCTCCATTATATGGAGAGTCGATGGAAAGCTTTTTTTGTGTTCGATCATAACTAATCGTTGTCTGATGTAATCTGAAAGATACGTTCAGTAAAACCTCTCAAAGCGGTCATCTCTCTTAGGAGGAAACCTCTCTTAGGCCCGGTTTTTCGATCACAGTTTAACTTTAATCTTCAGTTTATTCGCATTGCTTCTATAGGAATAAACTGAAGATTAAAGTTAAACTGTGCTAAATAAACCGGACCTTAGACGGACAGTTTTTAATTCTTCATACCTATATTAGGAGGACACCGTCTTGTAGAGGTGGTACAGGAAAATTAAATTTATGGCTAAGAGAGGTATTCTTACTTTTCCGCGCTTTTAAATAAATTTTTCCATCACAAATATATTATCTTCATCCAATCAATAATGTAAGTGATGAATTTTTTAATGTTTGAATGTTTAAAAACCAATCTTGCAATTAAAAACGCCTGAACGGTCCAGTGGTAAGAGGACCGACCTTGCAATCGCATGGTCGTCGGTTCGAACCGCACTCGGGATTTTTCTCGGGGGGTGGTCGGTATCGACTTTAGGCACCCTTCAGTGTTGGGGATAAAATTCGACACTGTTTCCCCTTAAACGACGAGAAGGTTGGAAGTAAGAAAGCCATGGAACACTTTACACACATTCAAATACATTCCCGCTCCTGAGGTCCTGACAAGTCTTTGACTTAGGACCCCGTTGGGCAACCACCACAGATAAAAAAAAAGAAAATAAGCATTTCGTTATTTAGATACAATTTTGTTCATGACAATAACGAATATATTTTAAGTCCTATAATAGGAGTAGTAAATTACAATATAAAAGGAGTTGTAAATAATAATAACACTCTTATCTTTTGCGATTATAAAAACCGACTTGTGATTGAATTTGACAAAGTCAAACACGTTTCAAGAAATACCCGTGTGATTTTTCATTATATAAAATTTCTTCTTTTCTCTTAATAATAGAAGGCGGAATTAAGTAGTATCGGTTATTAGTAACACACAGTGATTTCAGTTATTAATCAGGGTTGAAGCAGACAAATGATTTAGGTGTCCAACAGTGACCTTTGTTCCCAGGGAGGCCCAGTACTATTAGCAGAGCTCTCTTTTGAGATTTGCCGCAAACGGCAAAACTGTTTCCCTATGGAATTCAGTAACAAATCAAGTTTTATCCAAATGATTTTAGCTTTTTGATTTTATTCGGTATTTTCGTATGAGTTATAAAAACTCGGAAATCATCTATTTTTCAGTTTTATTTTTTTAAGGTTTATAAAATATGATGTTATGCACCTACCTCACGAAGATAATTGTTAAAGATTACTAAATTTGTTTTGATCCTAAACCAAGAGTACTACAACTTTACGGCGTGTGATTACAGGATTACTTCGACAAAAAAAAAACTTAAAATTTATACATTTTAAACATATACTTATATAATTTATTGATGCACTGTAAAATGTTCAACAAATTCGACCTTTGAGATATAAAGCTTCAAAATGAGGGGTTAGTACTTTTTATTCTGATAGTATTTCTTGGTGCTTTTATTCTGCTCTTTGAAAAACCGCATTCTTTGTAGCACATCGTGAGAAAAATATTTCAATAACACACGCATTTTAATTGGCGTATCAATAAAAAGCCGTAATTATTATCAACAACAACTGCAGCATTAGCCTCTAAACACGCTTATAAATAAAACTAATTATGTCGGTATAGTTAGTGCTGTCACTAAGATTTTACGTCCACAGAAGCCACAATAGAAAACGAAACTCATAACACTATTGTTGGGTAAACAACTGTCATGATTCGGAACGTTATAAACACAGTTAATTATCTAAGAAACGCCGGACACTCGAGATTTGGTAATGGACAATGACGCTTTCGGTGGCTGGTCGTGCGTGCATAATTAATTTACTACAATTAAAAGTGCTGCTTCGATTGTAGTCGAAATCAAGTCGACTTTGTGTAAGCTGCTCAGGACGAAACCATTAATAATTCGCTTCTCTTATTTATTACCGGCTTAAGTTACCGAACTTCCATGTAATGTTTATTGTTATGATTTATTAAAAGTGCCTCTTTAAGAAAATTACACTCAACCAGCTGCGAGATGTTCGAATTCTTCTAACTCACACCATTCGTTAAATCTGGTTTGGATTTGCTAAAAGAAAAAGTCAAAACATCAAATGGTTAATAGATTATTTCGAATGTCTTTGAAAGGTTTTTATGTAGTAATAGACCGCCCGACTTTCAAGCAATAAAAAAATGTAAAGAAAAACTTAACTGCAGAATTATATTTAATTTTTTTAAATAAGGCCAAGATTTATCTAATACGACAGTGTACAAAAGACGAAACAAGAAAGTATTGATGTTTTCTTTATTAAGATCTCTAAATTAAATTCGCAATTATTGGAGATACGATTTAACGAAAACATGAAAATGACCATCAAGGTAGTGGACATTAAAAAATTACTAATCAGCATGAAGAAAATGGCTATTCTGAATCAGATGCTGGTGATTAAAGAAAGAGGTCAAGTACGAAGATGCGAGATTCTCGTTTGAGGTGTAATATGCTAATGTAATAGCATATCTTCATTAGGTATTCATCCTGAGCATATTAAATTCAGAAAAATAGTTAAACATCATTCGAGAATCAGGTATTCAGTTCTTCACCCCCACGGCCTCACGAAGCAACATTTCAACAGAAGACGTGCTTGACGTGAAAGATCTGATTGTTCCACATCAAAACTAAATTAATTTTTCACAAACTGAATGAATTACAATCATTCTACTTTAATAAAAATTTAATTGATTTTTACTTTTTACTCACTTGATAAGTTGTTACGATTTGGACTATTGTATGACAAGTAGAATTTTGTTTCCAATTTTTCTGTTAATTGTGGTCACTCACTTTTGACAAAGCAGCTAATCAAGGCAACGAAACGTCAAAGTTTTTTTTATTTTTCATATGGTCGAAATTTTTAACATATTGAACTTTTTATAGCAGATACAAATTTTCAATTCGATTTTGTAAAGCTGATTTCAATCTAGCGATTGGTACTTCAATTCTAAACACACTTCAATTCCAAACCAGTGTCTTTTTAGCCCTCTTAAAACCGTAACATCTTGCATAAACTATTTAGAAAGTACTGAGCTGCTAGAAAAACCTAAAGAGTTTTAATAAGCAATTTAGAAAATGACCTAAAAATTTGAAAGGTATTGATTTGAGTAATGTTAAAACAACGAATAATTTACTGCTACGAGCATACAACAAAAACCTAGTAAAACTAAATCATTCTCTTTCGAAACAATAGAAATGGTATTATTAAATGCAAATCGGAGAGGCGAAGCGTGGACACGTTTACGAACTGGCAATCCCTGTGCCTGCTTATAATTTCATGGTCACTGAGGAGAACAAACAGTACTTCAGCAGCATCTCGGAAGGGAAACAATTAAGAAATGACCAATTACCCAACCGCGGAATGTTAATTGTTTTAAGTAACGATGACATGCTTTTTCTCGGTTCGGTCCTTCCAGGTAGCAACAGCACATTAAAAACCCAATTACCTTTGGTCTATTTACTTTGCGGTTTCTAAGCAACTGCCCAAGTACAGTTAACCGATGAATAATTTTACGAAATTCATATTACCGAACTCATTTTTTCTATAAAAATTTGTCGCCTTATCGATCTAAGAAATCATTAAAAAGGATATTCCACCATTGTCCTTAACCTTCATTTTTTTTTCCTAGGAGATTTGTGAATAGAGTTCCAGGATATAACATTAATCATTTAATGAAAGACAAAATCTGTTTGCATCATGTTTTCTCATACATGCAAAGGGAACTCTGCGACATTGTATATACGTATACTGATCCGCTGCATCAAATTCGTACATGCACCTTTTACGTAATTTGGCCTTTATACATCGAATGCTAAATTGTCCCATCTTTGTTGACTAACCAATTAAGATGTTGAACTTCTTATTGACAAGTTTTACAAACAATTTGCATCCACATTCTTAATTGTTCCTTCAATGAATGTATGTACCACTAATACTGGTCGCTTTGATTCATTATTCAAGAGCAGAAAAAACACAGGAAATGCTTCTGATATCACACAATTTTAATTCTGATAAGACTTTAAGATTGATTGACGGAACTATAAAGGATCGGACAAAGAGTATCAGACATTTTTAATTCGCTTGATATACAATGAAAATCGATCATGAATATTTTATAGCCAAAGCTAATTAACACTTTAGAAATGCGGTCCATCTTAGAGGGGAAGTATAAATTTATAAATGTGTGTTAATAAGTCCTCATAAAGTACGTACGCACCTGAAGATTAACAAGATTCTCAGTAAAATATGATACGAAATGAGTCACCTTAGAACTTCAGCGACTTGGACAACGTGCGTAGTTGAACAGAGCAACCGGTTGTGGGACCTAATTTGTTACAAATTTCCCATATCATATCAGTGGCTCGCTCAATCAAATTACGATCACCTAAGCGAGTTACGTGATACATAAAGCAATGGTGGGCTTATTGGAAACACGGAGGTATCAAATAACGTGTGGTCATGCCGCGTAAGTCTTCGCATTAATGTCATTATGAAGCAATAGACATTTAAAACAAAATCCTTGTTGTTGTTTAGCATTAAATAAACCATTAATAAAAGATATGGCATTTATTTTAATGAATGGTTGGTACTCCGATCAAAAATTGGGTGAGCTTTGTAAATAGTAACCAATAGTGAAAGGCGTTTAATATTTCAGTTAAGTTCGATAGCTCAGACGATTTTTTGGTGATTAAGGAACCGAATACCCCTATGTATTAACCAGGAGTGACACCGCTAATTTCGAACTTAATCTGGATCGAGAAGAGCGAACACGACACCTGATCTGACGGCCGGACATGAATCACAGGGAGGTCCAGTCATTCACCCCGTATATCTCTGCGAAACCACATTTCAGGTATCTGGCTTTAGAAAAAAAAACACAAACAAACCATCGTCACGATGTCATTTAGCGAGTGGCGTCTCTGAGTAAATTCCGTAGTAGTAAAATGAATCGTTAATATAGCGACCACAAGGTCTGTCAAAGTGGGCATTTCTAATCGACGCAATCGTAATCCACGATTATGCCTGCCCATCACACGATAATTAGGAAACGATAGCGTTTGTGTAGTCTTTCGTAATGCTGACTGAATTTCATTCATGAGTACGCTGCAGAATGGGAAGTTTAACAGAATCGTTAAGAATCTGTCTTCATCTAAAATCGTTGGAATAAATCGATACAGTTTAGTAACTTAATGCAAGCGTAAAATTCTATTTGATTGACTCCCATAATTGTTGATCTTAAACAGGAAATGTTTATTACAAATGTTCTTTCCGTCAGAAATAATTCGAAGCCAAGTCGTTTTAAGAGGTAACGTTTGAAACAAATTTAAAATTGTACATGTATGTATTCCGTTATTTAGATATTGAGTTCAAGACTTGCAAATCTTGTTCTACCACTTCACATGTTGATGAAGTAACACGCATCAATCTCAAGTACCAAACTTCCTTTTTTATGTTTTATTTGAAATTTGAAAATGATTACTTTTTCAAATTTTACTCTTTTCACAAAGTGTATACTTTGTATTTCACGAGTTTAGCAATTGGAAACAGGAAATAAATAACGATATTTAATTATCTGTCCACATGCGATTCAATTTTAATTATTTTCTCATAATAGAATTTTTACTTGAAATTATCCTGTCACAGTACGTCCTTTAAAGTGAGCGTATTATTTAATAACGAACGAAGTTACATCATAAATTGAAGCCAAGTTCTAAGAATTTAAAATGTTTGTACTTAAAAATTAGACCCAAAAATTAGATGTAAACGTCTGAGTAATTATAATAATAGATAAAGTGCATCAACGTTTTCAATTTGAAGACTTAATTAAATCTTAATCCACTAGGCGCACCCGTGCAATTAATAATATAATCTTGTCTTTCCTGCAAGTTATTTATCGAAATTGGAATAACAAATATTATAATCTGCAAACGTGTTTTCGTAACGCGATATTTATATTCATAACGTATCAAATGACAGCGTACATATAATAATGTCAATTAAATCAGTTTCCGTTTTAAATTTACACGCCTCTCTCTCTGCATGAAACATTATTGTTATAAAATCCGCTAATGAAATTACACCGCAGAAGCGATAATCATTTCGAATATGTTATTTAATAAAAATGCGAACGCCAATTTTTTTCCGAGGGCGCTGCAACCCAATGAAAGTTGGCTTTTTTTCCTCTTTTCGGGGAATAACAAATGAGCACAATGAGGATAATTGCAAACACAAATAATACAGTCGAGAGCGCTCGTTCAAATTTCGGTTCGGTGCATACGTATGCCATAAACCTGAATCCTTTGAATGCCCTGTGCTTTTTGCATAACTAAAATATCGCTTGAAACTTGCCCAGCGACATACGACCTAATACTATACAGGATTTGACAAGATTAAAAAGCAAATGAGCTAAAATAGAACTTTGTAATGAAGTACTACTATATTCCAAATATCTATTAAATCCTTGAGATAACATTTTCAGATATTTGGAAGAAATACTGAAAACATTGCAATTTATTCTTATTACAATTAGTTTATTATACTTTTTCGTTACGGATACAATTTACGCTTTGCCGATATAAAGCTGTCTTTAAAAAGTTAGCTCCTTTATTATATTGTACTCCAGAGAAATTACAAGCCCCCAAATTAACGAAAAAAGAGAAAAAAAAAGAAACAGGATCAGATTAATTTTAAGCGACTGCTATAAATATATCTGTCAATTAGGAATTCGTCAGAGCCTCAGACAGCATATTAATTTTGTTTAAATATTTCTGCTAAAGTAGAATTAATGATACGACAAAACGTTGATTAAAATTTGAAAGTCCAAAATATCTAAACACGTGTGAAGATCGTAATCACTAAGCAGGAAATTTCTCCTCCCTGTCTTACCAACATTCTTGCGCAACAAGCAAAGGCTTCTCGTATATTTGTTCAATTAATTTCGAAGCCCTTGAGTGAAATCTTAACCACTTTTCTTGCAGATAGTTGGTTACGAACTGTTACGTGTAAAATTCGATTATAGCGCATATATTAAATTTCTGATGCCGAAGACCTCCCACCTTGATATAAAAGGATTAAACAGTGGCCCAAATAACTACATGAGCGGCCTGCGAGAACGTGCTACTTTTATACAGATTGTTAAATTAGTTTGTGCCGCTATTTAGATTTATTTATTCACACTCATGTTAAAGTAATTGCGGCTGCCGTAATGTGAGATGTTACGCTTCGTACAAAAAATGGTATCACCTGCTGTGTTTTTGACAAATCCTAATCTCATATAATAAGAAGAACAGTTGAAAAAAGTTATTTTTGATTAGATTATCACGCCGTAATTTCACTGATATTTTAAAGTTTAAAATCAATTAATAATTTTGCCTACATATTGAATGCAAATTATTTAAGTCACACCTATGTATATACATATGCAGGCTGTTCAGGTGTTCAACTGTTCACCATTGCTAACTTTTTTTATTTTTAAAGATAGGAAAGAAAACAATTGCATTGCTAATTGTGAAAATATTTGTGCAACTTTTTTTTAAACTGCAATGTAATAATTTTTGTAATTCATTCGATAGAGATATTCTTCCTCTTTATGGCGATACCAAAAATTTCTTAAATTTGCTTAGAAAATAACGCAATTATTTAAAAAAATCGTTCTCGAATAAGGATCGTTCATGGATAAAATCAAGTTGCCTAAATAATTGGCAAATGATATCTATCTAATGTGCACGCAAACAACAAATACATGAAAGGAAATTTTCTTTGAATTATTTGAAAACAAGTATTAAGATAGTACTAGAGATTATGGTGTTTACATTTTTGGGAATGTTTTCGAATTTTTTACTTTAATGAAAGGGGTATAAAATCGGACGAAATTAGCTCGACTTTACAAAATAACAGGTGATCGTAAAAACTTCCGCACCGATATGAAAGTCGGAATTTGAGACAATTAAAAAAAAAGAAATTAAATTTTGTTAGATACCGATGTGAAATGCATTCATTCAGCGTTCTGTCTGATTTCGGGTACAATTTTCTACTGCTATTTTCTCTAAAACTATTAACTTTTAATTAAGGACACATTATCTCAATTGTTGCTATTTATGGTCAAATATTACAGGCTCCAAGCTTGCCAAAACTACTAAATACACCCGGTACAAAAGAAACTAGGATCATTCCAATCAAATAGCTAAGAACTCAAAGACTTCCGCGGCTGTTGTCCATTGGTACTTCTTGGTTTCTGAACTAGAATTGCGATGCTTTCCTTTGTTCTGCTTCTTCTGTTGGGCAAACGAAAAAGAATTAGGAACCCAAATTAATTTTTTTCACCCGGAAGGCAACCGCCTGTTGTTTACTGATACTCAATTCTTGGCTGCCGAATTAGGTTCTCGTTAGTCCTCTTTCTTCTGTGTTTTTTTTTCTGATATTCACTTAAAATAATTGAATTGAATCTTTGTTTGTCTTCACTCTCTTTATAACAGAAACTATTGTCTTCTACACAGTCAGCTTTTAACACTTAGAAGAACAATAATGAACAATAATCCCTTCCAGCTCTCTAACCAATAGAATTTAAATAGGGAATGTACTATGAATGGCATATCATTGAAAAGGTAATTTTATAGAGAATTCAGTAATGTGAATATCCGAAAATTTGATTTTAGGGCCCTCTATCGGGGAAAAATTGTTACAAAATCCAAAGTGTGACATATCATATGAAAGCTAATTTTAATATTAATTCAATGCGCTAATTGAAATTACGTAAAGATATTGACAACTGACTAAAATAACTAAAAATAAGGATACCAAATGTGTGTGTTACGAACTTTATTTTTAGTTATTTTAGTGAGTTGTCAATATCTTTACGTAATTTCAATTAGCGCATTGAATTAATATTAAAATTAGCTTTCATATGACATGTCACACTTTGGATTTTGTAACAATTTTTGCGGATAGAGGGCGCTAAAATCAAATTTTCGGATATTCATTTTCAGATTACTGAATTCTCTATAAAATTACCTTTTCAATGATATGCCATTCATAGTACATTTCCTATTTAAATTCTATTGGTTAGAGAGCTGGAAGGGAGGGGGATGACGTTTGACAGTTGGGTATAGGATAAAAAAAAGTGTCCCCCTGGGACTTATTTTTGCGTTTTTTCAAACAAAAATTTTCTTGGGAGATATTCAGTCTGTTTCGTTTTCATTGGGCCATCCTGTATATGTATTAACCGTCAAGAAGTTAAAGTTAAGTTTACAATGTACAAATGATGAGCCTAGATTTTATTGTCCGCTACTGTACGTATTCATGAAACAAGAAAAGAAATGTAGAGAATACAACAAATATTTTTTGATGCTGTCTACATTTGGGTTTGATTATTAAACAGTGCAATGTAATCAATTGATTTATAATTATGATTATCATGAAAGACCTACAAATTGGGTCGGTCAAAAATAAGTAATACGTTATTTACATTGTATACTAAGGGCACAACTTTATTGAAAATAAGGAATAATAAACTGTCACAGTTCACCAACTTCAAAAACCCAAAATTCCAGAATAATGACTTTTCGCCCAATCTATTTTACACTAGTTATACAACTTCAACTTTTTATTTTTGAGATAGGAGGCTGTCTTCATTTTTTGGTGTCCATACTGTATACCGTAAAAGATAAAATTCATCTGGCATTGGAATACAGAATAGTTCTGCATTAATAAAATTTAATAAAAATCCGTAATAAAGAAAAATCCCATTTGTTGCGCACTTTTGAAGCACACTGTGTATAAATTTTGACTGACTTAATATAATCATAATTCCTTCGAAGTGACCGACGGAAAACTCGGAAATTATATTGTTTATGAACATTTCTGCTCTTCTGATACTCAAAATACTGGGTGCTTAAGAAACTGTAAAACAGTGCCATGCTTACTATTCAGAGACATCCTCTGAGCATAGGAAATATGTTTAAAAAAGACTCACGAATCCTTAGAGATATGGAGGTTACTAGATTGGAATTTGAAATTGTTATTATTTACCAATTCTGAATATTTTAATAATTTTTGTAGTGAAACACATTTAAAATGATGTTCAACAATAATTTTTATTCAAAATTAATAAATAGTACCTTTATATATTTTATTTATATTTTCCATGTTTTGTACAAAAATTATCATAAACATCAGAAACATAAACATAAGGTTGAATTTTTTTAACATTTTCCCCCTATTCAGAGGAGTCCCTTAATAGTGCAGATTAGCGCTGTTTCGCCATTTTGAAGCACCCTGTATAGGAGAAATTAAAAAATGTAAAATCGCCTTTATTTATTAATGTGCAGGAAAATGTTATTTAAGAAAATTGTTTAAAATTTCAAAGCAATCTGAAATATGAAGCCATGACCGTTTTCTATGAGAAGAAATTAATTTCCCATCACTTTGATTTTCACAGAAGCTGAAATAATTTCAGATTGACTAATCTCGGATATGATAAAAAATAACTCTCAGATTTCATTTTTCCCATTTGCCACCAATACATTTTATTCGGTAATAGGTACGACATACCTAATTCCCACTTTTCTTTAATAACAATGAAAACTATACATACTATACTTTCGAATGAGATTTTTTTTTCCAGATAATTAAAGGTAGAGGTCATAGGAGTTCTAAGAATCGCAGCCCTTAACATTCCATATAACTTTTTTTTAAAGATTTTCTACTTTATCTTGCAAAGTTATTTTAAAAATACAGAACCGTAACTCATCCTATATTTTGAAATTTAAAAAAATATTATAATAGGTTTAAATTTCGTAAATAACGTGATAATTTTCATAAAGTTGACAATTATGATGACGTATTTTCACGTAACCTAAGGCAATATATTCAGTTATAACTATAAGACATCGGAGACAAAATGCATTACTTCTTATCAGATGTCATTGTCTCTCGGGCCCTTATCACAAAAATTAATATTAATTGAATAATTGAAGTCCTTTAATCGTAGACGTTTAATATTAACACAATAAAATCATTTTTATCACACTGAATAATATCATTAATCTTTTGCCCAGAAACAAATGTCCTTCATCAATATATTCTTAACGAATTTTAAATTCTATTAGAAGATATTGTAAATACTTTTTTTATTTTCAGGAAGTATAGTTTTAAAAAAGAACAAAAAGAATTATTCTGTTAATCTATTTATAAAATCAACTTGAATGTAAACAATAATGAAGTTTTGCAATTATTCTTATCGTATTATCTACACCTCATCGAAGTATAATTAGGATTTTAATTGTACAATAAAATTTTTAAGTCAATTATTACTCATTCACCACACTGATTTCTAGATAGGAGTCCATGCAGCCCCTGCAAAGTAAATAACAGTTGACACAACAATGTTATTAAACCGTATGGCGATAAGTTAGTCAAATAATACTTAATTGCCCTAATTACGGCCGTAACGAATGGTGTACACAAAAAGTTCAGCATGTTCGAGCCGAAGATATACGAGTAATTAAAGGCTTAGGCTAGCATGATCGATTAATTTAATGATCGCGGCTCTGTTAATAATGTTTAAAATACCATCTTGGGAGAATAATAATCTCCTGATTAAATAAATATATTAAACCGGTAATGACTTATTTCAGTAAAAAGAACTACAATTATATTGACATCATTAACCGTAAATTCTTTCGCAACGCTCTGAGCGCATTTATTATTAAATAAAGCGATTTGTTTTTCTGATCTGCTGTAATTGCCGCTGAACCATCGGCATTTTGCCTGATGTAGCATGAAGTCGATCGGGTTTTTATGCTCGAACTTCCAATAATTGCATTTAACGGAGATCATTTCGGATGCGTACGACAGCGAATAAATCATCGGAAAGGTTGTTAATTACCACTTAACTGGCGACACTTGGTTTCTATAGAGAGCAAAAAGACTTACACACAAACTTGTAGAAAACAAGCCAATTTTTTAAATAAATTTTACCAAACACACAATTGATAATGATAGATTTAAAGTAGGATAAATTTTATTAATGGAGTGGACATTATTTGTTGAAATTTCCAAATCATTCTGCTTTTAGTCTACAGTCTACTAATTTATGGAAAATGCTCAATACCGACAATTAATTAGCTTTCTTCTGAAGCAATTTTGTATTGACCTTACTTCAAACTTGGATTGACTAGAAGAAAATTTTCGCAAAGCGCATATGCAAGTGTTTAATGAAAGAGTAAACTTTAATTAAAGCAAACTTTCGCCTACATACGCGAGGGGAGGGTTCAATTAAGCCTTAAATACTTTAGACGGAATTTGTCTAAAACTTCATACAAAATTCGAGTTTGGAAAGATACCCCATCGGCTTCGAAGTCTTTCTGTAACTTTCACTGTCAACAACTGTTTTTGCTCTTAAACAAAGTTTTGATTTATTTTCTCGTTATTGTAGGTAGATACCCTAAATATTCTAAGAAAATTCATCCACTTGTTTTCTGTAATTACTCTTTGAACGGCAACTGCTTTTGAATTTCTTAAGACCAATATTGCCAAATACCTCGTACCCACAGTTGAAAACGATGTACCATTTACAGCAGAAACTTTATTACCTAGTTATTCCGCTGTCGAAATGTCTTCTTTGCTAGATTGAATACAAAAGAACCAAAAATTCAGGCCCGCCGCTTTTGTCAAATAAAGCAAGTAATTTGGACATATAAAAAGAATTCCTATATCAGCTGAGAACTAACATTTAATGGCAGATATAAAACCATGAAAGTATAATAAGACAAACGTTCGTCAGATTTCATTTTTGGCTTCTTGAAAAATTTGAAATTTAATATGTTTTCTGAATGAGTCAGTAAACATTTGTGAATTAGGCGAAGGAATTAGGAACTTCTAAGAAGCTTCGAAAATTTATTACCGCACATCATCTGCAGTCGAAAAGTCGAAATTGTTAAATTTTATACTATTAAAAAGTACCTATTCATGCGTTCTTAGAACTCTCAAATTCTCAAAATTTTGTTTGATATGTTAGGAGACCAATAGACCAAAGTTCTATCACAACACTTAATTTCATTTACAAAGAAATACATGCAATACAACAGGTATGTGTAAATAAACAAATTTAGAAATAATAGCAATTTAAATTTATAGCACAAAAAATTACGTATAGGGCTATACAAATACAACATAATTTCTTAATGGCGGATGACTGACAATGTAATACAATATTTTAGGTTCACCTGTATTTATCTGGCAATCAAAGTATGTACTTGCTTTTTTTCCATGATTTCAAGATACTGCACCATAAGGCAAGAGCTCTAACCTATAACTTACGCCAGGCAGGAGCACTCATCTCAACACCATACCGCTTATAATGTCACCCTCCACCCTCACGCGCATCTTCGCGTTATTCCACCGAGTTCAGACCAGGGATGTTCCAATCGTTACATTTGTAATAGTTCTATTACAACTTATACAGTTTCCTTATGTCATTACTCCATTAGCTAAAACAAGGAAAATCTATTACAAATTCTTCTTTGTATGGCACTTGCCAATTTCAAGTTTTCTCATTTTTCATTTATTGTGCATGTGAACCGAAATAGTTGGTATGATCGGTGGTTTGAATAGTATGTATGTATACGTATTACGTATATGTAAGTTGCACAATTTATACATTTTCACAGTTTACAATTATATTTAGGCGATAGTTCTTTAACTATTTCATGTTTACTTAGTCCAATTTATTAGAAATCATTTCTATTTGTGTTAAATATATGCAGAGTAAGCAAATTCAACTAATCGGGATTGGTATCGAAAAGTTGCCTAGATGGTGGAACAAAATTTTTGTTCTATAGTTTGCACGACTTAAAATTTATTTACATTTATTTTTAAAATAATTTATAACTGCCTTTTCAAAGATTACATTACATAGTAAAGTTCATTTTTTGCAAAGAGTTAAAGTATATAAAGAAATGTAAGTAGATAATAAACACCACTCTTGATATATCACAATAAATAACTTAAAACCCAGAAAATAATATCAAAATAAAATCACAATTTAAATACTGCCGCGCTAAAATACGCAGCCAACTCATGTTGTAACCCAACCCAGCTCTCTGGGCGCTAGCTTTCTATCTCTTATGTTCATCGCAATACCTCTCACTCTTGTGCTACGCAATCATCAAATCTTTGTTAATATTTAATAAAAACAAAAGAAAATTGTCGGCTTTTGTTGAAACTAGCCTACTAAGAAAAGAATGCACCAAAAATAATAAGAAAGTCGTTTTATTCTATTAACTGTAAGAAATAAACCCAACAAAGTATATATTTTTGAAAACAGAAAAAACATCTCTATTTAATGATGACATTGTCTACTATGATTTCCATTGAAAAAAATATAACTTTATGCTATAACTCGAAAATTTAATTAAATATCCAAAAACCTACTACACCACTGAATTGTATTCCACGAAGTGTCCTGATAATGTCAAAACAGTTTTTTAATATCTACAAAAATAAACGAGATATAACTGATTGACGAAAAGTCGAAAATCTGAATTTTGGCTTATAACTCGAAAACAAAAGAAGATAGCCAATTTTTGTTTAGTCTATTGGCTTTATCTCTAAAAAAGAGTTCAAGACTTGGCCACTAGTTTTTTTCTATCTCTTATAGTTACAGAAATGCCCATAAGAGACATCGAAATTGATCCACCCTGTACATATAGACATAGCAGACAGTGCAGAATTGCATATGCTTCCTATGAAAAACTTTTAAAAACAAAATTAGTCGAAAAATGGCGGAAATTTTTGACCGCACTCTGTATATTTAATAATTGGTAGACTCGTTTTGAACTGAGCCAATGCATCAACGAGAATGTCAACATTATTGGGAAGAAATCAAGAACTGTAAGAATCGATCAGTTTCGTATCATCCTCATCAAACTAATCATCTTTTGGTCAAACACTTCATCAAAGATAACATTAAATTTGTTGTATTCGTTGCGTTAATTGACCTAAGATAAAACATTTGTTCATTTGTTCCGCACTTTCTACACTTTTAACTCGTTTACTCTATTTTTCTCACCCTTAGTTACATTATATTATATACATCTCACTTTCTTGGAAGCTGTTGGTGCAAAAAGTATAGAAAAGTGCAAAACAAATAAACAGACCTACTGTTTTAACGAATATTTCGCAAGTAATGAAAATAAATTTGAATCAATTAATGAATCAAAAAGAGTCGTGCCAGAAAAGTAAAAAAAGCATTAAAAATTTGCTGCACTGGTATGTTATACCTTTCATTTTAGAGACTACTAGTTGTTGTTTAAAATGTGCAATTGGTATCTTGATCATCCTTGTATTTGTGATTTTCGCTGGTGAGATTTAAAAAGTTCGAAATGTACTCGGTTTCTGGGCAATTATGTTTTATTTGCCAATATGTGCTGATTGTTTTTTTTATTCACAAATTTAGGATGGTAGAAGTGGTCTCAGAGCTATTTTGATTACTTATTTAATTAAAAAACTATTGAATAGCACGATGCCAACGCACTTAAATTAAAACAAGCTTACCAAGTTATTATAATTTTTTTTATGTAACATACATATATCGGAGTCTCATGATTTCAAATTTGATAATATAAAAAACATCTATAAAATGCTTTTGAAATTCATGCTAACTTCAACTGAAATTTAAAAAATAAAGACAAGAAATTTAAAACACATAATTAATACTGATACACTTGCTTTCAAATTGAATAAAACACAAGCATATCATAAAAAATAAAAAATAAATCAACCAGAGCAGAAGGCGTTGAAATAAATCATGAATTTTATTTGAAGTTGAATGAAAATTATTGACATTTTTGTTTTCGTTATTTTCCGGAATATGCTTTTCGACATATAAAGCTAAACGAACACTTCCTATTAAATTAACGCAATTAAATACCTTGCCAAGAAACTGAGTGTAAAGTTACAGCTTTAACCGGCAGTTGTTAATTACTTCACTGCTTCGTCCTAGAAAGGATTAATTAAGAAAAGAATACTTTCGCTTCGGTTTTTGCAACAAAAGGAAGAAACGCCATCGAATTCTTATGTAATTAAATGGAATATTGACATGAGTTATTCACGTGTAATTTCACATCCAGTTTGCGGAGTATTCGATGCGTTTTTGCCCGGTCTGCCAGCGCTAATGGGTCCGGTAAACAGGATATTTGTCGCCAATCAATGTTGTCTTATCGATGAGAATATTATTTATATCGAGTTAAATTCCATAAAACTGATTTAAACTCTACTTTCCTCGTCGCTGCCCACTTAGGCGACCGAGGTATTTAAATCGGTAATTAAAACGTGCGCTTCTTTTTTTCGATCAAGCGGAACAACTCCCCGTCTTACGTTCTTAGGCGAGGGGTCGGTGTTGATTATACAAAATAATACACGCAACTAATTCCCTTCTAATCGTCGCGCAGAGAAAGCAGCTTATTATTTTTTTTTTTCTACTTACGGCTCACGTAAGACGCGACACATTCTTGAACATAATTCGAACGCCCGAGTTCGAGTTTAACGTCAACTAAAGTTTTCCGGCTGAATTAGCATTTGCTGCCATGAACTTATGCTTTGGACATAATCCGAAAGATATGCATTATTTAATGTAGCTTTAAAAAGGTAAACGACACTATTAAATATTGGGAGAAGACTTTGGAAAGTAACCGTTTGGCATTCTTGTACTTTCCGAACTGCTATAAAAAGACTTTACACAACTAACCTTCGATTACGTTTGTTTGTTTTGCTTTGCGCAGCAATGCTGCAATTATTGTCTTTCGGCATATAAGCCATTCCAGACAGTCACGAAGATTTTTATAGCTGGGTCAAAGTCATAAACACCACAAACATCCATGGTTAATAGCAGGATTCGAACCTGCGTCGCCGAGAGACACGACTTGCAAAGTCGGCTAGGCTACCGCTGCGCCAATCGGCGACCCTCGATTACGTTTAAAAAAATACTTTTAACCAAAAATATTTTTTTTTAATTGATTGCACTGCTTTTGGTAAAATTCGTGTTTATGGAAAATTCGATTCTTCCAAGAACTATTTTTGATGCACACAAGTGAATGAGTAGTTTATCTACATACGAAATAGATAATATTGAATAAAAGTGTGTTATCAGTCTACGCACTTCACAATGAAAAACGACCGATTCAGTCAGATTAAGTTAATCGCACATCCTGTTTCATTAATAAGACAATGGGCAACCTTGAATTATTTTGAACAACCTGCAAACAATTCTTTGTTCACTTGACACATTTCATAATTTCGGAGATATTTATGAAACATTCAGCATCTATACTTGTTCAAGTTATTAAAATTTCTAAAAGAAACCGCTAGTTTTCTGTACAATAAAAAGAATGTACTTAAACTTTGATATTTTTATATTCCAGAAGCACATTCAACGAAAGTATTTTTAACTTCATTAAAATGGCAGAACATTTCAGTTTATTTGTTGAAATAATTTTTACTATTTTGTAAGGAACTGTAATGTATTTCTTTTTAATATCTTTTGATTCGTTAGAGAAGCTTTCACGGAGTGTCCAATATTTTTGTATAGCGTACACTCTGGAAAAATAATTTCGAAGAAATTTGGATATAACAACTTAGGCATTTTGGTGAATCACGATTTTTTTTAACTAGAAAATGTAAGATATGTGTGGCCCTATACCCAATCTTGTTAATATCGCTTGTTTTTACTATTTAAAAGTACAGATTTCTTCCATTTATCAATTTTAGATCTTGTCTTTCAAACAAATTTTCAGATCATTTGGAAGTAAAGGGATATTTTTCTGTATGATTTTTCTGTGAATTTATTCATAGGCTGCTCTATCTACCGTTTTATTCCAAGCGATTCATATGTTACATCATATACGTACGTTCATGTTTAATGGATTAAAATTGTAGTACTATCATGATCAGAAAATATGTATCCTTTTAATAAAGGCATCATCATTAAATAAAATAGCCTAAGGCGCCAAGTGAGTCTTTAAAAAAATGTAATGTAATTTACAAAAACGTTACTGTTAACTTAAAGCTTTCAAGTAAGAAATATGTAATTTCATTTGAAGTTAGAATTAATACGAAATTATATAATAATTTTATCGATAATTGTCTAAATTAAAGCTATATTATTGTATGGGAATTTCCCCATTAGAGTAAGATTATTCTCTCCCCTAGGAGCTGTCAGTCTATACTCTATACTATAGAATGAAGAGAAGCAAACAAAACGACCGTGAGGTAGGCAACCGCAGCCAGACTTTCCCATACATATACAATTACCATTTCTGCAAAAATCAGAACGTGTTTATGCTGCCTTAATTGTATATTACTAATCTGGCAATTGTCCTTGCGGTTAATACTGTAATTATGCCACGCATAGGTGAACGTGAATGGATGGACATATGATACACGTTTTTCGATTAAGTCACTCTTAAATAAATAATTGATTAATCAATTATTTTGTTGTTAGCTTTGTATAATAAACAAATTGATATTTTTTATTCACTAAGTATAGAGCGAGTGACTTTAATTAATACTAATTCGATTCATTCAAAAGTTGACATTGTTTTTTAAGTGAAACTTTAAATTATGTTTTGTTTGCGTTTTTAGGGCATTTTTGAGTCATCAATGTAATATAATAGTAAGGTGTAAGCAATCTTTAAATTATGTTTTGTTTGCGTTTTTAGGGCATTTTTGAGTCATCAATGTAATATAATAGTAAGGTGTAAGCAATCTTCTTATATTTAAGAAATAAAAAAAGCCAATAATCGAGATTTAAAATTTACATGTTAGAAAGCATATTACACATACTACCAACAAAAAAAAAACATAGCTCTAAACATGTTCCTTTTATTGTAAATGAGCGTTACTCATGTGTAATTCATTTTATTCAATAATGTAACGGATTATATAATATAACGGATATTAGAGACTAATCAAAATGAAGAATTTGGAAAATGTATTTGCCTTAAGTCACTATAAACGCTATCGAAGTGTAAAATCTTTTTACTTTTCGATCAGCTCAAGATCGATACAAAAGATGACATACTTCGTTAAACCATCGTCTCAAAAGTACATGAAGGAAGACATTTTTACTAAAATTAATGGTGGTTTACCGAAACATGTCATCTTTTGTATCGATCTTGAGATGATCGAAAAATGAAAAGATTTTACACTTCCACAGCGTTAAAGCAAATACATTTTCCATATTCTTTATTCTTCTTTCCTTATTCACATAACTTTTAGATAACTTTTCTTCATTTCCTTCGTTGCTTTTTCTTTCTTGTCTATGGTCTTCATATTTCCTAGATTATTTTTTCTTTGGTCTTCTATTTTCTTTCTACCTTTTCTGAACCTCCACATATCTGGGCAGTCTCTCTTCACTTTTTATATCTATATTTATTTATATATATTTTAGCTCTGCGAGCCTAGCAGGCCCATGGCTTGGTTGACTATTTTTTTCCATAATTTTCTGTTCTTCGCTTTTTCTTTCCATCCCTTAACTTTTATTATTTCCACATCTTTCTCAACTTCCGCTTTCCACCTTGTTTTTGGACGGCCACTTCTCTTCTGCCCACCGATTGTAATGTTAGTTAGTAGCTTGGGCACTCTTTCTTCAGGCATTCTCTCTATGTGCCCCAGTCATTTTAATCTTTGGGTTCTTATAATTCCTGTTATACTTGTCTCCTTGTAAAGTTCTTTCAACTCATCGTTCGTTCCTCTTATCCATCCATCTTCGTATTTCTTTCCTCTAAATATCTTCCTAAGCACTTTTCTTTCCCACGCCTCTAGCCTTGTTTGCACTATTTTATTCAAGGTCCATGTTTCGCTTGCATTTGTTACTAGGTCTTATTACTGTTTTATATATTTTTAACTTTGCCTTCCTAAATTTATTTACGAATGTTATTGTTTCTTCTGTCTTTTATTTCTTCCCTCCATAATTAGTTCTTTTACGCCTCTCTCCAGCAGTTCTTCTTTCTTCTGTTCATTATCCTCGTCTCGAGGTCATACGTCACATAATCTGTTTTTTTTTAAGTACGAATCTTAATCTTATTAGTGCTTTCGCTATCTCGTACTTTTGATTTCGACTTTATACTCTAATACTGATTAAAGTCTCGTTTAACATACCTGACCACAGATTGATCGAAAAGTGTTGTTGAAAACTACGGCGCCGCATTGCACGAGGATTTTCTTCTGCCCACACATGCATGTTGTGAAAAATTAACATACCATCTCTTGTAAACATTGATTCGTCGGTGAAGAGAATGTTATTAACAAAGTTCGGATTGTACGTCTGTTTGCCGACAAAATCGTATGCGTTGGACGTAATCTGCGGGCATCAGAGCCTTGCACTCTTTGAAAATAGAACGGGTATAATTGTTCCTCACGAATAATTCGCCAAACAATTGAATGTGTCACATGCAATTGTCTGGCAATATTCCGCACACTTATCGAAGGAATTTCTTCTACAAATTCTAAAAATCTCTTCTACCGCGTTCATAATACGATGCGGGCGCTGTCGTCCACTACCGCGTCCGCAACGCACGTTCAAAATCCTGTATCTCTTGCTCGCTGCACAACCGAGAGAAAAGATCTCCTATTTGGCAAAGGGCGATCTGGGTAACACTGTGCGTCTTGCAGCCAACGCACTTTGACCACGTAATAAAATAATACGTAAAAAAATAAGTCAAGGACTATCATCGTTCGCCGAAAACATTTATTATCTCTAATATTTATTAATCAATTGTTATACAAAAACTGCTTCATTCTATCATTTTTAATGTCAGCTTTCACTGGTTTCATTTTTTGTATGAAGTTAGAAAACAGCCTGTATACATTCCGATAGTTGCACCAATATATTCTTTTATTCGTTCAAGCATTATTTTTTATCGCCGTACACTGCACTGCTCACTCCAAAAAATTTAGTAAATTGTACTCCGTATATCAAAACATTTATGTACGAAAATAAAATCAAATTTCCCACCATCTATAACAGAAATATTAAATTACAAGAAAATTATTTCAATATTTATTTGTTTTCATTAAAAAAGAATTATTTTGTCCTTCTATTTTTATCATATCAATAATAATTTTTGTTTACATTTTATTTTAGAATCCTATGTATGTTTTTCCAATATTCCAATAATAATGCATAATCATACTGATACCAATCAAAATGCATATTTGTTGTTGATTTCTACTATTACTACTTATCGTAAGAAACGTCATCTGGCTTTCTCTTATAAAATAGATAAAATTCTCGTCAAAAAACAACCAAAATGCAACTCACAGTGATTTGTGTTGCAATTTTTACAGGAGCTTTGGGTAAGACCACTACAAGGTAATTTTACAAAAACACGAACTGTTAAAATTTTAGGAGCTTCCCTGAATATTGATCCATATTATAGATGGAGAGTAATTGGGGGTAGAGATGCCAAAGACGGAGAAGTTCCTTACAATCTTTCATTGCAACAAGAGGATCCTCATATTTGTGGTGCCGTAATAATTCATTAGTTTTGGGCACTAACAGCAGCTCACTGTGTTATACGGTGAAACCTCTGATTTAACAGTAAGATTGTACTATTGCGAGATAAATAATTGGTACGGTTGCTTTTTAAAGTAGGCTGAATTTTCAAAATTTTAGCATATTGAAATGGTCTTATATGTTAGAATTAGCAATGGCGGTAGGTTTTTCAGCTCCCGAAAGAATCTTGTAAGGCATCTTAATAAGTTACACTGACTTTTGACAGTAACAATTTCAAATTTTATAATAATTTATATTTTTAGTACGAAATCGCATAAGACAGAAAGTCACATTTAAATAGGGAAAATCTGTCGTACCAAATATTTATCTCGCAATGGTACATTAGAAAAAGTTCATTTTTAGTTTTCAGACTAAATCCCTAAGCGTAGTAGCAGGCAGTAACACTCTAAATCCCGCGGGTGATATATAGGTACAGTATTGATTTATATAAAGTATATGACGATTGTATTCCACTTGGTCTTTTCAATGACATTGCTCTTCTACACATCTCGTCTGAAATTAAGCTCCAGCCTGAGAGAGTTGAAAAAATTTCACTCTGTGGACAAGACATTGGGGCCATCAACTGCAACCTCTCTGGATGGGTATCGATTGTGCTTGGCGGATCAACACTTGCAAATCTCTTTTTTTTCCCTTTAACCAGAAACCGTCTGCAAGAATGCTCCGGGGGCACCGCAGCCATTTAAGCTTATTGTGCTCGCCCTGGTTCAGTTAACGCAACCATTCAGTGAGACGTGTCCCCTGTACCAGCTGGTGCAGGTTTTTCACTGATTGCGTATTAAAGTCTTCAGGAGCAATCATAAGATGTCCGAATATGCGCTGTCTACGGTTTGCCAGCGCATCACATCTGCACAAAATGTGCATTGCCGTCTCTGGTTCCCTATTGCAAAGTCTGCATTTTAGATCCCCATTAAATTTACCGATTCTCCATAGGTGCTCCTTAACAGTCAAGTGTCCTGTTAGTAACCCTGTGGTGATACTGAGTTGCGCCCTGCTCAAAAGCAAAAGTTCCGCAGCTCTCTTCTTGCAAGGACCTCTGAGAAAAGTCTTGCTATGGCGATGCCCTGGTCTACTTAGCCAGTATCTATTGCGTTCCTCGCTTATCCAGTCACTGAAAAAGCCCCGAATAGCGTTCTTGGTTATGCCTAGGACAGGTTCAGGGCCAAGGTATACCATGCCCGCTCCCTGCCTGGCTAGTTCATCGGCCCGTTCGTTGCCGATTATACCTTGATGACCTGGCACCCACACTAGCGTAATGCAGTTGTGCTCCGCCAGGTCATTGAGCTCACTTAAACATTCCCACACCAGTTTGGAAGAGATCTTTGAGCTTGCTAAAGCCTTCAAAGCCGCCTGGCTGTCGGTTAAAATGAAGATCCGCTTATTTGTGTAAGCCCTCCTATTGTTTTCCCGCGCACATTGTAATATGGCGTATATTTCTGTTTGAAAAACAGAGGCAAATTGACCCAATGGGAAGCATAACTTCTCCTTTGGTCTATGCCTGTATATTCCAGACCCGGCACCAGTTTCAGTTCTGGAGCCGTCTGTATACCAAATCAGACTTCCAGGAGGAAGATCCTGTTCAGGTTTCCGGTGCTCATCAGATTCATTAATTTCTATCTTGATGGGCAGGTTTATATTGCCTTTGGGAGCCATATAGTCCGTCCTCATGTCGAGTAAAGGACCCCTTATACTGCCAACGATACTTGTATGACCCGTACTTATATTAAGAAGGTGACGTGATTGCTGCAGTCTATGGAGTCCTCGTCTTGCCTCTCCCATTATCACAATGTGTAAGGGAGGGAGGTCTAGAAGGGTTTCCATTGCAGCGGTGGGCGTTGTGCTCATCGCCCCCGTTATGCCTAGACAGGCAAGTCTTTGTACCTTGCCCAGTCTAAGTTTGGTGGTCTTCTGCTTGACCTTCGGCCACCACACCAAGGCCGCATAAGTGATTGCGGGTCTGACCATTCTGGTGAACAACCAATGCACCATACTTGGTTTTAAGCCCCACGTTCTATCATAGGCTCGTCTGGCCACCGCGAAAGTGGTCACCGATCGCCTTACTATCTTATCTAGATGTTGATTCCAGGTAAGTTTGGAGTCGAAAATCACCCCAAGGTACTTTACCTCCCCGACAAAACTAGGTCGTTCGCACGAAGATGCAGAGGACCTAAACCCTCTAAGTTCCGCCTTCGAGTGAATGGCACAATGGTGGTTTTTTGAGGACTGATCCTCAGACCTTCCTCCTCGGCCCACCTTGCTACTACATTCAGGGCGACTTGCATTCGGTCCCTGACAATGTTATTAAATTTCCCTTGTACGGGTATAACTAAATCATCAGCATACCCTAAGGGATCAAAGCCTTCACCGCTTAGCTGTCCCAGAAGCCCGTCCATGACGAGGTTCCACAACAGGGGGGACAAAACACCCCCCTGCGGACAGCCTCCCGCTACCCCAGCCATTAGCGTGTCGTCCAGCAGTGATGTATAGACCACCCTTCCTTTTAGCATGCAGTCAATCCACCTGCAGCAAATTTCCTCCACTCCTCTACTCCTTAGAGCCGTGGTGATGGAGTCAAAAGATGTATTGTCAAAGGCCCCTTCGATGTCTAAAAAGGCAGCTAAGAGGACCTCTTTATTTTCCAGAGATTTCTCCACCCTCCAAGTGAGATGATGGAGTGCTGTCTCAGTAGATAGACCTGTTGAATAGGCAAACTGGTATTGGTGTAGGGGTCTGTCGACCAGAACACCACCCCTTATGTGCCCATCAAGTATTTTCTCCATTGTCTTTAATACAAAGGACATAAGACTGATGGGTCTGAAAGCCTTCGCCTGAGTGTAGTCCACCCGGCCAGTTTTTGGTATGAAAACCACTCTGGTCAGTCTCCACACTCTTGGCAGGTAGCCCAGAGCCATACAGGCTCTCAGAACCGTACAGATTCTGATGATCAGAAGGTCCGAGCCCATCTGCAGCATAATCGGTATTATCCCATCCGGACCCGGAGATTTGTAACTATCAAACGAGTTTATAGCCCATTTGATATTAGAAAACGTTATGACACTCCTGGCAGAACTCCATTCCTCCCTTGATGCTCTGAGAACAGAGGCATCCGGAACCTGGCTATTCCAATCAGTAGGCACGGCGTCAATGGCTGTTGACCCAGGAAAATGAACCCGAAACATTTCGGTCATGGTTTCTTTTCCTGTTCTAGTAAATTCTCCGGTAGGTTTTACCAGAGTATTTAGGTATCCTTGAGGGGACTTCGAGAGCATTTTATGCAGTCTGGCACATTCTGGAGTACTTTCAATTTCCTCACAGTGCATCCTCCACGATGCCCTCTTGGACCTTCTCAGTGCTTTGTTGTATTCAGTTAGGGATGCTTTATATTCCTCCCAGCTTCCTGATACTTTTGCCTTGTTAAAAAGTTTTCTGACCTGTCGTCTCCTTTCCGTGAGGTCGTCATTCCACCAGGAAACTTTCCTGTTAGTGTTCCTCACAGTCATGGGACAGTTATCATTGTAAGCGGAAATGATTGCCTCAGTTAACTGATCTACGGCCATGTCCAGTTCAATATTGTTGTTAACCGTAGTCATTGTTCCTGCGAGATGACCATCTAGGTCCACCCTATAGGCCTCCCAGTTAGTCTTACGCGGATTACGGTAAGTTTCTCTCACACGGTTTAACCCAGTGATTTCAAAGCAAATGTATCTGTGATCAGAGCAACTCTCTTCATCAGATACACGCCAGTTTTTAACAAAGTTACTTATAAAAGAAGTACCTATTGTTAGATCTATGACTGCCTGCCTTTGTGCCGTTACAAAGGTAGGTTTATTGCCCATATTCAGTATGTTCAGGTTATTTGCCATAGTGAATTGTAAGATACTATCACCTCTAGCATTGGTGTCCCGACTTCCCCAGGCAAAATTGTGAGCGTTTGCGTCACAGCCGATGATTAGCTGGGATCCACTTGCTCCACAGCTTCTCACCAACTCGCTCACTTCCTCAGGTGGTGGTTGCTCTGGTTGGTCATAAGGTAAACAGGCTGATCCAAGAACAATCTCCTTCAACCCTTCTTCCTTCGACGCTACTTTCACTGCCACCAAGTCCTTCAAACAGAAGTCTGTTAATGGCAGTGCTTTTATTGTTTTCTTAAACAATATACAGGCCCTGGGTCTGTCAGAGGTTCTGCTGTATATCAGCTCCCCTCCGACTATCCCAAGGCCTAACACTTTCCCCTTGCAAACCCAGGGTTCCTGAATCAGGGCGATGTCGCGCCCCTCCATTAATTTACAGAGAGCTGCCGAAGCTGCTCTACTGTGGTGGAGGTTCACTTGGACCATTCTCATCCTTGTTGGTCTTAAGGGGCTTAAACGTCACCGTTCTAAAGCCATAGAAGGCTATGAAACGGGCCTGTTCAAGCTCCCTGAAGGATTTATCATCCATAGAGAAGGCTAGGAGGGTTCCTTCCTTCTCCTGTTTTCGGCTGAGAATGCGCCAGTCTGCCGTGTTGACCTTCGGGTTTTGCACTCCAAGACGGTTCCTGGCGGCTTCAGCTTCCACCTGGCCCGGCAGCCACACGATAGCCTTGGGTCTCTTAGGGAGGTCTTTGGACTCAACCGCAGCTAAGTCCGCACCCTCCCAGGGTTGACCCAGGCCCGCAACAGCCGCCTGAAGCCATGATTTCGAGGTATTGTTTGCACACGAGATCCAGAGAACACCTCCCGTGTACTTGATACCCTCGAATTGCGGTGGGTTTGCACTCCCAGAGGGAGTCTGATCCAAAACCGCAAGGAGTTTGGCTTGGATCAGGTCCGCTTGCCCCTGATCCAGCGTAATGTCAGGGTGGCGTCTATCTATCACCGCCACCCGCAGATTTTTAGCTGCTCCACTGTATGACCCAGTCTGCTCTTTAAAGCTCCTGGGCTTTTTGTGGAGTTGCTTCTGTGGTGAAGGAGTTGAGGAGTCTGAATGGGGTCTTTTGGTGCCCCCACCTTCTTTCTCCTTACCCTCCACTTTCTTAGTCAAAGGCTTCTGCTCTGTCCAGAGCCCAGCTTTGACTTTTTCTTCCTTCCGGAGCTTTCTTCGTTGAGCCCCTGAAAGTTTTTTGGATTGCAGTCCAAGTTTTACAACCCCTGCAATCAATTCTTCTGCCTGAGGTTCCTTAGAGACAGGTCCTGCAGGCGAACCTGCACCCTGACTCCGAGTTGCCTCATTAGGAGTGTTAGTGTCTTCCCCTAGGGGATCCACTATTAGTTTTTTGTTATCTGGTTCCATATTGTTCCCACGAGTAAGGGGGAAATAAAATTTATACAACGAGGTGCACCCGATTCCCCGAGGTTTGATCGGTAGAGACTGGTCTTCTGTCCAGCCACGCATCCCATCGGCCCGATCAACCTTAGGATTCAGGATTTGTGTGAGGTTTTCTCCTCTTGGTTCAGGCGGTTAAGCCTAGACCCCCAGCCCCCCCATGTATGAGGAAACCGGTTTAACAGCGGAGTTTACACAGAAACCACCGCTGGCATCGTAAATCCCAGTGCAGGCCCTTCGCCACGATACTACAGCTGGGCTGGGAGGGTTGGCCCGCGGGGTGGATTTCACCTGGCCATGTTGCGATTTTTAGGTCGCTCAGGCGCGGTCACGCGCTCACCTCCGTCTTGCGGTTTTTAAACCGCTCAGGATACAGTGTCATTGCACATGATAGGTGAAAGATGGCCACCCATCCCGCAGCATCCAACGAGCGGAGGTGATCCGACAAGTGGGTACCGCAGGAACCCCCGATCCGCCACCTGGGGACGCGCCCGATGTGTACCCAGCGTATCGAGTACACACGTATCTCTTACACACGAGGACGTCAAAACCGATGGAATGGTATACCTCAAATTTCGAATATCTGCACGATAACTCAAACCGGCCAAGGTGCATGTCACGATGATTCCGGTGGATTTTTGATTTCCGGTGAAGGGCCAATGTGGTTAATGGGGATTGTAAATTGGGGAAACCCTTGTCCTAACGGTATGCCGGATGTATTTGATAGAGTTTCTTCATTCGTCGGATGGATTAGTGAGAATACGAATGGCGACGTCGACATTATATTTTAAATATTTAATTTTATATACAGGGTGCCTAAATAGTATTGCACCAAATGGAATTATGTAGAAACGGTTTGATATTTAGATATGACGTTTGGTGGAGTTGAATTATTTATAAATACCCATATTTTGATATGAGTTTCATTTGTTTTGTGCGACTGGTGTTTGTCAGAGGCAGCCATCTTGAATTTTTTAGGTTTAGTTTGCTGCCATTTGACAGGTAATTGATTTAGAAATACAATACGAAATATCATAAGCTTGTTTATTCTAAAATAACGAAGAAAATTCAAAAACCAAATTAACTTTGTAGAGGGAACATTTTCTGGACAAAGGGTTGTAAATAAAGACAACTCATTCAAAATTTAATTCAAAAGTAACATTTCTGTGTTATCTATTGATTGTTATCAATTTTAGCAATTTCTAATACTCTTTATCGCTTTTCCAAACAGTCATCCAAACAGACCTTCAAACAGCAGATCTACAGTATGGCGAACAGTGCAACGATTTGATGAACTAAAAAGTGTAAAAAATCGTCCAAGTCTCGGAAGACCGAAAACAGCAACAAATGATGACATTACATTACAAATTTTACTGGATGTTCGTGAAACTCCACAAACCTCAACTAGGCAACTTGTAGCAGATCATGATTTCTCTGAAGGATCAATAAGAAAAATATTAAAGCGGTCTAAGTAGGTATCATCCCTACAAACCACATTTAGTTCATGAACTCTTAGAAGACGATTTTGTTCGCAGGATTCAATTTGCAGAAATTAGGACAGAAAGAACTGAGGCTGATCAAAATTTTATAAGAAACATAATTTTTTCAGACGAAGCCACATTTAAGTTAAACAGTTCTGTAAACAGGCATAACTGTACGGACCGTGGCATAACTGTAGATACTGGCACCCTGCTAATCCCCATGTCAACTTGGAAACTCACACGCAATTTCCAGAAAAACTTAACGTTTGATGTGGAATATTGGGCGGAAACGTCATCGGCCCGTTCTTTATACGTGGTACATTAACAGCTGGGGGTTACTTGGAACTATTACAAAATCAAATTGTACCAAAAATAAAAGAGATTAAAACAAATCCGCAAGCCTTGCACCCAGATGTCTGGTACCAATAAGATGGTGCTCCACCGCATTTCGGTCAGCAATTCGGTGCATTCTTAAATCACAATTTCCCATGATAATGGATTGAACGGAGGGATCCGATTGAATGGCCTCCTATGTCTCCAGACATGACTCCCATAGACTCTTTCTTCTGGGGATATTTGAAAAGTGTTGTGTATCGTAATAGGCCAACAACATTATATGAATGGACAACAATTTGAGCAGTTATTGTGATTTTCTTCAATTAAGTAACTCAATTTTCTTGTTCAATTTTTTGTTCTATTCACTTGAAGTATTTGTTTAATTTTTTAATTTTATTCGTTATTTTAGAATAAACAAGCTTATGATATACCGTATTATATTTCTAAATCAATTAAACCAAACTAAACTTAGGTTGCCATTTAAAAAAAATTCAAGATGGCTGAATCTGACAAATACCAGTTGCACAAAACAAATGAAACTCGTATCAAAATATGGGTATTTATGTACAATTTAACCCCACCAAACGTCAAATCTAAATGTCAAACCGTTTCTACATATTCCCATTTGGTGCAATACTATTTACGCACCCTGTATGTATTATATAAACTTGTGAGGGTCATTTCACAAATCAGTTATCTAATGTATTGTATATCGATCTGTCAAGAACAATAATTAAAGATGTTGGGAGGATAAGTAACTAATCTTATCTGCTAAGTTACTCATAATAAACTCAGCTTCTTCTATAAATACCAGACAGGCACTCATTTAAAAATCAAATTCAAGATGTTCGCCTTCTTAGCTTTGGCCCTACTGGCGCACGCCTTTGGTAAGCAAATAATAATAATGTTTATTAATTTTGTTTATTATTAAATTAACTATTTTTTGGAAATTTTAGTGTCCTTTTTTGTGTGTATTTAAAGTTATTAGTAATAAATGTTTTTAATAAATTCGTACTATTAGTTTATTTAGGAAGTAGGTTAGGATAAACCGCTGTTCTGGCGGAATAGTGACGCAATGCAAATTTTTCACATTTTGTGTTAAGTTTGTAGATTAAGTTTATAGATTAATTATTGGGCCTTACACTGTTTAAATCAACGTACCTTCTACCAATAAACTCGGAATTTTCAAATTTATAACTTTTCATTTAGAGTTGTGGTAGCAGTTCAACAAATTCATTAGATTTTTGTCTCTTCTGAAAAATTTTACGTTTTATAGTTGTGTCATTATTCCACCGGAACAGTGATATACAGATTGAAGATTTTCACATTGGGCAAAAGTGGTTTCACTAAAAAGAACAAAGGGGATTGGTTGATAAAGACGGGTATAGTGTGCGTAATACGTTCGCTTCGATATAGGTGAGCAGGCGCTGATCAAACAAAAAAAAAACCATACGCGTCGCATCTAAGCCACAGATGAATATTATTCTCTAGATTTAAAAAGAAACGACAAAAAGCATTTGCTTAATACTGTTGAAAAAATTCTTAAATGGTATTACATCTGAAATTCTGTACAAGCAACAATTAATTATTTGTTGCTGCTTTTAAAAATATTACAAATTACTCATTGCTGTAACACGCAATCCTAACTACATTGTGCCAACTATTCACTTTAAGAATGCAAGGGCAATATTTTTTCTTTTTAACATATTGTTACTCTCTTTGACACCACTATCGGCTAAAGTGAAAGTCTTCAGTATAAATTTAGAACCAAATTTATTTTGTTTATATTTTATTCATACCACAAAGCAAGAATAAATTCATTTTGGTGTTACTGTGTAATTAATAAATATATTGGCTAAAATATAAAGTTAATCAAAATTTAAATCATTTATTTGGAGTACTACAAAAAAGAATTTCGAAACAGAAATAATGTTTTCCTAAATTCATATGCTAACTACGGAAACCTGTAATTAAAAATATGTTTAGTGTTTTATCTAACTTCACTATTTATTCTTAACAGTGATTGTTCACGCGAAATATTTGTTATTTCCTTAAATTCGTGAACACTACACTATCTTTAGTATATCTTAGAAGCACAAATAATATAGTAATCTTTAGTCACTTAATAATTATCAGATTCATTGTCTTCCAGTAAACACTTGATGATAACAGAAGTGACAATTCATTTCTTGTTTTAATTTAAAAAATAATATATCTTCGGTAACACGTGGATGGTCTTTGTTTATTATTTTCAAATTATTAAATCACAACACTTCTAATTTTCCTTTTATACCCGGTTATATATATATTTTTAATTATTTAGGCATAAATGGCCACCATCTGGGGTACCCACCGGCCCCTAGAATTGATCCTAATATGAACTGGCGCATAGTAGGAGGCCAGGATGCATCCCCAAATCAATTCCCTTACATTGTTTCCCTACGAAATGCAGCCGGTAATCACAATTGCGGTGGTTCGATACTTGATGGAGATTGGGTATTAACTGCCGCTCACTGCGTTGTGAAGTATGTACTGCATTAATGTTGCCACTCAACTTATGTTCTAATTTACAGTGCGAATCCTGCCCTCATTTCGGCCGTAGCGGGTAGTATAACTCTGAATGCAGGAGGTGTCTGGCTTTCAGTCAGCAGCATCATCGTACATGCCGGTTATAATCCCAGCACAATTGAAAACGATATTGCTCTTCTGAACATCGCAACAGACATTCCATTTGGAATAGGTATAGCCTCCATTCCCTTGGGAACCGAGGTAATTGGGGCTATACCAGTCCAGCTTTCTGGTTGGGGAACTACGTCTTTCCCAGGATCAATCCCTAATAATCTTCAATGGATTAATTTATTAACAATCACTCATGCTCAGTGCGCATCAGTATGGGGA
The DNA here is from genome assembly GCA_958336345.1 of Dorcus parallelipipedus. Classification (NCBI taxonomy): domain Eukaryota; kingdom Metazoa; phylum Arthropoda; class Insecta; order Coleoptera; family Lucanidae; genus Dorcus; species Dorcus parallelipipedus. Next base: position 47,112,262 of record OY284475.1, read on the forward strand.
GCAAATAGCGTCTTCACTTCAAATCTGTGCACTTTAACTCAGGCTGGTGAAGGAGCCTGCCACGGAGATTCTGGTGGTCCATTGACTGCGAATGGACAACAAGTTGGTATCGTGTCTTGGGGAAATCCATGCGCTAATGGTTTACCAGATGTATTCACCAGAGTTTCGTCTTTCGTTTCGTGGGTCGAAAGTAACAAGAGTTCTTAAGTTTACTATCAAAATCTGACTTTGAACTAAACAATAAAAATAACTAATAAAACATAGTTTGTATTCTTTCTTTTTCTTAATCTCTTACAACGTTGCCATGTTAAACAAAGCTTGCTTAGGCAAAATAAATTAAACAAGATCTTTTGAAATATGTAGGCTATTTCAAATTTTGATACTCACCAATGGGACTTCGCTTATTATGGGAGGGAAAAAGGAGTAGGTTACCCAATTTTGTAATCAATAAAATCAATAGAAAAATATTTTCTGTTAAATGATATTCAAGATAATTGCACTGAAAAGAAACATCAAGTTAATATTTTGTTCTTAACGTTTTTACTTAATTAAATATTAAAAAATGAAAGCGCTTCCTTAGAGCATTTTTAATAGTCCACATCTTAATATACTTTATTACTTTAAAATCTATTTTGTCGTATTGACATTATCAAGTTTACTTTCTCTTTCGGATTATTTAAAAATTACTTGTAGAAGAATATGCTCGATATACGATGACATAACATTTGTTATCTATCAAAATTCTTCCGAATAAGGGCAGAATTTAAACCTGCACTCCAGCTCTCATAAATAAGGACGTAATAATAATAATAATAATAATAATAATAAATTGTCTTTATTGGCCTTCATAGGAAACATATTATTTTTCTTTACAAATGAAAAAGAACATATTACATTAGACCAAAAGGCGAAGCTCAGTGCAAGTATCTGCACTGTTCTTCCACTTAACCTTTCAGATTTTAATACATTATTATACACTTTTTTTGTAATAAATAAACGAGGCGAGATCCCAATAGAAAGCTTCCAATTTGAAACAGTCCTATATTATAACATATTCTACATAAAAAACTAAACAATTGCAATCTAAATCTTAGAACAATGTCAAAATAAAAATTAATTTATATAGTCTGGTAGTACTTCCCCTTTCATTTTTAAATTAATAATCTGATTATAAATTTAAAAATGAAAGGGGAAATAATTAATTCCATGGATAAATTACTGAGTAATACGAATTAATGCTATTTGAATCAATCTAATCTATTTTTTTATATATAACAATTGAATATATATGTGCGTACAGAATGTAAAATATGTGTCTATCTACTTACGAGAAACTGAAAATGAATTTCCAAACATTTTACGTATTGTGGTTAATGGGCACAATCTGTGGTAAGTCAAAATAAACAAAATATTTTTTCACCTGCAAAATGTCATATTTTTTTAAGGTGATCCAAGACCTATAATTTCCAGACCAGATTCAAATTCACACTTTATCGGAACAGAAGCTGCCGAAGGACAATTTCCTTATCAAGTATCGCTGATGGTATTAGGATCACATAATTGTGGTGGATCAATTTTAAATTCAAACTGGGTTTTGACCGCAGCACATTGCGTAAAACGGTAAGTACTACTTTCCTTCCATTACTATAATTATCCATAAATGAAAACTATTTCTTAGTTACTATCCTTTTGAATTATCTGTACTTGTGGGCACCACGACCTTAAATAGTAGTGGAACTATTTATGGTGTATCTAAAATTGTTTCACATGAAGGTTACGACCCAATTTTCATTCGAAACGATGTTGCTGTTGTAAAGTTATCAGAGTTCATCACGTTTAATGAAAATGTCCGACCAATTCAAATTGAAACTAAGTACGTACGTGAAGTCGATTGCATTGTTAGTGGATGGGGTTATACTTCGAACTTTGGAGACCTTCCAAATAAATTGCAGTTTCTAGAAGTCAAGAGCATTTCCTTTTCTGAATGTAAGGAATATTGGGATGTGTATAAAAACACTGATACCTTCGTGGATGTTTTCAATACTGAGATTTGCACCTTCACGAGATATGGAGAAGGCGTGTGCCAAGGAGATTCTGGTGGTCCACTGGTTGCTAATGGGAAACAAATTGGAATTGTTTCTTGGGGAAAGGCGTGCGCTCGTGGAGTTCCTGATGTATTTACAAGGGTTTCTTCGTATTATGATTGGATTCAAAATGCCATTAGTATGGATGATAACTAGCCTTATACGCTGTACTACAATTAAGAGACGAAGTTAGTACGTCAAGCGTACTTCTACAATCATACTACTCTTTAGCCCACTCTCATCTAATGTACTGTACATTACTCTGGGGTAATACGTCAGGCTCCAATCGAATATTTATTCTACAAAAGTGAATCATTAGAATTATGTTTCGCCTGAATAATCGTCAATCATGTAAACCTACCTTTATAAACTACAAAATACTAACATTTTATAGTGTACTTATCTTCAAATGCTGCTTATTTGTTAAACTAAATCCAAATAGTTTTATTTCAAATTCATTTAACCACGGATATAACACAGATCACAAGAAATGTTATGTAACGTTCAACACAAAACGACGCGGTACGATAAATCTCCTTATTATACATGTTATAAAATATATAATAAGTTAAATTTAAGGCTAAGAAAACTCACAAACATAAACATATTTAAAAAAGAATTGTACAAATTTTTCTTAACCAAGGCTTATTTACTCATTGACGGAATATCTTAACAATGTTTTTTATATATTTTAATTCGTAAGTTATGTTATTTGTTAATGTTGACATGTCCTTTCTCTGTATAAAATCATTCAGGACCAATAAAACTTATTCTTATTCTTATTCTAAACTTAATCTTATTCTTATTGAAGTAATTTCCAATATATTTATTTAACACCGGTAATTACTTTATACTTTATAACATCTGACCAACAATAAATTTTTGTAGGCTTGGGTGGCTGTGGAGTCAAACATTTTTAAGTAATTATTGTTTCAAATTGCAATAAAACATTAAATACGTAAACAAGAATTTATGTTATTTAACAGTCAACATTTGAGACGATACGAAGTAAGAATCGACGTTTATGTTTGTTTCCATAGCCATCCAGGACTACAATAATTGTTGGACACATGTTACATACGATATTAAATTATATTAAACGAGTTAAAAAAATTACCTTAATAACCTTTGCAGCTTTTAAGTAATTGTTGACAATTATAAGCACTTTTTATTTTTTTTTAATAGAACTGACAAATTAAAACAAAATTCTTTGTTACGCTTTATTTCAAAATTTGTTATCTAAAGTGTCTCGGAGAGCATACTTTTTTTGTTCGTTAAGTTTAACGTTGTAGATCTGTTTATTTAATTAAAGAGACGTAAACCAAAGCAATCTAATCATTTTGAATTTTTACAAAAAATTGAACAGTATTTAAGCCGTGCTTGCTTTAGTTATATCAGTGAACAACAAAATGGAACACACTGTCGTAGTATTTGCTTTTATCGCGACCTTGGTCTCAGGTAAATCTTATAATAATTATGCAAAATACTATTATAATTTTTTTTTGTATACAAAGGCCAACCTCTTCAATTCAAAATTGATCCAAAATTGGATTGGAAAATTGTTGGCGGATCAACTGCAACCTTAGGTCAATTTCCGTACCAAATTTCCTTGAGGGCTTACGGCAGCCATAATTGTGGAGGCTCAATCATCAATTCAGAATGGATTCTAACAGCAGCGCACTGCGTCGTATCGTAAAGAAAATCTACATTTTTCGATAAGGTACTTTGTATTAATTTTTGTCATTGCAGATATTCAGCAGAAACTCTTTCGGTTGTGGTTGGCACCACTACTCTAACCGAAGGCGGGAGCACTCATGATGTATCTAAAATAATATCTCACAAAAACTACAATCCAAGTCTCATCCAGAACGACGTCGCTGTTTTGAAATTATCACAACCGCTTCAATTCGATAGTAACGTTCAGCCAGTCCAGTTAGAAAGTGAAAATGTCGACACAATCGATTGTGTCATATCTGGATGGGGTCGTATCTCTTATCCGGGCAACATCCCCAACAACTTACAGTACATAGAGTTGAAAACCATCACGGTGTCTGATTGTCAGGCCCGCTGGATTTTCAACCCTGTAGTTGATACTCAGATTTGCACGCTAACGAAAAAAGGAGAAGGTGTGTGCCATGGTGATTCTGGTGGTCCATTGGTAGCGGACGGGAAACAAATTGGCATCGTTTCATGGGGAAATCCATGTGCTAATGGCATACCTGATGTTTTCACAAGGGTGTCTTCATTTCGTAGTTGGATAGAAGATGCTATACAACAATAAGGTTACTACACATTTTTCAAAATTATATTATTCTTTAACTAAAATTTCTTATTGATTCAACCTCTACATAATTTTAATCAATGTAATTACCTGCAAAATAAATTAGATACAAACGAGTATTGTTTTTCATTAATAAGAATACTTGACTATCTAATCCTACACACACAGTTAATGACCTTGGTCATTTACATCAGTAGTGCAGTAGAGATGCGTGAGTGCTTTGAAAATATTTAGAGATGAGGTGGAAATGGAATTATAATCTACGCTATTAATTTTAAAGCGAGTTCCACTTGTGGCATTGGTGTGTACTCAGAATATCTTTAGGTCTGTTTCTGCAACAGTCCCTGACTGATCCGAAACTGCCAGAACCATGCGCCGTACAAAGTCTCACATTTAACGCAACTCTTAAAAGCGGTAATTAATTCGACGGGCGAATATATTTAACAGTTTCAAACTAGTCCGGATGAACGCTGCAGAAACAGACCTATTTTCAACCACCTAATAAAACATATTCCATATTTTTCGAATAAAATTTGTACTCGCAACCCTTATAAGCACAAGCGGTACCCCATTTCCTTTTCTCTGCTACACGTTTATCGCTCATTTCAGACATTTTTACTGTAAATTTAGTTATATTTATTATCAAAATTTTCTCTCGACTCTTACTAGGTCGCACTTGGGTAAGTAGTTCTCCTTACGAAATTTTACTCCGCCGTGCTTCTTCATAGGCAAATTTATCCATCTTGTGTTAACTCGAGAGTAACGCATTCTTTTTTCTCTCTCGCCTTCAAGCAAGACGTCGAAGGAAACACGCGAGTGTTGCCGAGTGGACACGAAAGACATTTAAACTGGTAGTGCACTTCTTACTCTTTCTATTTATTAACCTCCTTTTCAAGTGACGCTTCTGTTTAGATTAGTTTTCTATGATTCCGCACTCAAGTAAAGCAAAGTAGACAACAGAACGTCTTAAATTGGAAGTTTTCACTAATTATTAAAAAAAAATTAGATCGATACGGCAATGTAAAATATCGAAGAAAGTCATCTCCCGTAGCGTATGACATATTATAGTAAGTTAAGAGCTATGTTTACGCAAGTTAGCTCTTCTAGCCCAGTTGTAGTAAGAATAGAGTAGAGGCCAGGAATGTGGTTAAGCCGTGTCCAAGCAATTTAGTGACACCCTGTATAAGGTATTAAAGTATGTTTAGCGCTTTTTTGGTTTTTATTCAATGCGTACAATTAATGCGCTTTTTAGATGCGAACGTGAACGAGGAAAAGTTTTAAAAACTCTCCAAAATAGGGGTAAGGATCCGATTTAAAAATAATAATAATAAATTATTAAAAACATCGACAATTTTTCAAATACTACTGAGTTAGTTCTTAAGCATTGAGAAATTTAATCCGAAGCAGAGATTTTACTAAATTCCTTTGCTAATCAATTTCGCAATAGTTTCCACCTAGACAGAATATATATTTATAAGTTCCGAAAAAAAAAATATTTCCGTGTTTATCATTTCATTGTGATAACATAAATTCCCTGAAAACAAAACAACATAAACGTCTACTTGAAATTTTTAGAATACATGAAATTGTATTAGGAAATAAAGTAGGAAGGAAATAAACTAAAGATTAAAGTTAAACCGTGACTGAAACACCGGGCCAATGTTTAAATTTCCTAAAAATATAAATAACAATAATAACGTTTATTTGATTATAAAGTAATTAAGTCAAAAAATACACAGAAGTACAAAAATCAAATTTAAGTACAAATTATTACATACATCAAAAATTGGTGAAAAGTATAGTAAAATGTTGAAATCTTATATATTAGTATTTAGGAATTCCTCAACCGAATAGTAGGAGTATGCCATAAGATGAGCTTTTAGATGAATTTTCAAAGCGGTTAAGGTGCTCTCTTTCCACTTCTTTGGAATTTTGTTGAATAGGTTAATTCCAATGGATAGGGGGTCCGTTGTAACAAGTCGGTGAAAGTGAACTGACAACTCTGAACCATTTCTAATGTTACAGTTGTGTGTATCGAACCTGGAATTGCATTCACCAATGTGTTTTTTGACATGGAGTATTTGCTCCATAATGTACAAGGAAGGTATTGTTAGTATGGAATATTTTTTAAATAAAAGTTTAGAATTGATCCAAGATGGTACCCCTTCTAATACTCGCAATGCCCGTTTTTGGAGTAGAAAGACATACTTCATACCTGCTGAGTGTCCCCGTAGGAGAATTCCTTAGGATGCTGTTGATTGAAAGAAGGAAAAGTACACGTTCTTTCTGAACTTGTGTTGATAATTTGCTTAATGCGTTTGATTACATGGATAGCGGTAGATAACTTCTTCGACAGCTCGGTTATGTGAACTTTCCAGTTTAGCTTAGGAATCAAGCGGCATCCCAGGAACTTTGAATTCTCTTTCAAATTTTTCACTCTGCTTGTGGAGAAGTGCACTGTAGTTGTTTTACTTTTATTTAGGTGCTGTTTATTTGCGACTATTAGCAGTTATTAGCTTGATTAAGTAGTTCATTCAAGAGATGTTCGTTTCCAGCTGCAGTGATAACAGGTGTGTCATCAGTGTCATCACGTCATCAGCGTAAAGGATGGATTTGCATTTTAAATTCTTGGGATGATCGCTAATGAATAATAGAAAGAATAAGGGTCCCAACAAGGAGCCCTGTGCTATTCCACGTTTAACATTTATGGGATTGCTGTGTTCACCTTTGTGATAGATTACTTCTTTACGATCAGTTAAATAAGAGCTTATAAGATCAAGTGTTGTCCCTCTGATGCCGTAATGCGCAATTTTGCGTAAAAATAGTTCGTGACTCATGCAGTCGAACGCTTTGGATAGGTCACAAAACTGTATCATACATTCTTCATAATTTTCGAAAGATTTGTGTATGTACGAGAGTAGGGAGATGCCAGGGTCTGTGGTAATTTTGTTTTTCCGTTTTTTCTCATTTTTTCAATCGTAAAATCCATGAATCCATAGAAATTCTCAAACATAACAATAACCTGAACCGTGATACTGGCTTTCACCTCCACAATGCCTGGAAACATCTTATTACGATCCGGCACGCTCCAACAGACCAATCCCCGGTCACCGTTCCGACCCACTACCCCCACCGATCACTATAAATACCACGACAACAGACATACCCACTCAGTCTCAACGACTAACGAGAAGCAGCAGCAACACCACCAGCAGCAGCAGCCCTGAGGAAGTTCTTCTGCAATGGAGACCGAAACGTCGGCAGTAGAAGAAGTCAACATGGCGCGGTTCCAACCGGAAGCCAGTTCAAACAGTTATAGGTTTACTATTATAAATGAAGCAATTATAAGATTTCTTATGTACTCCTGTTGGTTAACCATTTTCCTTAGAAAACAGTGATCAAGTTGTCCTCTACGCTTCAACTGCATGTCAAAGCCAAACCAATAGCGCCAATGTAATGAAAATGCAGAATTAAACCACTACACCTTCAAACATTTGGTGGGAATATTCCAACTTAGTTAGGTTAATAATATTCATGATAACTCACATAATTTTTCACTGGGAAGCTCTTTTATATACCGGGTGAGTTTTTTATCTTGAGACAACGAAATATCTCTACAACTACGCATCGGAGCAGAAAACGTTGTGAACACAATTTATTTGACCCGAAGGGGCCTATCTAATGATACCAATCGCGACCCCCCTTTTAAATCGCAAATAGGAACTATTATTTTTTATTGCAGATTCGGATTCTACGGCGTAAAAGACGTAGGGTTTGTCCGAATCTTTGTTTTGGATTCCTGACAGATTAGTAGTAGAGTAGTAGGTTTCTGTTCCCATCGGGGTGCTTGTTTTAGGTGAGTCCCCTCGCCTCTCACCATTGAGGTGTTTGTAATATTATTTCAGTAAGTGCTCAAAAATGTGTCCATCCACTTCGATGCACTTATTTATCCGCAGTTGGAATGCTTGGACACAACTGAGAAGTGTGTCTGGTGTAATCGTCCGGCAGGCATTAGTGATTGGCTCAATCATGTTTTCACGCGTTGTTGGCAGTGCATTATAAACTTCACCCTTCAAGTAACCCCACAAACAAAAGTCAGGTGAAGTAAGATCCGGCGATCTTGCAGGCCAAGATACTGGACCACCTCTTCCGATCCACCGACGATTGTAGAAGCGATCTAATACTTCCCGTGCTGCTGCAGAATAATGTGCTGGACAACCGTCATGTTGAAACCACATTGTTTGTCGCACATCCAAGGAAAGGTCTTCAAGCAATACTGGAAGTTCGTTCTCCAAGAAGTTGCGATATCTTTCACCATTTAAGTTGCCATCGATAAAGAATGGACCAATGAGGTTCTCGCCAATTATTCCACACCAAACATTCACATTCCAAGGGCGCTGTTGTTCAACTTGGCGTAACCAGTGTGGGTTTTCGATACTCCAATAATGCATATTGTGTCGATTAATCGTACCGTGGTTTGTAAAAGTCGCCTCGTCAGAGAACAATACGCGAGCAAAGAAATGGGGGTCTCGTTGTATTTGTAGGAGGGCCCAGTCACAGAATGTCACTCGGTTCTGGAAATCATCGCCATGAAGTTCTTGATGCAGGGAAACATGAAACGGATGATATTTTCAATATTTGGCAAACAGTAGTCTGACTCAGTCCCGATTCACGACTTATGTGTCGAGTACTAACGTGTGGGTTATGAGCCACTGCAGCTAATACCGCAATTTCATTATTTTCTCCAGCAATTGTTCTTCGGCGGGTCCTTTTTTTGGGTTGTACGCTTCCCTCGGTGGAGAACTGTTGAACAACCCGGTAAAACGAAGCTCGTGACCGTACCTTGTCTGGAAAACGTTGAGCATACAGGGTAACAGCATTATTGATATCCCTGCCACTTTCTCCGTAAATGTAAACCATTTCAATTTTCTCTTGTACTGTTATAGCCTGCATTATAACTAATAATGCAGTTACGTAATGACGGAACGTATTGAAACAATGCGACACGCAACGAAAGCAAGGCACGTACTGAGGTAACGCACAGCCGGTACGATATTTGTGCCTCCACAAATACGTCCTACGTCACTTTCTTGGAATCAACCACCGCATTTGAGGCGAGTTCCAAAGATATTGGTCGCGCAGCGTTGAAAAGCGACAACTTTAATTAAATTTTAATAACTATGCTATTATTATTTTGATAAAATGTTTGACATACAAGTTACGTCTTTTTTGCCGTAGAATCCGAATCTGCAATAAAAAATAGTGGTTCCTATTTGCGATTTGAAAGTTGCCCCCGCCCCACCCACTGGGGGTGGGGGTGGGGGGTCGCGATTGGGATCATTAGATAGGCCCCTTCGCGTCGAATACATTTTATTCACAAAGTTTTTTGATCCGATGCGTAGTTTTCGAGATATGACGTTGTCTCAAGATAAAAAACATCCTAGATTATCTCTAAAACACGAAGGCTATTTTTTGTGAAGATGCAAACTCTATCACAGGAGTAATTTGTTCTGCAATAACAGTTTGATAATGTGTATTGATTCAAATTGTATAAATGACAATTGTTATTATTCAGCCAATGTTCGGATAGACATAGCACATCCAGAGTCAGATCAGCTACTAATGTATTAAGTGCAGCAATTTTATTACTTATACATTGAACATTTAGGTGCATTACTTTTAATTTATTTTCAGACTGATATTTTTGGGAGTCGTTCTCTCCAAAAAAATATACTTCTTCACCGCAACTCCTGCGGGCCAATTCTCAGATTTAGTAAGTATGTCGTCCCTTGGTTTGCAGTTTAACGCATTCAAACTTATTATGACAAAGAATACCTTGTATGTACGTACAGGGTGGATCAATTTCGATATCTCTTATGGGCATCTCTGTAACTATAAGAGATAGAAAAAAGCTAGTGGCCAAGTCTCGATCTCTTTTTTAGAGATAAAGTCAATAGTGCAAACAAAAATTGTTTGTTTTTGTATTCGAGTTATAAGCCAAAATTTAAATTTTCGACTTTTCGTCAATCAATCATATCTCGTTTATTTTTGCAGATATTAAGAAACTGTTTTGACATTATTAAGACACTTTTTGGAATACAATTCAGTAGTGTAGTTGGTTTTTTGATATTTAATTAAATTTTCGAGTTATAGCATAAAGTTTTATTTTTTTTTAATGGAAATCATAGTCGGCAATGTAATCGTTAAATAGAGACTTTTTCTGTTTTCAAAAATATATACTTTGTTGGGTTTATTTCTTACAGTTTTCTACAATATAACGCCTTTTTTATTATTTTTTGGTGCATTCTTTTCTTAGTAGGCTAGTTTCAACAAAAGCCGACAATTTTCTTTTGTTTTTATTAAATATCAACAAAAATTTGATGATTGGGTAGCACAAGAGTGAGAGGTATTGCGATGAACATAAGAGATAGAAAGCTAGCGCCGATGGAGCTGGGATGGGTTACAACATGAGTTGGCTGCGTATTTTAGCGCGCAGTGTTTAAATTGTGATTTTATTTTGATATTATTTTCTGGGTGTTATTTATTTCTTAGTGTTATTTATTGTGATATATCAAGAGTTGTGTTTATTATCTACTTATATTTCAATATTCTTTAACTTTTTTCTGCAATAATTTCTTATTTTTAAGATGTTTTTAATTTATACATATAATTTAGTTCATTATCCCATGAAATGCATATTTAATCGAAAAAAACGCGTTTTAAACTTAAATATTAAATGAAGTTACATAATTTCGAATTTGACCCAAACCACATGGTATCGATATTGTTGTAATATTTGTGATTCTTAGAAGATGCTCGTTCTATCTTTCTTTCTCTTTATGCGACTGCAACTGTCAAAATATTTGAACAAGAGTTGATATTTAATAAAAACAAACAAAAAAATTGTCGGTCTTTGTTGAAACCAGCCTACCAAGAATAGAATGCACCCAAGAATTATTTTATTCTATCAATTGTAACAAATAAACCCAACAAAGTATATATTTTTGAAAACAGAAAAAAAATGTCTATTTAACGGTGGCATTGCCTACTACGATTTCCATTTAAAAAAATATAACTTTATGTTATAACTCGGAAATTTTATTAAATATCAAAAAACCAACTACACCACTGAATTGTATTCAAAAAAGTGTCCTAATAATGTCAAAACAGTTTTTTAATATCTGTAAAAATAAACGAAATATGCTCGATTGACGAAAAGTCAAAAATGTCAATTTTTGCTTATAACTCGAAAACAAAAGAAGATAGCCAATTTTTGTGTAGTCTATTGACTTTATCTCTAAAAAAGAGATCGAGACTTGGCCACCAGCTTTTTTCTATCTCTTATAGTTACAGAGATGCCCATAAGAGACATCGAAATTGATCCATCCTGTACATGTCTAATTACATCACCTTCCTTCATTTCCTCTGTCACGTTGCCGACAAACAGCCAAGTTTTCTTTTTGGCGGCCACCAGCTCACAACTAATCGAAAATCCTGTGTCAACTATTCTATTAGTCCTAGTCGTGTCTGAAGAAACCCTTTTGGATTTAATTATTTTCCTTTTGGTTTAGGAGATGTGTCATCATTAAGCGCTATTACTTTATTCATAATTTCTGTTTGATCTCGTTCATTAACAGCTAAATTAATATCTCTCTTTACTTGAGAAGTTCCAAATTTTGATTGACCATCACACAATGGGACATTTACATCGAGGAGCTGGTAAAATATCTTGTTTTATTTAGTGGTTAGTTTGATTTAAAAGTATGTGCTAGAAACACATAATATCGATGGTACAATAATCTTGGAGCTCATTCAAGTCCCGCGTTGTTGATTTTAAGCGTTCATTCTTCCGGAGTCGATAAAATTAGTTCTAAGCTTAAAGTAAATCGGGTATCTTCATCGATCTCAGTCATTTGCCCTAAATAAAGGTACTTAATACCTCGGACTGAAAAGTTAAAAAAGCACGATAGGTACAAGAAAGGCAAAAGTAGATGAAAACCAACCTCTAGAATATCACTTTTTGCAAGTACAGGACCGATTACTGATTTTTGAAAAACGCCAGAGATAGGTCAAGCTATATTATAAAATAAAAGAAAAAGCATTTGGCTTAATCACTATACTACGTCTACCTCGCTCTACATATAGTCTACACACAAAGTTCATATTTATCAACTTAAAATGAAACATATTGTTATGTTATTTTAGTTTTGAAGTTTGAAAATTGTTGTAAAAATATTTTAGTATTTTTATTGTACTTATGATTTTGATGTACTGTTCATTTTTTCTCTATATGCCAATCGATCGATAGATAAGCAAAAGAATTTTTATGTTATCTCCTTTCGTGAAACAGCCTTGTGGCTTTTGTCACGTCACGTCATTTAGTCGTATATTTTCTTAACTTATATTTTATACGATCGGCATATAGTAAAAAAATAATCTGTATTAAAAGTAATTTAGTTCGTGATTTGCTATAGGTACATCAATTAAATCTTGCATGTTAAAGGAAAATTCCCAAGATATTTCAACACAATTTTTTGTTAGAAAAACAAACATGAGGGAAACCATTAAAAGATGCAATCGTCATCACCAGACTGACACACACACCAGTCTCAAAGCAGTTCCAATGTATGTACACCATCGTGGAGGTTTTGCAGGTCTTTGAAGGCACCTCTGAAGCCAAACTTCTTAAACAAGGAGCAAGTCCAATTTGGCCAATTTAATGACATGTACGGTTTAATTTGTTTAACAACTACAATCAGAATTACGTAGGGATTCATTTAAGATCAAGCACGAAGGTGTAAGACAAAGGACTACAAAGTTATTTTTTATATTAGATTTAAATTTGCGTTTTTACAAAAAATTGTGTTTCCATATTCATCATTGTATGACGCGTTTCAGTGTTTTTAAAGAGAGCTTATAAATACGAACAACGTTAAATTGAGAAGAAGTTTAGTAAAACACACGGGTTTGAACGTATTGGAGCGACACAAAATATTAATGTGCAATTAATTTAAACTACGCAAGGTGAAGTGACAGTAAACATTAGTATGGTGAATAAAATCGTAAGAATTTGAACAGATTAGTAACTAAATTTTGCAAGTAAACAATTTAGAATTTGCTTTTTAAATAACAATAATAATTATTATGCCTTTAATTGTTATCAACTGTTTTGTGATAAGTATATGTATGTAAATTAATGGCCAATATTTTAACCTAATTTATATTAAATTCAACTAAACAGTCACTATTGTTGCAAATAAGGAAATTGTTGATAAAGAATTTTAATTTGAGCAGCGTTTATTTAAGCTTATTTATAAACATAAGTATTTATCTACGAACATGTAAAGGACCCAACAGCGTTCATAGATTTTCATTAATTTAAAACAAAAAAAAGGTTACGCACTGAACATAAAAGACTTTCATGTATTTAAACAAATATGTACGTTATTGAAGTATAAACAAATAAAATTTGCCAATAACGATCAACGTCGCAATAATGATAGGTATATCATGAAGGTATACATAGCATGTAGGTACAACCTCAATCAAAAGTAATGAAACGTTCAAAACCGAAACGCTGTAGTCAGAGTGCAACGGTGCCAAGTCAGAGAGAGCGGCAACGTGTTGTGGGGTTCCGAAGGACTTCGGAAACATTCGTTCGCCATAAGGCTTCATAGGCCATGGAAAAATTTTAAGCTTTTTTAAAAAGATAAAAAGATAGGTCAGATTCGCACATTCCTAAAACTCCATTGTAAATTTGGAAGTTTCGAAGTTGTTCATAAATAGCAGTAAAATTTAATAAAAAGCATTTTTCGTCGAAAGTTACTTTCTGGATGGTGAGAAAGTAAATGGTGCTGGGAGCTTTTCATTATAAATTGTCTGAAGATACTTAAGGAGTTATTTTGTAGTCTTTTATTAACAAACTACTTAATGAAATACAGGGTTATGATCAGCAAAATAAAGTGCGTTAAAAAAACCGTTATCAAGTAGGCTTATGTCAAATGCAAATTTTACGAAGTCACGTTGTAACTTAAGCCGTATAATTATAATAAACATAACCCAATTTTTTATACCCATTTAATTATGATTTTCTATAAATTGAATAAGAGAATGTTATTAATGAAAACATTTATTTTTTATATAGGCACATTAATAACATTTTAATTTCTACTACATTTTATATTCACTTAAATAAGCTGGAGTTTTTATGTTTCTTTTAGGTCTTCCTTCCAAATATGATTCTGGAATTCTTCCATCCTTTTCATCTTTCTTTTTCTGGACTTTCTGTGAGGTAGGTGGTACTTGGGTTGGAAGTTTTTGTAAATGTCTTCTATTTCTTCGGAGCGTTCTTTCTCTTGCTTCATATTTTCTTTTAGCCTATCATGGTCTGGTAGTTTAGGTTTTAGGATTTTATCTTGAATTGGTAAATTTTCACGTAATATTCGCCCCATCAGTAACTGTTCTGGAGAGGCTCCGCATTGCCGCCTCATATTGCGATAGGCTAACAGTCTTTCTTGACTAGTTTCTGGCCATTGTAGAATTTTTAGCGTTTCCAGTGCAGGTCGACCCAGTAGGTTTTCTGTGGTTTTTACCACATATAACTTAATTAGTTCTTCAATTCCTTGCCAAGCAACTGGTACTTTGACAATACCCTTCACCTTTAATTTAGTTTGTTTTCCATCTCCTGGCCCGACTAAACTTATATGTGTGAATTTTAGCTTACAGTTTTCACGAATTTGTTTATAAGTGTTTGTCGTTATCACTGTTTCATCTGCGCCCGAGTCTATTTTGAAACGAACACTTTTCTCCGCTACATTAAGTTTTATTGTCCACGGTTTTAACACTACACTTATATTTTTAATTTCGCCTACTTCTGTATCGCTCGTAGTGGAATTTGAACCACTTATCTCACTACTACGGTCGGTGTCTCGAGACAGGTTTTTTACTGATTTTGTTTTACACATTGATACATAATGTCCTTTAATCTTGCAACGGTTGCATTTTTCTTTAATTGCAGGGCACTCTCTGGTGCGATGTCTAGGTGTGATTCCACATCTTGAATATTTTTGTTTGATTACTAGCTTGTCCTTCTGCATGTCTTTCCTTAAATTTAGTTTTATATTTACCTTTGTTAACGCGATCTACTTTTCTTGATAGTTTCTCTCGCAGTTCCTTATTCTGTTCTTTAACTGTATTCCGACTGTGTAATTTTTTCGATTGCTTTTTCCAAAGTTAAGGCATCATCTAGCTGCAACATTTCGGAGAGTTTGTTATCTCTAATTCCCACTACTAGGCGGTCTCGGATTAGTTGATCCATTAGTTGCCCGAATTTTTTGCTAACACTGTTAAACTATCTATGAATTCTTTAGCATTTTCTCCTTCTTGTTGTGTCCTTAGATTAAATTTTGCCCTTTCATAAATTACATTTCTTTTGCTAATGTTGTCGAATAATTCTCTTGTCTCCTTGTACGTTGTAAGACTATTCTCTGGTTTCTTGAGTTTCTCTAGTAATTTTTCCACTTCTGGCCCCATTTGCAACAGTAAATTGGTTATTTGTAGTTTCTCGACTGCTTTGTTTAACCCTGATACGACTCTATAGCGCTCATAATGTGAAATCCATTGCGGCCAATCGGTCTTTAATGAACGCACTTCACTTTCCCACTGTATTCATAAAACCTTACACTTACATTTCTTAAGAGAAATTTTCCAATATTAATGGAAAAATTAGGTGAAGTTTAACGATTTCTTAGCTTAGAAAATCATATAATTTATTTAAGCAATTTGCCTAAATGATTTTTAAAAAGTCTGTTGTTAAATAGTATCTACACGTCCGGGAACGTATGTATGAGTATGAGCAGAGATGTCCACAACCTGGCATCATAAAGAATAATGAAAATGTTGTTTACCCTTCGGCAAGCAATGTGATACAGAAATAACATGCAATAATTGTTTAGTTCGCAATTAAGAGAAATCTTTTCATCTACAATATTCTATAACAATAATTACATAAAAATAATTGCAGCGGCATGGGCATGCAGATATCTAGAATAAGTAATTTTTTTTTAAATTTCATTACATATTTGATATACGAGGTGCAAATAAAGTACTGAGACTAGAAGGGTAACGTTCCACGCGGCAACACTGTGGGCTTGTCTTTTAAAGGGATGACAGGTCAACATCCTGTGCGTCTTCAATATGAGTTTCAACTCCCTAGCGTCATTAGATGATCCCTAGCAATTTTTTTTTGTAAATTGTTTTTTTCTAGTGCGTTCGGAAAATTCAAATCTCCCCTAATCATTGACTTTGTTAACCGAAGGTCAGAGCAAATTCTTTCGACATTCTGATCAGTTCTCGATGTTCTGATCAGTTCTCGATGGCCTTTCACTACGAGGTTCGTCTTCAATCAATTCTCGGCCTTTCGAAAATGCCTAACTACCTGAAAACCTGGGCCCTTGACAAAACATTCTCTCTATACGCCTGCTGCAGTTTTGAAAAAGTTTCACTCACGGTGTGCCCGAGTCTGAAGCAAAACTTTATGGCACAACGTTGCTCAAAATTGCTATCACTCATTTTCGGAACGCACTAGAAAAAACGCATTGGATGTTGAACTGTCATTCCTCTAAAAGACAAGCCTACAGTGCTGCCGCGTGGAACGTTGCGCTTCCAGTCTCATTATTTTATTTACACATTTTATTTCATTGATATGAAAATAAAAATCTTAAAATAATTTGTGTTTTGTGTTTCTAAAGCAACATTTTTAGAATGTTTTCCTGCCGTGAAATTTCATCATTCAATTTTAATAAAAACTGAACAATGGAATTTTGATTGTAATCGTTTTTCCGAAAAAAATTAGAAATTGCATATTTCATGAGAACCTCTTTTGTGAAATTACACATAACCATTGTTGAAATATACATAGGTATATAATCTAATCGTTTTCTTTTTTGCAAATTGTGGTATATAAATTCTTTGCATCCAAACCTAAACAGCAATTTAAGCAAAATGTCTAAGTTTGTACTCGCGATTTTGACGTTCATTGTCTGTGCCTCAGGTAAGAATGATGTCTTTTATTTTAACTAATGCTGTTATTACTAAGGAAAAACTTTTAATTTGAAGGGCATGAAATAGACTCCAACGTTGAACCAAATTGGAATTGGCGAATTGTCGGTGGTTCTAGTGCAGATCAAGGGCAGTTTCCATACCAAATTTCTTTGCGACGTGGTAACAGCCACAGTTGTGGTGGTTCAATCATCAATGAAAACTGGATTCTCACCGCAGCACATTGCGTTGATAGGTACAGAAACAGATGGACTCTAATTTCAAATTACATTTCTTTCTTCTTTTTTTTAATAAAGGACTTCACCATCTTCTCTCTCCGTTGTCGTCGGTTCTACAACTTTAACTTCTGGTGGAAAACGTTATGGTGTCTCCAAAATTATTTCACACGAAAGGTACAATTCTTTTGTTATCCAGAACGACGTTGCTGTTCTGAAAGTATCAGAGCCGATTGAATTCAGCGACAACGTTCAGCCAATCGCCCTCGACGCTGAAGAAACTGGCATTACTGATTGCGTTATTTCTGGATGGGGGCGTACCTCATACCCCGGCAATATTCCTAATAATTTGCAGTACATCGAGTTAAAAACCATCAGCGTCTCTGAATGCAAAGCCCGATGGAACTGGAATCCAATAGTTTCAACCCAAGTATGTACTCTTACAAATAGAGGAGAAGGCGTATGCCATGGTGATTCTGGTGGTCCTCTGGTAGCCAATGGCAAACAAATTGGCATCGTATCTTGGGGAAATCCGTGTGCTATCGGTTATCCTGATGTCTTCACTAGAGTGTCATCTTTTTATGATTGGATTCAAAATGCCATCCAAGACGAAAGATGTATTTTTAATGACGAATTGTAAAAATGATATGTATATGTATGATATGACATTAATCGTAAAAAGTTAAATTAATAAATATATTTAAATGAAAGATTTGATCTTTAAATTTTGAAATTCTTATTTTTAATTAACTTGAAACGAAAACCGTATTGGCAAAAATTAAAAGTCTAATAGCGTTTTCAACTGACTGCTCTGGCTGCATCTTGTTTTAACCTCATGCAATAACAGGTGATGGAAATACTCTCAGAGTGCTCTGGAGCAGTCAGCCGAAAAGACTATAAGTTCACGCCAAAAGCACAAATATTCAGAAAAATTTTAGGAAAAGCTCTAACATCTAAAAATTATTTAATCTATTTTTCACAGAAAGTAGCAGTAATATGATGAAAATTGTCCAAATCGAGAGATCTATGTATAAGTGGATTTATTATTTTGAGATTGGTCGTTTATCCATGAGCAGATAAGCCTTCCACTTCGAAGACGACGCACTTGGACAGATCACTGGCCACTGTTCGCATTGTCAAAATTGATGAATTTACTAATAAGCAGAATGTTGGATGCAGCTTGGCTATCTTTTACAAGTCAATAAATCACCCAAAAATTATGCTTGCCTAACTCTCATCCTTGTGCATCCAAAACCTCAGACTTGAGCTTTTGAATCACCTAACATACAATTGTTATCAGAGATGGGCAAAACTGCTATTTTTCGAAGCAGTGACAATTACCTGTCGCAGTAGTAATTTAATGATCTTTGTCCATCACACTCTTTCTACGAAAAGAAGTTTTGACCGTCTCTAGTTATTGCATAACTAGATCCATTTGTTTGATCCATCCAAAGAAAATGTACTCGGAAAGGAGTTACGTTAAGGCGAAGATTTCTCTAAAGCAATACAAAAATATAGCTGAGGAACAAGGCCGAAAAAAAGATGGAATATCAGTAAAAACAGCTTTAAAAATTATTTGCTATTGAATAGAAAATTTATTGGAGTCTGTTTCATGCCTTTGTTTATTAAACAAATCATAGGATTTAAGACAAAAGCGCGCAAAGTATGCGCGGCTCTTATTTATTGAATTATTCTAGAAGTCGTTTTAAAGACTACTTACCGAAATTACATTCTTTAAACGTAAATAAATAAAACAGGACTTCTCCTTAAAACATTCGCTCCTTTTTTGTCCACTCTGTATATCTATATATATTTCAAAAAATTGAAATTATTAAATGACATTCCCTTTTACATTGAATTATAATTTCGTACTTTTTGTTTTCGCTTTGTTAAGATTTTTTTGCACTTTTGAGGAGAAAGAAAATTATGACGTAATAAGATTACTTTCAAATGTGAATTAATAAAGTAATTTAAGTTAAAAGTGTTAAAACTAAAATGATTACCATCTCACAAAATATTATTTAACAAAAAGATGATAAAACAATATCCTGAAATATGATTGCGAATCCGTCTGTGAGAAAATTTTGTGACTAAATGAATGTATGACGCAGTTAATTTGCAATGAGTTATCATTAATCATGTCGATAAGTTTTGATAGCAATAACATAGTGTTGATAAAAATTAAAATAATTCACCGTTTAGCTATTATTAACGATGCTTATTCATAATTCCTTTTAAAATTCTGTCACAAATAAAACAAAAATAATCTAATCAACTTGTCTCTTAATCTAGTAATTCTAAACATGTGCAAAAAGGAAGTCCTTCATAATGGCAACTATCGTGACTGCATTCATACTCATTATTATATTCACTCGAGGTAAGTGCTTTTATTCTTAATTTTATTTTTTTATTTCCTCTTCATAATACGAATAAACATGTTTAACTTCGGTTTTTTATTTTAGTTTTTTTCTTTTATTTTTACATTAATTTTCTCAAAACGGCAACTTTTCATTGAGTGTCGGTGTTTTTAGGTCATGACTTTTCTGCCCACAAAACAATTGCAAATTTTGACTCATTTCTTATGGGTAAGCAATTTGAAGCTGTTCAAGGCCAATTCCCATATTCAGTTTCTATAAGAAATTCGTCCTTGTTTCACCGTTGCGGAGGGTCCATCATTGCAACCGAATGGATTTTAACAGCGGCCCATTGTGTTATAAAGTAACTAGGTTTAATGCAGAAGCGATTTCGAATAACTTCTCTTGCTTTTTGTAGCTATTCACCATCTTCGTTATGGGTCGCCGTTGGTTCTGTTGACCTAGACAGAGGAGGTGATTATCATCAAGTATCCACAATCATTTGTCATGAAAAATTCGTAGCAAAAAGTTACGCCAATGATATAGCCGTCTTAAATTTAGCAAGCACGCTAGTATTTGGACCAGGAATTCAACCAATTGATTTAGAAAATCGAAATTTGGACGCTTATAGTTGTATAATGTCAGGCTGGGATTCTTCACGTAAACTACGTTTTACTGAATTGAAACTCATTAACAATAGTGCTTGTCAGTCTCGTTATAAGAGAATTCCGATAATTAGTTCACAGATCTGCACGATTTCCGGATTTAGAGTTGTGCATGGTGGTGACTCAGGTAATCCTTTGGTTGTTGAGGGTAAACAAATAGGCATCGTTTCTTGGGGATATCCGTACGAAGATTTACCTGTCGTACATACTAAAATATCTCCATTTTATAAGTGGATACAGACGGTTACAGGATTAGCTTTTTCGACCAATATTTCACAGAGGTCTGATGTTCGGTCGAGCTCAGCGAGTCAGTTCTGCCCAATTAATCAAAATATTCTAATTCTACTTTTGCTATTAATTTTTATGTTCTAGGCTCTTTTAAGTTACATATTCAAATTTAGAAATGATTCTAAAATACTCTGTTCGCTTCTTTCAGAGTATAAAAGTACGAAACAACTTCAGCTCAACAACCCTTAAAGTAATATAATAGCAAGCTGCGTGGATTAATGTGTTTATTGTAGGGGAGTGCCCTCGTGTATTAAGTTAAATCTATATATGTATTAGGGTTGTTATGTTAATTAGGCATGCAGTCGGGAAGAGAATGGCATAATACGAACGAATTATACATTGATGTTAAGATATTAGGGTCTCAAATTGCATTACAATTGAACTAGAACGTTTTATTGGTACGATGTTCAGTCACACTAATTTTATTTAATGGAAATTGCAACTAAATTTACATGAACTTCATTATGAATAAAAAGAATTTGTTTTCCCTTCTTCTTCTTCTCTGATTTTTCTTCAATCATTTTGAGACTTTCAGTTAATCGCAAAAAGAAATCTTAGTCTGGTTCACATATGGATGGGGTGTTAAGTGGTCGCTGAAACGCCATTGAGGCTTCGTAAGCCGCTTAGCTCCCCGCGGATCCAAGAGAACGCTCATCTCGCAATCTCGGCACTTATCCCCCAACACAAAAGTGAGATAATATGTTATTGGCTCCGGGAGACACAAAGAGCCTGGCGCTTACTGAATTGTGTTGTTTTCAAAATTTGATAGAGGGATGAAAGCTACATAAAAGCGCACAAAGAGGGTAATAAATATTGAAGAACACGAGGGAGACATGGAGAAATCTACACAGCACGGTCTTATATAAAACTCAATCAACCTCAACTTATCGAATCCTTACAGAATTAATTAAACGTCACCGTCGCAATTAGAATCTTCATTAATCGTATTAATAAATGATTGAATGCAAAATGCAAGTTGCAACAAAATAGAGAGAATAAATTTACATTCCATCGCTTATAGATATATAAATGCAGATTTAATTTCTATTCAGGGATTCATTCGTTGTATCCTGCAGAGGCGCTAAAATTCAGGACAGCGTAAAGTATGAATATATAAAGTGTCTCTCGGAAACGCTTTTAGAATTAGAGCTAAATATTTATGGGGCGCTGCAAATCGGGAGCTTTTATATTACTTATACAGTAAAACTGAGCTATAAAAGCTCTCAAAAGCTCCTCTGAGCGGAAGCCGAGCTGTATACTTTACACTCCTCGGTTCTGTGTAATAGAAGATAATGTTTATAAATATGCATGTGTAAATGTAAGCTTAAAGATATTCATGATACATTCCCGGCAAAAACCTGACTTACTATTTCCACTACCTGAATTTTCTGCATTTACATAATTTGTTTGGGTTTTCTTAAATTATTCCCGCCCGTTTATTATTCATAAAGGTGCTTCTCCTAAGTACACCAAAACCACGCAATCAAATATTTTACATGTGTTTTAATGAGGAAATGTTTCAAAATCCTTCATACACATCCACTATGCACAGGGTTTTTATTTATATTTTGAACGTTACCTACACATTTTATAATTAGACATACAAAAGCTTTAGTTATTTAAGTTTGAAATTTCAAAATGTACATTTACTTTGATTAATAAGAATTTTATTATGTGTGACAAGTGTTAATATTATAATTAAAAGGCTGCTTATTTGGGACATTTTAAAGACAAAATGGTAACAGCTAAGACAAATTAACATATTATATAAAATAAATTAATAAAAATATACCAAAATAATAATAATTTCAAATAAACATCGCAAAAAATATGAAACCAAATGCAGACAAACTACGTATTTTTGGAATTGGAAAAAAATCTTTCTTAATTCGGGAAAATATACTGAGCGTTCCATCTAAAATAACATAGTCGACCTCAGACCTCCGTACAGATGGTAATTGTTTCTAGTCAATTGTTTTTAATTGTTTTTTATCGAATTTTTAATATGTATTAATCTTTGAGAGTTATGTTATATTATTTCAACAACTCCTGATTTTCGATTTATCCCCTGAAGATGGCGAAAAGCCGAAACTAGTTGGGTTTATATAACTGGTGTGTAGATTAAAACTTGGACTATAAAATCTCCGTTTTTCTTTTATCAAAAATTTTAAGTTTCATTCATTTATTTATTTATTGCCTCATTTATATTTAGATTTCATTTGTCTTTCCTTTATAACATATATTATTTAATAAGCGTAATTAAATTTTAATACGTATTTTGCCATTTAATTTGTTTATTGAACTGTTATTATTTGCTTATTTTTTTATTAGATTTTAATTTATCATGTCAATTCTCTTGTTCTATTATTCTCTTTACTATTTTACGACGTAAAAAATCGAATTCTTTAACTTAAATTTTTATTTATGTTTTATATTCCATATAATTTTAATATTTTCGATTTTGTTAACAGTCGCTTAATTTATAGATTAACGTAACTGATTTTATCTATATAGAAGTAGCTACAAAACCAGCCTTTTGTTTTACCCCCTCATAAAACCGCCTATGTCACCATATGTTTGGTCTCTTCATAGCGAAAATTGTTAGTTGTAGACTTTCTTATTTTGTAGTTACTTCGCTGATCAGACACTTGTATGTAAAATTGTATATTTAAAGAACCTCAAACTATGTATATTACCGATCAATATTTATTCTTTCGACTTTGTATAATTATACACAGTAACATAGATAAATGAAACTGCGATTGTTAATATTGTTATAAATAAAATGAGAACAAGATTGTATAGCATCTTTTTTTTAACAAATATAAAATATTTTAATTAATTAGGTTTGAATGCAATTTTAGAATTTTATTGGTTTTTATTGAAACCAAATGTCCTTAAACGGACGCAGGCTCGTAGATAAAGGGCAAAGAAAAGATCCCACCTAAATAATGCGACTTGGTTTCGATTTCTTGAAAGAAGAGCGAAAAGGGAATGATTTCCTAAACTGATTGACGTTTCATAGTGGTTTATCGTGTGACTTTATTTCTTAAATTAGTTTCCCCTTTCAGTAAGGTTAGCAGAGACCATCTTTTTTTGTTTAACGATGGAACATAAGACTGCTTTAATCGGAAATGATCTAATTCGAGACTGCTTCATAATGTTACGAAAAATTCAAAGGCAGCTGGATGAACTTTCCAATTGAACTCTTAACATAATATCTAATAGTATTCGTCAAAATCAATGCATTATCAGTTCTATTATAAACTAATAGTATTACGTTCCCAATGATAATATGGTTGCCTTTAATATAGAAAAGGCAGTAAAAAAATGTCTCGCGTCATTTTTCTCGTTGGTGGTCAGTAATATGAAGTTTGAAAGGTGACTAAATAATTTAAGGCCCGGTTATTCTCAGTTTAACTGTAGTCTTCAACATATTTATTTATATTTTATTTTATTATTTATTTTTATTTTAATATTTAAAACACATTTTCATACTTTATCGTTTTTTGAATTTCAAATTACGATAACTTTTTAAAGAATCATTTCCGAACAATGTTGATAAGAATTTTTATCATTAATTTGAAGAGTAGAATACGACGCTAAAGTTTAGCCAAGTCAGTCAGTGACAACCTGTATAATATGACATTTGAAATTTCACAACGTTGTGTGAGTCACATTCTAAGTGACACTAATGTTAAGCTGAATTTGTTTGTTCGATGCATTTGGCCATAAGTGTCGGAAAAGTTTAAATATAGATGTTTAGGAAAAAATAACAGCAATGAGCAAGAATTGAAACGAACGATGTTACAAGCATGCATTCTCTCTGTATGGGAGCTACATTCAAACCATTGAATACCCAGGTTTATTCGTAAGTTTATTAAAAAAATTGACTATATTCTATCTCAGACTATATCAGGTGTCCCAAGCCCTGTGCTCACCCTTCTAGAATTTGTAGTTTTTATTCGATTTATATGAAATTTGGAAAGGACAAATTAAACAAAAAAATTAATTTTCTGACATACTATCGAGCATGGTAGGACTTCTGGTTTCGCCGAAAGTGATGTCAACTTTCTTATTTTAAATAAAACACCATGTATATTTTTACATATTTGGAATCTATAGATCATTGTGAGTCCGAATGTGTATCACATGTATGGTTTCTATGACAACGAAAAATAAACTTTTTTGTTTTTCAATCTAGTAAGCTATGAATCGTATTTTCGTTCTAATGCAATCAAGTAATTCGAGAAAATTACTATTTTGATTTTTAACATTTTTACAGCATTTCAAATTTCCAATAGGTCGCAAATTCCTTATTGGAAACTCACCTTGCGCTGCCTTGTGGATCTTCTTCAACCGAGTTTAAAACTACTTCTTCCAATTGTGGTGATCTAATAGTTGTTCTTTCGCTATGTTTCTTTGCTTACACACTTCCTGTCTCTCACAAATGCTGGATAATAACAAGTAAGACAAAAGTGAACTCAGAATATGACAGAAAAAGTCTGAGATCAAACTGCAGCATTTTTGAGTATGCTTTGTTTCTTGTTGGCTTTATGTCAAAATTTGCTTTGTAATTACAGAGTGGATCAATTTCGATGTCTCTTATGGGCATCTCTGTAACTATAACACTTTTTTTAATACAATTCAGTGGTGTAGTTGGTTTCTTGATATTTAATAAAATTTTTGAGTTATAACATAAAGTTATATTTTTTTAAATAAAAATCATAGTAGGCAATGCCACCGTTAAATAGAGATTTTTTTTCTGTTTTCAAAAATATATACTTTGTTGGGTTTATTTCTTACAATTAATAGAATAAAACGCCTTTTATAGTATTCTCGGGTGAATTCTATACCTACTTAGTAGGCTTGTGACAACAAAGGCCGACAATTTTTTTTGTTTTATTAAATATCAACAAAGATTTGATGATTTGCGACGAATATAAGAGAGAAAAAGACCGATTTTTGTTTGTTCTATTGACTTTATCTCTAAGAAAGAGATCGAGTCTTGGCCACTAGTTTTTTTCTATCTCTTGTAGTTATAGTTCTATCTCTTGTAGTTATAGAGATGCCCATAAGAAACATCGAAATCGCCTGTACATATTAAAGTTGCAAGTTTCTCAGAAACGATGAATATGCTGACATATTGCGGTGTTATCTTCAATCGAAGATACCCCTATATTATTTTTGTGCAATAACTAGATTTTTCTGTAATTCTTATTTTTACTTTTGCACGCTTATTTCTTATCTCTTTTTATTAAATCTTCATTTTATATTTTCTTTTCTTTTCTCAGTAAAATAATTTTTGTTTTGTTTTAAATAATTTAGAATCAACGAGCTCGCACTCACGTCGTTCTAAATTATTGTAAGTTTCTAATTTAGAATATTATTCTTTGTTTTATTTTTAAATAATCTAAAATCGACATGTTCGCGCTCTAGCCGTTTTAAATTATTTATTTTATAATTTAGTGTCGACGAACTCGCGCTCAAGTCTTAACTATAATAAACTTTTAAAATAATATTAATCTCTGTTTTCAAACGTAATTTATAATTTTTCAACATAAATCTTCCTTCTCGGATTTATGCCAGTTATTTCTTTACATTATGTGTTTTTCAAAATTTAAGTTGGCACTATTAATTATAACTTTGACGTCATTTTAGAAAAATATGTCGAGTTTGCCTTTTCTTTTAAATTCAAATTTTCACTTTAAATTTCTTCGTAATCGTTGCTCGAGATGTTTTCCGAATTGTTGTGCCATATTTGTTACATTATCCAATGAGGTAAGTGCCTTTTACTTATAAATTATAACTTAAAATATTCTAACCCAAAATACCATATTGGTTTCATTTTTACCAAAATTAAAAATCATTCCTCCCTTTTAAATTAACCAAACTTTTTCTAAATTTACTAAATTAACCGTTTTTTTTAAACTCAAACCAAAACTTTTTTCTTTTCCAAAAACTAAATATAACTACCACTGTTCACATTCACTTCACACATTTTTGTTCTGTTTTTAGGTTCTCCTCCAGCAAATCTAAGTAGTCCACTTGGACTCCTTCTATTTTGGCAGCAATGAGCCGCACTCTGCGTCCATTAGCCAGATAGACGAATCTCCTCCTTCGTCTCTGCTTCGGTTGGGATTTAATAGGCCAATATCTTGCAGTCAACGGAGGCCCAGGCTTTTTATGAAACTTCTGCATCATTTTGAAAAATTCGTCCCCCGCAGCCTCTTGTAAAACTGTCTCTGCCCAGTTCCTTTCTTCCTCCGTAATGGTAATTACTATAGTTTCGATACTGCTCATGTTTTTCTCAATATTTCACTTTCACTACTGTACTGTCTTTTTGTTTCTTGTTTTACTTTGTTACTAATTTTAAAATTTGAACTTTATTATTAAAGAACATTTAAGTAGCGACATCCATTCGATCGCTTGTTGACCTAATTCGCATTGGCGAATAACCCTAGGACATATCGGTTTGGTTTGCGGTGGAGTTCTCGGGCTACGGTTCTGCTGATGAAGGCCCAACTAGGCCTGAAACAGCTGTACAGAGCCTGCTCGGGGAATACGCTGTAATCAAAACCGATTTGCACAAAAATTTTATTATTAAAGATAATAAAATTTCATTAATTTTGTTTTGTCAAATCTTTTCTTTTTCTTGATGATTTATTTATTCATGATTTAAATATCATGTTTATTAGGTCTTTTTGATTGATTTTATCTCAAGTATACGCTCCTGGTAAACCTTTTGTGCAATCGAGGTGAAACATCGTGTATAATATGTATACAAAAAGTACTGGACGTCTTTGATTGACTTTTTTTCGAATCGAATCAGATATTGCAATACGTATACACAGAGAAAAAACAATGGTGTTTGTTAACACAATTGTAGACTTTGTGTCTACAAATTAGGCCTGAAATGAAGACAGGAATAATAAATGTGAAAGGTTTACATGCGATTGTAGAGTAATATTTGTGGTAGAATAATACATTTTATTGAAGAAATTGTTTAACACATTTATTTATGAACGTGTAATCCTAAAGTATGTAAAATAAATTTGTAAAATACACTGTAAACGTGTTGTACATTATATGTAGATTTGAATTCTATTTTATGTAGAATTAATTCCTTTTATTTGAGAAAAAATTGTAGTAATATGTAGTAGTCGTTGTGTGTAGAAGTTCGTTCTTGTTTGCATACATTCGCGCGTATTTTTGATATGACGGCGGCAGCGGACAGAGACGTTGCGATGATATCGGGGAAGAGGAGGCATTCCATAATATAGAACTCGAGAAGAGTGCATTATTGATTTTCTAACTAACTAACTAACTAAATTGAAGTTAAATGATATTACAAGAAAATAAAGTTTAATTTTGTAGATCTATTAACACGTTTTATTAATGATACCGATTAATATATTTTTTTAATTAAATCCATTTATCTACACTTCTTTAATTTAGGTAAAAAGCTATTTACAATATACACATTTTGCATAGTAATCTGATAAATAGTCGCGTATAAACATTTAACTACAATTCTTATTTATAGGTCTCTGTCATGATGTCATGTTGATCGATTTACGACTTATTAATAGACCGGCGGGCGCTTTATATTCGTAAACAAGGTTTTTTTTTGTGAGTATCATAAAAACCGTCTGGAATATTATCGGAAAACTCATAATCTTAACGTTTTATAAAATGTGCCCATGAGTTAAAACAAGTCCGGCTCTGAAGTGTCCTAAAATCGCCGAAATCTGACTATGACATACTTTCTTAGATTTTTTTTTTTTTTATAATTAAAAGTCGAGAAATTCAAGTTGAAATTTTTATATACTAGGTAAACCGACACCTTGTTAAAGTCATTGAAATCGTGTCGTTTGGAATTCATACACCGCCACACCACGCCAGGCCGCGCCGGTACAAAAACCAAAAAATCCATGCAATTTATCGGGGAAATGCGAGCAACGATGATGAAAGGTACAGCATCCGCAAGCCGGTGGAGCGAACAAGAGACGCCATCGACCAATAAATGGTGTCGGGCGGAGGCGAACACCAGCCTTAAACCAATCACTGTCTAGAACGCGCCGGTCTTGCCGGCCAGTTTATAGATGCTTAGTATACTTATTTACATATATTAATGTGACGTCACATCCGGTTAATCTGCGAAACGTACCTTTATTCAAGAAACCTAATCAACCTTGCATTAGAACATCAAAACTCTGAAAAGTATAGAACCACTGACTATAAGTGCATAAAGCAGGAGTCAAAAACATGTAGTCCAAAAATATAATATTTACGGAAACTACGTAAAATACGGATAAAACGTGATAAGAGATAAAATGTAAAATAATTTTATTTTTTAAACAATTCTTTATTTTTGCTTGGACTAACTTCTAGATTAGAAAGGATACTTATGAAAAGAAAACAACAATAAAATGCTCACGTAAACTAAATATTGTCTATACTTTTTTGATAAGTCTACTAACGGCCGGTATTACCAACGCTTTAAGGAGACCTTAAATTTAAGTCGTCTTTAGATTGTGACTTTTCTGCTTGGTTTGTATAACATCAATCACATCCTAAACACAAATTAAATTTAAGGTCTCCTTAAAGTGACTCCTTAATGAATTATCAAGAATTATAACTACAGCACGGCGTAAGATTCAATATGCTTTTCAATGAATAAGAGTGAGACATGTCTCCTGCGTTTAATACAAGTAAGAGAGAGATGAAGTAAAACATTCTACCGAATTCAACTCTAATTAGAACCACGACCTACTAAATTTTACGAGATAGCGTGTCTTTATCCGGCCTGCGCAATTTATTGTGTTTATAGTGTTTCTCCGCTGACCCCACTTTACCTAAAAAATCGGAAGCGAATTATATCCGGAACGTCATTTCACAGCGTCATTTTCAATAATTAATGTCAAGCTCACGCAGCTTATAGCAAATACAGTTGTATTTTCTTGCTCAAATATAGTTTCCTTGTGCTTTTCCCTTTTGTTGTTTATGGTGTTTCTTATTTAGGTAGCTAGCGCAAAGCGAAAAAAACTTGTGTTAAATGATATATTGCCCAGGCCGGTTAAGAACTCTGTCTCGTGAAATCTAGTAGATCGTGGCTGAAACTGAATAAACTGTCTACACATCTGTCTAAAAAGGTTATTCTTCAATACATAATATTAATTAAATTAGAGAAATATCACTGTTGTAACATTAAGTACAATAAAAAGAAAAAATAATTGAAGAACAAAATTACATAATTTAATGAACCGAATCGAAAGAAAAATAAAATAAGCAAAGGCAATTCTGAAAGCAATGCCATTGCACATTTATAAGGAATAGAAACAAAAGCTTAAATGATTTTAGTAGCACAAAAAAGCAACAGGCAATCTATTTACAGAAGAAAGTTTTAAACTCCAAATCACAAAGATCAAGATTAGGAAGTCAGAAAAAAGTAAAACAAACAGAAGCAAAGATAATTTAAAACAGACAAGATTAATTTCTGAGAGGTAAATACAATCTGATCTACATTTGGGATTTGGACATTAACAAAAAAATGTGGAAAGGCGTCGAAGAAACATATGGAAAATAATTTATAAAAACTATGTCTAAATGATTCTCTATAGGAGCGCATAAAACAAAAGACAAAAAAGACGAAATCTACTTGAAGAAGATAAAATACTAATAAGAAAGCCTATTAAGTAGTCGATCCAAGATATACTAGAATAGATTAGGCAGATGTAAATCTGATGAGAAAAACAATGAAATATTTATGATCGTAGAATTAAAGTAACGAGAAAGAAAATTAATTTAACACTGCGAATCCTACGAGTCTCGTTTCTTTCTGTAGAGTCTAAAATACTCAAGCAGGACAAAATTACTTTTCAATATTACAGGGTGTTCAGATTCTTAGGTTCAGAACACAACATTATCATTTTTGTTTCCGCGTATCTAAAATTAGGTAGTAACAAATTTATGAAGCAAATTTATAATACTCGTACTTTAGAGGACTTATAAAACACTCTCTACCAACGCACACAGGCGGAATTTCATAAAATCCTGGCCAAAACTTAATAATTGTGTAAAACTATTGACAACACTTTAGGAAGTAAAAAGAAACCTTACTATTGAGATTTTAGGTTTAATTAATAATTAATTTTTAACAACCTTACAAATTTTTATACAGTGTGGATAAAAAGTCTGCAGTACTTTAAATATTTTTTAAAACATTTTCTTTCTGTAAAAACGTTCGGGCATGTCCATGATTTCATATTTGAGATCTCATAATAATTCTGAATACCACGGAAAATAAAGGTACTTTACTCTTATGTCAATTTCAAATATTTTGATTCCCTCGGTATATTATAAGAGGTATTCAACCTTTGATGCATGCATCTTGAGTTTGAGAAGATGCAGGAACTTTCATAAAGAATAAATTTTTCTGAGAAATAATAATAAAGAATTTTCCCATATGTGGCCAACTTTCTGCCGGTCACTGTATATAGTTTTACTATTAAAGCCTCACTCTGTACATTAGCACATATTAGCAACTCTAACCTTTTTCAATATTTAGTTTACACTTATACTTTTATAAAAAAATTCATAAAGCTGTCTGATTGGGATGAATCCTGAACTTTCAAGCATGACGAAACATAATTTGTATAATTTTGAGACTTGAATATATGACCTTCCAAAACGACCCTGTTAAAAAGAAACAAAATTACTTATATCAAAAATCAATAGATACGTACCTTCAGTTTTTGAATTCACTTCGAAAATAATAATGAATACACAACAAAATAAACCTTTACGTTTTCCTAAGAGCAGTAATATTCGGTAAATATATAGCTTCGCCTCGTTTAAACATTACACTTTGTTCTATTGTAACTGGTTCATGATGGTCATGTGATCAAAAGTAATCATGTCATTGGTTAGAACGGAATGTCGACATTTAGGAAAACAATAGCGGACACTGTTTTAAGCGACTTTATTTTTTGGGGTTGGGTTGGGTTGGGTTGGGTTTTGGCCAGGATTTTATAAAATTCCGCCTGTGTGCTACGGTTCGCTTTTTAAAAAGCTGCGAAGCGAAACATTTATAATTAGCGAACGATTTAAAAGTTGCTTGGAAAAACTTATTTGTTACCTATAAGTTCTTTAAATTTTTATTTTTTCTGGATAAAAATGATGAAAGAATTCATATTAACACAATTGCTAATAATAATTTACATTTTTTATAGCGATTCGTACCAAGTTCGGTTCGGTTGACATACATGATATTATCGTATTGGGTCGAATAATTTCAAGGGTGATAGCTTGGATCAAGACTATATAGTATAGTGTCCCCAAATGTATTCATTTTTGAGAAAAGAATATTGAATTTCAAAAATTTATATCATGCGAGAAAGAGAATGGAAATACCTGCATCCAAAGTAATATTCCCTTTGGGAAAAACGATTTACAATGTTTTATTATTAAATTTTTACGTCAATTTCGCGCAAATAAATTTGTTTGTTGCTTTAAATTTCGAATAAACGGAGAAATGACCGAAAGTATTGTATGTCTTTATTTATTCCTTCATAATTCGAAAACGGTTACATTTAGGACACCATATTATATAACAATTTTTGATCGTTCTGATCCGAGCTACCACCGTGTGAAATTATTCTACTCAATTCGATAACACCCTTCATAATAAATACCGATGAAATAAATTTCGATAAATGGTTTCAGCTAATTATCAAATCAAAGTTTAACAGTCGGCTAGCTAAACAATGGCTGTATCGAATTGACAGCTTTCTCAAGAAAAAAAAATAGTTTTTAATTTCATGAAGATACGTCGATAATTGATTTTAAACGTGTAAGTAAGTAAATATTTTAATTAGATTCTGTAACATTTGCAGAGAAAAGGTTCGTATGTGTTCTACAAGTATTCTACTCCAATAAAAGCAGAGTTTTGACAGTATTAGTCAAACTAACTTGATAATCTGGTGGACAAGCAATGAATTAAACATAGAGTGCTGGATAGGAGTGCGCGACAGAGCGCGGCTAATGTCACCCTCCCCAGCCTTTATATTAGTACCCCCTTAATTTGTCAAATGAATGCAGATCAAGCAAACTTGTCCACGCTGTATTTGCATAGAGAATTTTGCTGCGATTTGTAATAACGCACCGCATCTAAATAAATAATTGAAAATAAAAATACCCTACGACTATGTAACTTCCTTCCGCTCCACTTTATAAACCCGAAGAAACAATTAAAAACTGATTTTTTTCTACCAATGTGTTGAGGAATTTAATACAGAATCACTTAATTTAATTAAAATTGATAGCGTTACATTTTATCGATTGATGAAGCATGAGGTATTAAAAACTGGATGTATTCATAAAGTAAAACTTCAAATGGATAATGCTCAAAAATATTTATTTTTTACCTGAATCACCTACATACATATATGATAGACTGTGCCAGAAATTTTTTATCAATATCTTACAGACAATTGCAAACCGCATTATTGGTGTTAGTGCAAATCCATTTTGTAAAATAAGATATTTTGACAAACACATCGGGCCGGCCATTAGCGCAAGGATTTCCCCAGTTCACCAAACCAAGTACGCATTTTGGATTCTGGGTGGTTACCAAAGGACCTCCCGAATCTCCATAACAGGCACCTTCACCCGCAACTGTCAAAGTACATACGTTTGATTCGTGGACGAGCGACGGCCAGTAACTCTTACACTGTGCGTGTGTAAGGGTTCTTAAAGGAAGCACTTGCAGATTATTAGGTATTGCGCCGCTTGCACTAAGTCTTCCCCATCCAGCTAATAAACACGAAATAGATCCAAGCTCATAACAACACAAGGGAATTGTCTCCACCCTTCCGGAAATAAGAGTTATGCCGCTGGGTATGTTCAATACAGCTATATCGTAGACATAACCATTTGTACCGTACAATTCATGACATTTGTAAGAGCCAACGGTGTATCTAGTTCCAGCAGGATTCAATGTGTTTCTACCAGCAACAGCAGTCAATCCGCTAAAAACAGTTTTGGTGTAAAATTGGACTTACGAGTATAACAGAGCATCATTGGAAAAATACCTTTGCGCGCAATGACAAGCAGTGATAACCCAATTCCTGTGCACAATTACTCCTCCACAGTTATGACTTGAGCCACGTTGCAAAGAAACTATATAAGGAACTTCTCCTTCATAGGCATTTCTTCCCCCCACTACGCGCCATTTGTAAAATGGATCAACCTCAACAGATGCACCTAAAATGAATACCATAGAAATTGAAAACCTTCGAGATAATAATAATTTAAGAACATATTCACTTACCATAGGTGCCCGCAAACAAGCTAATGCAAGCTAATATGAAGAACATTGTGACTTCAACTGAATAACGACTTACATTTTCCTGTTTTTATATTAAATTGAAAAAATTATCAGTTGATGTCTCGACGAGATTAGGAAAAAAATATGCATATTTCGAAATGTGTTTAGGGTAATTCACCGGATATGATTGATATGGATGTAAAAATTGTTTACTTACCTTAGCTTAGGAGATAAATAGTACTAAGTAACAAGCTACAAATAACAATATTTTCGTCTTCTAGACAAGAAATCGTTTTATTCTGTTTAACAAATTAAAAACAATCACAAAAATTGTCATTTCAGGTTGCATCAGCTTTTTAGTAAGATTTAATTATTAATATACCCAGAATTGATTTATTGACATGAATCTTATTAAACCTTGTTACATGCAGTTGCAGAAAAGCTATACAATGTATTTTTGTATTCATAAAGATCATAGAGTTTCTTTTAAAACAAATTAAAATTAAAATTCGAAAAACACAATAGACTCTTTTTTCAAACAAAATAATTTCTAATTCTAATTTTTCATTTTATTTTATTTTGTACAAATGTTATTCTTGAATCTGGATCGGAATTATTCATACAAGTTTCATTAAAATGAAATATAAAAACATAGTGTGAGAGAAAAAAAATTGTTTCCTTTTACGAAGAAAGGAGAGATTAAGGTTCGCAAAATGCTCGCACTATATGGAAACATTTTTTATTATTGATTATTTAAACTTTTTACGCCAATAGTTAGCGCAATTCTTAGTGTGGCTAAAAATGATATTTATTTAAAATACGATAATTAAAAAAATTTTAAAATTTGGATATGTTGGACAAAATTTTAGTAGAATCCTATAAGTAATTTCAAAATATCTCGCTTGGTAGTCAAACAAAATTTCTTGAGGCATAAAATTTCGAAAAAAACAAGATTTCTCATTTCCTCAGGTTTTTTCAAGATATAAAGCGGATGGATATTTGCACTGAGAAAAATGAAATTGTTCAGTCAACAAATTTTGACGTGTCAACTTTTTCTGCGTTGATTCAAACAAAATATTTTTGCTTCAACATAAATTCGTTCAGCTAAACATTGTAGAATTTGTTGAAATAACATTTATAAAATGTCAAATTAATTCTATTAAGTAGACAGCGTAAGTATGTAATTTTAAAATGAAAATAAATAACCTGTTGAGTTAAACTTTTACTTTTTTAAAGTTGGTTCTTGTCCGATGAAATTTGTATCACAAAATCTTTTAACCGGACACTAAATCTCGCACTATACACTTAACGTTTCACCGTCGTTCGACAGCTTCGTCAGAAGTGAAAAATATAAACACGTCAAAATAAACAAGGTTGTGAACGGAAACTGAAAAGGTAAATTGATTTTTTTTTCTCTTTCTTTTTTTTAAACATAATAAATATTTTATTTTAATAATTGTTAAAAATTGACAGATCTATATTCTATTTAAAGAATCGAGAAAACTAGAAAATGTATAGATTTTGCGAGTTTAAACGATACATTTTCTAGTTTTCTCGATTCTTTAAATAGAATATATAGATCTGTCCATTTTTAACATTTATTAATATAAATTATTTATTATGTTTATAAAAAAAAAATCAATTTACCTTTTCAGTTTCCGTTGACAACCTTGTTTATTTTGACAACGTGTTATATTTTTCACTTCTGACGAAGCTGTCGAACGACGGTGAAACGTTAAGTGTATTGTGCGAGATTTAGTGTCCGGTTAAAAGATTTTGTGATTTAAACTTTTACATAGAGGGTTTTTCATTAAGAGCGACGCATTTTGTTTTTCAAATAAAACACCGATGTCGTGAGAAATTTAAGATTATTTTTACTTCGGTGTAAAGTACACTTAATGCCATTATTGATGGAACCACAACATCATTCAAATGTCCTCCACGGAAGCGCTGACAGGAAGGAATCCGTTTAACTCGAGTTTCCATGACTTTTTCACCTAAATTGAGTCGAATATCAGCAATGACACCTTTAATGTTGGTCCGCAAATCGTGTAATGTTGCTAGTTTGTTGGTGTAAACTAACGACTTAACATAACCCCACAGAAAGAAGTCTAGGGGTGTTAATTCGCACGAGCGAGGAGAATAACGGACTGGTCCGTTTCTGGAAATAATCGATTCCACCAAACTTCTCTTTCAATAAGTAAATTGTTTAATTGGCATTGTGGCAAGTGGCACCGTCTTGTTGCAACCACATGTCGTCCTAGTGCAGAGCATCCAATCCAGGCCAAAAAAATTCACTCATGGAAACTTGGGTTAAACCATATTTAAACGAATTCATTCCTGTCGGCGCTTCCGTAGAGGACATTTGAATGATGTTGTGGTTCCATCAATAATGGCATTATCTGTACTTTACACCGAAGTAAAAATAATCTTAAATTTCTCACGACATCGGTGTTTTATTTGAAAAACAAAATGCGTCGCTCTTAATGAAAAACCCTCTATTAAAACGCAACAATTTTGAAATGTTAAAACAACTACAAATTTCAGTTCATATGTAAAACATTTTTTATGTGCTTGACTGAACCAAACTTTTAATTCCCTCAATCCGAAATATTTAACACTTTTTACTTGTTCGCCTAAGGATCACACCTGATTGCTAATAGGTAAACGAAAAAACGGAATATTTTATTTTTCCCAGTGTGGTATTTAACTCTTACGAGTAGTTAGCTCGTTTATAGCCATAAAAAATATTTAAAAGAATCAAATTTGCTCTTTGGTTCTTAATTATTGCACGCATAAGAAAATTTAAGACGATTTTTCACGTTTCTGGTGCAAGGCCTTTTTTACATAAAATTTTGTGTTATTATTTTTTATTTCTTCATAATGCAATTCTAGTAACCCCAATTTAGCCTAACGAGACCGAAGATTGCAAAAATTGCATGCACTTTTTGTTTTAGATCCGTTTAATATCCATACATATAAAATCGACATTTTTCATAACATATTTTATGGCTACTATGAAAAATATCGTTTTTAAGCGTGAATGTTAACGGGTCTAAAATAAAATGGTAAGGAAGCTTTACAAAGCAATTTTAACAAAATTTGATTGCTTGTTAATACCGGGTGTCCCAAAACCCACGTTTGAGACTGAAACAGTAAGTAGAAAGGCGCAAAAGGAACAACTTTTTTCAATACTTTTTTTTCCAAAAGTCAAAAAATACTGAAAAGTCACCCCCTACAACTACCCTTTAGACGACTAACAAATACGTTCTAAATGCGTAGTTAGATGCCTTATACCTGAATTTAAAATGTTAGTTTCATAACTTTAAGGATTCAGAAGATATTGCCAAAAGAACAATATTTTCCTACCCTCTTTTAGAGCTTATAATTCCTTTGTTATTGACTTTTGGAAAAAAAAGTATTGAAAAAAGTTGTTTCTTTTGCGCCTCTCTATATACTGTTTCAGTCTCAAACGAGGGTTTTGGGACACCCGGTAAAAAATGAAACTTCATCTCCGACATTTTCTTACGAATACATGATTTGTTCTTATTGCAAAAGGCCAATAGGTATCTTGCTCACTGCAAAAGAAATTCTTAATGTCAGGCGTTTAGAGTTTTCTCAAGTGTTGATGACATTTTAGTCATGTCTCGTAAATTAGAAGAAATAGATAGAATTTACCGTTGCTCACAAAAATCATTTGAAATTAAAAATTTAGGTAATGTCTTGGAATAGAATTCTCTCGAGATGAATCCGGAATACATTTGACACAAAAGGATACACAACGGATATTTTAGCTCGTTTTCAAATGTCAGACTGTAAAGCCATAGGAACACCGATCGAATCTGGAACAAGATTATCCAAACGTGATGCTTGGATCAAGGACGACGGAGAAAAACCTCCCTACAGAGAGCTAGTGGGGGCCCTTATGTATCTCTCTGTCGCAACACGTCCAGATATTTCGCATGCTACAAGTATGTTAAGCCAGTTCAATGATTGTTTCGGTAAGGAGCACTGGCAGGCAGCGAAAAGAGTTTTGCGTTATCTGAAAGGTAGTCTGGATGTGGGAATTACCTTCGGGAATGGTATTAATAAGATAGTTGGGTACGTAGATGCTGATTGGGCAGCATGTGTAGATGATCGAAGATCTTATACCGGATATAGATTCATAATGAATGGTGGCATTGTATCGTGGGAATCCAGAAAACAACAGACAATGGCAGATGCTGTCATCCACCGAAGCGGAATATATGGCTCTAAGTGAAGCGTCGAAAGAAGCATTTCATTTAAAGCAAATGGTAACTGAGATGGGAATCAAGAACCTATCAATCATACAGATGTACAATGATAATATGGGTACTCAGAGACTAGCTTCAAATCCAGTTTTTCACTCTCGAACTAAGCATATTCATGTGAAACAACATTTCATACGAGAAGTTCTTTCAACTAGAGAGATTCGACTGGATTATTTGTCAACGAATAAAATGTCAGCCGATGTTTTGACGAAAGGTCTTCCGAAGACAAGACATTGGGAATGTTTGAAAAATCTTGGTATCGTCAAATCAGAAAAATGAAGAGAACTCGTACAGCCTTCGAGAGGGAGTGTTGTATATAACTGCAGGACTGTACTTCATATGTATCTACGATTAGTTCTGAATTACGTAAAACAGTTATTGTTGATATGAAAAGTATACAATATGTTATGTGTCAATTCCATTTTGTATAAAGAAGTTTTTCCTGATCATTATATTATTACACAAAAAGTTTATTTTGCGTTTCGTACTAACTTCAACTTCAAGCCTTGCAATACATCCTTATTCTTTTGATTGGATTTAGATACATTTTTTACTCCTCAAAGAAAGTTATACTCAAGGTATGAAGACAATAAGTCAAATTTCGTGTCCAATATGGTAACTACGAAACACTACCAGTCTTCGTCTTATCTAGCGATATTGGGTTTAATAAAACGAGAATTTTAAAAATTCGGAACAGGTAATACTGTTAATCATTTAGATTAATTTCTTTGGTTCTTTTAGTTATTTAGATTAGGGTAATTCCGGGGGAAGCGGCCAGCGAAATGTTTATTTACTTAAATTTAATAGGTGGCGCAGCCGATGGACTAATTTCTTTCGCATCAGAGGGTAGGAATAGATGAGCGTGTAAAATTTGGGAAAAATAAAATGAAAAAATGCGCCCCTTATCAAATTTAGGTAATAAAAAAATTTCGCTGGCCATCTCTCCCGGAGATGGAAATATACAAAGTAAGTCGGAACCATTGCTAAATTTCTTATTTTTGGAGATGCGGAGTCGATCAAATTAGCAAACTTATGTACCTTTCTCCGCCGATTACAAATATGAAAACAGAGAAACAATTGAATTTGAAGTTTTCGAGATATGTTAAATATGTTATATTTATATTATACAGTCTTTTTCTTTTGGTTATCCCCTTTTGTCAAATGTGTTTCCGAATTTGTCAAATCACTTTCCAATCTGTTCAAAGTATAGTAGGCCTGCGGATTGGAAAGTCATTTGACAAATTCGGAAACAGAATTGACAAAAGGGGAAAACCAAAAGAAAAAGACTGTATCTTAATATTTCGAGATATCTCTATATTTTATTATTCTCAAATGGAACACCTGTATTTTATCATCGTAACTCAAACAAAATTGAATTCTAATAAAAAGTGTTTATGTGTACCATATTCGAGAAAAGTAAAATAACTGAGATAAATATGTGAGCTTTAATTTAACAAAGAGTATCTCTCTTATTTGGTAATAATATACATCCGATTCATTGGCCACCGGTAGTGACGTAAAAATATGATATTTTAAATAATTTTCTCCAGCCCTGCGTGTATTATACCATAATTTATACTGACCTTCATAACTTTATTAGCCAACT
Source organism: Dorcus parallelipipedus (assembly GCA_958336345.1). Lineage (NCBI taxonomy): Eukaryota > Metazoa > Arthropoda > Insecta > Coleoptera > Lucanidae > Dorcus > Dorcus parallelipipedus. The sequence goes on from OY284475.1 coordinate 47,152,436, forward strand.
GTTGTAAGTAACCATTTTAAAATGGTTAACATTAAAGCTGGTACTTTTCTCTTTCGGACATTCACTTGAAAATTTATTCGATCTTTCCACCTCCCAATAAAGTTCCCGATAACGTTATTTGGCAAATAACTTGATTTTTATAAATGGTTTCCATGGTGATTCGTAAAGTTATTCGACGAATAAATTTATTAGGAGGTGGAAAGATCGGGCCTAAATCGAATAAATCGAGTGAATCGAATGAATCGAATGAATCGAATGAATCGAATGAATCTAATAAATCGAATAAATCGAATAAATCGAATAAATCGAATAAATCGAATAAATCGAATAAATCGAATAAATCGAATAAATCGAATAAATCGAATAAATCGAATAAATCGAATAAATCGAATAAATCGAATAAATCGAATAAATCGAATAAATCGAATAAATCGAATAAGTCGAATAAGTCGAATAAGTCGAATAAGTCGAATAAGTCGAATAATTCGAATAAATCGAATAAATCGAATAAATCGAATAAATCGAATAAATCGAATAAATCGAATAAATCGAATAAATCGAATAAATCGAATAAATCGAATAAATCGAATAAATCGAATAAATCGAATAAATCGAATAAATCGAATAAATCGAATAAATCGAATAAATCGAATAAATCGAATAAATCGAATAAATCGAATAAATCGAATAAATGGAATAAGTCGAATAAATCAAATAATTCGAATAAATCGAATAATTTGAATAAATTGAATACTTAATTAGAATATTGCACTGTACAAGCAAAATTTACACTGTACTTTGTCACATTCATTTCACTTCTGGACAATACTTTGCGAAGAAATAATGTGAAAAATACTATAACGCGTAGCAGTAGACCAAAATTGATAGACTTGTTAAAAAAGGGATCTACATTGCAGTGTGAAAGATTCTATTAACTTTGTCTTTGTCGATAATGAAGCAACTAGGAAACAAAACCTATATTCGAATAATCGAATTATAAAATTTGACATTCGAATTCAGGTCAGGTGAGTTAAGTATTCGAATGTTTGAAAGTTTCAATCCACTGAATAATTTGAAAATTCGAATTATTAAATTGGAACGTATTCGAATAGAGAGTGCACATGTATTTGAATATTCGAATTATTCGAATATGATTTCCAGCCTTAGTTAAGATGATTTAAAGTTGTATTATTCGCATTTTAAAACTTGTGTATTTACAAGCTTACAACATTTTGTTCATCTTAAAACGTGTATAAAAACTTTACACCTCTAGATGTACTAAGTTATTTACTAGTGTTAGCTAATAGAGTTAGGATAGGATAAAATAGTATAATACACGCAGGACTATATAAAGTAGAAAATATTTTAAAATACCATGAATTTGTATTATGCATGTTTTAAAATACGTATACTACAACTTTAGTACATTTTAACCACTTTAAAATGCTTTACATCAGCAGATGTACTAGGTCATTTATTAGATTACTGTTAGCTAATAATGTTCCGTTAGGATATAATGCGGAATAATGAGCGCAGGGCTGTACAAAATAATTTAAAATACCGTATTTTTAAATCACTAGATGTGCCCGTTGAATCAATCTTTATTTTTACCGAATAAGAGAGGTACTCTTTGTTAAATTAAAGTTCACGTATCTCAGTAGTTATTTGACTTTTTTGAATACGGTCTACATAAAGACTTATTATTAGAATTCAATTTTCTTTCATTTACGATGATAAAATACAGGGTATTCCATCTGAAGAAATGTTTTATTAAAAGATATCTCGAAAACTTCACAGTCAATTGTTTTTCTGTTTTCATATTTGTAATTAGCGGAAAAAGGAAAACAAATCCGCTAATTATTATTATATATATTATATAAAGTTACCAACGGTGCTGACTTACTTTGAAACAGGCCATATAATTCATTACTTTAGTACTATTTGCTGTACTACTTTCAAATTTACATTTCTTTTCTTATTGTACCTACTCACATTTTGCAATATGCTTTTCAAGGATTGGGTAGTTTGGTTTATAATATTCAAAAATTAATTAAAATTGGTGCTTAATATGTTGTCCACAAAAGAACAACATTTATGAATCGCAGTTAATTAAAATGATGATTAAAAGTTGATTAAAATGGTAAGAGAAGAGAAAGACGTAATGTGTGTAAAACACTCTCATAAATGCAAAACATTTGCATTTACATCCGAAATGAGGACGTTTAAATTGTATAATTAGTAAGCAAAAATGCTTAATTCTGAAATTAGCGATTCAGCTCGGGTTTCAAGCACGTGTTAACGAAAGTACCTTTGCAAGGGGAGACGATGAACGCCATGATATGTCGGCGGCGTTAGGGCCCGGTGTGGGCTCCACGAGCGTCACGACTCCCCCAGTCCGGGGTGGCTCCGTCGACCGAGGTGTCGTTAATTTGTCTAAAGTGCAAATTTTATCGCGATCCAATTTTCAGGGAGGAAAAGTGTACGCCGCCAGTAGCGTCACTTAGCGCCGTTTGAAGTCTCGCACATTAAGTAAGGCTGTTTTAATATTTAATATGCATGCATATTTATGAAGACTTTTTTCGTTGACGCGTACACATAAAAGTATCGCTTTAAGAGCATACTGATGAGCAGACAAATTCAATGATGTATGTGCAAATTTATGTTTGCTATGTGCTCTCACAAAACACTTTATTGATACTAGAGTATTATACGTACAAACGACATTCTACCTATACCAGCACCTTACAGTGCCAATCGATTAATAAAATCAATATCGATGGCTATACTTAAAAACAGAAACAAAATATGTCAAAAATAAAAAGAACTTGTTGCACAAGGCTATCGCATAAGAAAACTAAAAGAACCCTTATCGAATCAACAAAATCAAGCTACTATCAAATTTAAAAAATTCCTATATCTAAAGATTAAGGCACAATCATAAAAAAAACTTGTGCCGTTATAAATTTCAACAAAAAATGTTTCAGACCGTGTTATATACAGGCGTTCCATTTATTTTTGTTAAGAAAAATGGTTTTTTGCGTTATGCTTTATCCTGTATAAAGTTTTAAAAGAAATTTCTACTGAGAATGCCTTTCTGTTTCCCAAATCAAATATTCAAAAATAATTAATTTAAAAAGTAACAAATTTTGACGTTTTTTTAGCGATAAATGGTCAATATCTCGAGAAATATAAACATTAGATCAATAAAAGCCCATATTATTTTATCCACTCATAATGAACTATCTAATCGTTCAATAATATATAGGGCGTTCCATTAAAAAAAAATACAAGTTACGGTTGCCACACTCTTACGGGACACTATATCCACCGAGTGCCGCGGTCTTCTCTACCGTCTATAGTATACAAGATAGAAAAAAAATTCAAACGAGCTAAGATGTAACTCAGTCAGTAACTGAGAGCCATACCAAAGTTATATTTTTTTAAATGGAACACCCAGTATATTTTTACATATTTCGAAAGTACGCATAAAGAATAGGTAATAAACAAAAATTTCGGAGGTTATACTTTAGAGTTTGTAAGATATTGATGTTTAAGTGTAAAAAATGCTATATTATGAGCGCTTATATTTTGGTTATTTGTTAACATTTCGTCGTGAACTTTTGTAGGTAGTTAATTCAATATCTTATCTACAGAAATATCAGAACAGCTTCGGTTTATCAGTTATTATGTGTACAGGGTGTTGATGTTGCAAAAGCCAATTTTTCTCAAAATTTTTAAACGGAACACCCAGTATATCTAAACCCTCGTGAAACACTGTTTTAATAAGCTTTCATAAAATGCCAAATGTATCTGCCTAAACTGAAGAAATCGCAAGACAAAAATTAATTATTATTATTTTTTCAGTGTTGACATTCTTTAACTTTTCCGACCGGTTCTTCTGTTTTCATTTGCTGATAAATCAACGAATATGTTTTTTAGTTTTTGTTCAAAGTAATTGAATATGTTCCTGTTAAATTAATTGCTATTTTTCTTTACTTTAAAAATACTTGAATAACGTTTATAATAATTTAAAAAAATAAAATTTAGATTCATATTGCCGTTTGCTAGAAAGGAAGAAAACAGTTGCTATAAATTTTGAATTGACAGAACAATTATTCAGATTAGTAAATAATACCTTTGTATTTTTTTATGATAATAAAATGCATTTTAATCATGAAGAGTTACGTGACATGACATACTTACTAGGAAAAAGCAACCATTTTTTGGCATTAAGATTATATTCGAAGCATTATCCTATGAGAAGGCACCCGGATTATAGAGTTTTTCAAAGATTGAAAGAAAAATTCGAAACGCCGTGTAACATTAAATACAGTAAAAATTTTATTAAAATAACATTATTTAAATATTGTCAAAATAAAAAAAGATAGGAATTAGTTCAACAGGAACATATTCAATTATTTTGAACAAAAAATAAAACATATTAATTGATTTATGAGCAAATCAAAACAGAAGAACCGGTCGAAAATGCTCAATAACGTCAATATTGAAATAAAAAGAAATTTTATCTCGCTATTTCTTCAGTTTAAACAAATGCATTTGGCATTTTATGAAAACTTATTAAAACAGTGTTTCACAAGGATTTAGATATACTGGGTATTCCATTTAAAAATTTTGAGAAAAATTATCTTTTGCAAAATTCAACACCCTGTACACATATTAACTGATAGACCGAAGCTGTTCAGTTATTTCTGTAGATAAGATATTGAATTAACTACCAACAAAAATTTACGACGAAATGTTAATAAATAACCAAGATATATGCGCTCATAATACAGCAATCTTTTACACTTAAACATCAATATCTTACAAACTCTTAAATATAACGTCCGAAATTTTTGGTTATTACCTATTCCTTATATGTACTTTTGAAATATGCAAAAATATACTGTGTGTTCCATTTAAAAAAATATAACTTTAGTACGGCTCTGCGTTGCTGAACACTCTGTATAGCCAAAAATTATTTTATAAAATAGAGCTGACTGAGTTACATCTTAGCTCGTTTGAATTTTTCTTCTATCTCATTTACTACAGACGGTAAAGAAAACCGCGGCACTCGGTGGACAACCTGTATATATGTCTAAATAATTTTAGATTGTGCATCTAACAGATATGTAGGGGAAAATGGGGTAAAATGTGCGCACGGGGTAACTGTACGCACCCATTCATCTCAAAAAGTAATAAACTTACAAGAAATTACTGCTCATGAAATCTATGTTATCCACCCATAACTCTAATTTTTGAAAGCCCTAATAGTATCTGCTTTACCAATCAAGTTCGGTTTGTCGTCATAGCAGCAATGAGATTTCGATGTATGTTTGGATTCCGAAAACTTAAGCCGTAAATAATAAATTATAAATATTTTAATTTCAGTTTTGTGTTACGATATTCAGTACCATTTAAAGAATGCATTGCGCATTTGGTATTTATTGAAAAATTATTTTTTTACAATTTTGTGATAACAACAATAAAATAATGTAGGTAAGGGGAAACTGTGCGCATTGTGAAGGGGTAAGTGTGCGCGAGAAAATTTTATATTTATGCAAAAGTAATTGAACTCCAGAAGAAGACACATACCTCCATAGATGTGAGAAGTTGCTACTTAAAACTGAACAATGGTTTAGGTGTATTCTCTGCTCTAGATGGTTGCATACATGCAACGGTTGGAACTAGGGGTGCGCGATATCATATTTTCAATATCGGTTATCGGTAACTTAAAAATATCGATATTTATTGATACACCGTTATTATCGCTCTATCGTTAATATCGATATCCGAAATGGAAATATCGTATTTTCAAATAATCTTATTTTTGTTGCATCACCCATGCTTTTTTATAACAAAATATGCATATAGTATGCTTGCGAAATATTTTATTTCAACATATTTTCAATATTAATACTTAAAAAGAGAAATATTCTACTGCGCTAAGTTACCCCATACCCGCGTACAATTACCCCGTGTGTATGGGGTATCTGTGCGCAGGAGCACTCTCATGAATTTTATTTTTTATTGTCTGTATTTTTTTCGTTTAAGATGTCTACGCTTTGAAATTTGTTCCGCAAATATCTGGAGCATTGTGTAAATAAAAATGGTGGCATTATCTTTATTATTTTTTATATTCTGGGGGTCTGAAGCAAAAGTGCGCACAGTTACCCCAGTCTCCCCTATGTCAGTGCGTACACAGATTTTCAAAATTTTCCATATTAAGGTAACAGTCTTCCCTCCACGCACTGTTGGCCCACTCTGTACATATTATATTCTATTCTCGATATCTTAGGAGCGCAGTATTTTTGTCAAAATCATATTTTCAAAGAATCTATCAAAAAAAAATTATGACAAATAGTGAATCTTAACAATTTTAAATAAAAAATTTGGGTATTTTCAGTATTCAACGCAGGCCTCCTCAAGCCAGTTCCAACTTTTCTGTTCTCAACAGGTACAACCGAGTTTCATCGGTCCATCTGTTCGGTGGTCTTCTTCGATTATGTTTATTTTCAGACAATAGCACACACCATCAATTTAACAAAAGGTGCCTTTTTTAAATTTCTCCTCGTGGTTGGCTGTGAATTCTCAGTTGTGAACCAGCCTTACTTGAACACGCTTGAACCTGGCGTATACCATAACCTCACGTTTATCGAAGGAAATGTCATAATAAAAAAATATTTTTACTAACAAATTTTATTCACAATTCAAAGTAAAATCATAATACGTAATCAAAATATCCACCAATTTCATCGCAAAGGGCTTGGATTCTACGTAAAATTCATTTTCTGACGTCGAAGAGCATACGAGGATTATTGTTAATTCCCATTATTTGACTTGGCGATTCATGCACATGTTCCCTTACGTTTTCCTTACTTCCTTTTTGTGGGACGTCCACTGCTCCATTAACGTAAAATAGAACCTGTCTATCGAAAAAGCTTAACCACCATAATTCAAAGACGTGCCAAATTTGTCATAAAGAAGCGAAAGATTCGGATATTTTTAAGAAAGCTCATGGAAGCTATCCTGAATAGAATAGTGCCACTTGCCTTCAATATGACGGTCATTTCGAAAATAAGATTCGATTATAAAAGTTTAATGCTCTGGCAAGGGAACAATATCAGAACGTTTTTTTGAAGGGTCAAACAGAATACAACGCCGTTATGCGCCGTTGCAACGACGCCAACTGTCACTTCAAAAGACATGCACAGATAAAGCGGCGTAGAACGTCGTCAATCTAACCGAAAAATAGAAATAATTTGTGCCAGAAATTGATAAATTTCAAGTATTTATATGATTATATATGTATATGTTACACCTGATGTATTGTATGTTGTATTATTCACATACAAAAAATAACCGGGTGGAAATGCGATGATGGGAGTTATATTTGGTTATGCATTATGACGTTTGACGCCGTTAAAATTGGAAGTTGACCCACTTTTTGCGTGCAACGCCGCTTGACGTCGTTCATTCTGTGCAATAACATTTGAACCTTTATATTTAACATTCATTTGACAGATAACGGCGTTGCATTCTGCTTGGGCCTTAACTTAATAAAATTGGTGTCATGCGGTGGTGTCATATTATTTCATTTTCAAACGTCAAATCGATTGAAGCTGGTTCACAATTAACAATTCATGGCCAATTACGAGGAGAAATTTTTAAAAAGGCACATTAGTAATTCATGTTACGAATTCTTACCCATACTGTGGAACCACTCTTACCTTAGATGTGGTTCATTCGAAGCAGCGAGATGGTTTCTTTTAGTGATGGGCACCATCGAATAAAAACTATTGAAGTAATCGATAGTTGTGGACTATTCGAGTTTTCGATAGTTGAAAAAGTATTCGAATGAAACAATCGAAATGAACCAGTAGCATTAAAATTCAACGGACGAACCAACCACCAAGTAACGAATGAATGAATAAGCCAATGCTATGAGATAGTAATTTTTTTTTATCTGTGATGATTGCCCAACGGGATCCTAAGTCAAAGACTTGTCAGGACCTCAGGAGCGGGAGCGTATTTAAGTGTGTGTAAAGTGTTCCATGGCTTTATTACTTTATTACCTTCTCGCCGTTTAAGGGGAAGCAGTGTCGTATATCCCCAACACTGAAGGGAGCCTGAAGTCGATACCGACCACCCCCGAGAAAAATCCCGAGTGCGGTTCGAACCGACGACCATGCGATTGCAAGGCCGGTCCTCTTACCACTAAACCGTTTAGGCGTGAATGCATTTATTCGATAGTTGGCATCATTCATTTAGTAATTATTCGATAGATCATTTTATTCGATAGTGTCCATCACTAGTTCCTTTACTCCAGTTTATCAAAGACCGTCGCTATCAACTCTTGCCATAAAATCTGGACGGCATGTCTAAGCTTAATTGAAAAGTAAGTCATTGCACTCCTTGATACTGTTTTACAATAAAGCTAAAGCATGCCGTCCAAATTCCATGGCAAGAGTTGATAAAAAGTTTTAAAAATTATTCGATATATTCAGTTATCACATTTTGATATTCAGGGAATGTTATACATGTAGCAAGGATTGGGAATCATTTTTATATATCCTCTTCTTATGTTAGGTCCACTTTGTCTGAGGCGTTGAAGTGGTTTTTTATATTCCATTTTATTTTTCTAGTCTTCTTTATAAGAATATGTATAAATTTAAATTACGTCGAAATCTCACTCAGTATTTAATTTATTCATAATCCAAGTTTTTGATTAACCACTGGAGGTTCTGCATAACGTCAGATGATCGTGGTTCTACTGTATTTCTAATATAAGAAACAATCAAGTCGTATTATTATTATTATTACTTTTTAATTTATTCCTAAGCTTCAAGGGCATAAAAACTGTATGCAGACAGTAAGCCTAAACAATATTTGTTTACTTTATAATCAGCGGAATTAAATTGCAAACTATACTACGACAGTTTCGAGTAAATTGCAAAAATAAAAAATTATTCGCAAACCTGATTGAGTAAGAGATGTCTAAGTGCAGTAATTATCATAAAGTAAAAATATTTTTATTAATTGGTTGTTATCGTTCACCTTCTACATAGTATATGACTGATAAGATATTTGATGAAACAAACAAGGACAAACACGATAGCTCGCTGTAAATAATATTAATAATGTTAATACTTATATAAAAATACATACTTTCTGATAATAAAACTTAGTCATAAAAGATGAAATTTTCCTGTGTAAAAGAAGTTTGTAAAGAAAGTTACTACTACGTTTTCTTCAAGACAAAACTTACGTTAAAAACAATGCTTATTAATTATTTATCGGCTATTTGGTTGTTGGGCATGACACAATAATAATAATAATGATAATTAAGTTCAGGTTTTATTAATATACTTATAAATGACAAAAGTGTATATGATTAAAAATTAAGGTAACGTAATTTTTAAAAACAAAAAAAAATTGTACGAGGTAGATATCGTTCTCGGAGGAACCATGTGACATATATCCTGTTTCGCGACATAGACATTTAGTTAATTTAATCATACGTCATGATCGCCACTTCCGGTAATTACACTGCGGTAAACATACCATTACTCGTCCGCATTATTAAATATTAAATGGAAATCATGACAAATACGTTATAAACGACAATACATCGCCAACGAACCGTGTACGAGCGAAACGCTTCATGCGATAGCGTTTACCTGCGGCCGTTGCAATTACAGATGGTGTAGCTACAATTATTAGCAGTTGGTGCTATCTGTTATTTGTAAATAGCTGAAGTATTAACGTAATTATACAGGCGTTTTGTTCACACGCTGCAGCCCAATTCGTTATCAAACTAAAGGCGATGGCCGATGAATCGATCAAAAATACAAAATGCATAAAATAATAATATATTAAAAAGAAGGAGAATTTGTAATTATAATTGATCGACTGTCAGTACGGTTATAGAAAAAAATAAATCGACGATATCACGTGTAATTAATGCTTTAAACAAAAAAAAAGTAAAAGTATTGGATTATTTTTCGATATGAGCCGTGCTTTTGACACTATTGACCACATGTTACTTTTAAACTCCATCTTGCAGGCGTTAGAGGTCCTGTCCACAGTTGGATTGCATCATACCTACAAGATAAAAAACAGTTACTAGTTATTAAACAATACACAAAAAAATTAATGGGAACTATGAGGAGTACCACAAGGTGCCATGTTAGGACCGCTTATATTCTAATCTAATGATAAATGACTTACCAAACCAATGTCCTTCAGCATGTTAGATAAACATGTATGTGAATGATGTAGACATGTTAATTTTGGCACAAAACTCAGAACAACTTGCAAAACAAAGTAATGCGACCGTGAAAGAATTAGGGGAACACGGGACAAGATGGGGATAGGAGATAAAATGGGGATGCGTCGTAAAAATATACTGGGTTGCGTTTCTTGTACGATTTGTTGTCGAAAGCATTCAGAGATGTTGCTTATTTCCTAGAAAAAATTACACAGCGCTGCGGAACGTGTATATTTAGTTATAACGGATTTTAGGTTTTTGATAGTGTCCATCTAATAACTGACATAAAAAATTAGAGAATTAACAAGGTAAGTAAATATTCGTGTGGTTTCATTATGAAATTGGCTTCGTTCCTAGTTAGGAGAACCTGTGTCGATACAAAATTGGATGAATGAAGTTGTTTTAGAGTAGGTAACCTACAATTGCTACTTAAAGGTTGTTTGGGGCAAAATGGTTGGGGCATAATGGGGATTTCCTCATTTTACCTCTTTGTATGGTAATACTCTTAAAACAATATTTTTGTGGTAAGGAAGAAGCAAACATTCCGCTTGTTCCAACAAAATTAGTTAAATTCCAAAAACGAAAGAGAACCCATGATAGTTCATCAGAAGTAGAAGATGATATTTTTATCGTAATGTATTGCAAAAACTCCCTATTGCCGGGACCCCCCCCCCCCCAATAAGCCTACAAATTAAAGAAAAAAAAAGGTATACGAGGAAGGGCCCACGGTAAGGACCCTAGCCAGAAAAGAGCTGTATGACGAATGGCAAAAGAGTTGGGACAAGTATAAGGGATGGGCTAGGGTCTTTATAAAAAATGTGGAAGCATGGTGTACCAGAAGCACGGGGGAGGTAGATTACTTCATTTTCCAAGCGGTTACCGGACACGGGGTGTTCGGAAAGTACTTGAAAGAGATGAGGAAAAGGGAAAACAAATTGTTTTTACTGCAATGAGGAGGTGGACACTCCAGAACATACTATCTTTGAGTGTTGCAGGTGGGATGGTTACCGTCTGCGGGCAGAAATAGCCCTGAACGAAAAGCTAACGAAAGGAAATGTTGCGGAAATAATATTAAGAGATAAAGAGGGGTTTAGTATTATAACCAACATGCTAAGGAATATCATGGAGCAAAAATGTAGCGACGAGAGGACGATCACAGACTGAAAGTAGGCGAAGAGGAAATAAACAAGGAAGAACGAAGAGGAGCGAAGCGGTAGAGGAGGATGAAAAGTAGGAAGAGGAAAGAAGAGGCTGAAGAGGATAAGGAGGTGAAGAGGAAGAAGAAGAGGATGGGGAAGAAGAGGAAAAAGAGGATCGAGGGAAAGAAGAGGAGGATGAAAGGCTGATGAGGGGACAACATGCGCAGGGGAAGAAATGCCGAGAGTCGGTACCCCCTGCGCAGAGTGGCGAAAGAGGAAAGGAGTTTAGTTGGTAGGCGCCCTTGCAGAAAGGCTGGGGTGAATCCAACACGCCTCCGAAGTTGATATATCCGGAGGTGTCTTAGGAAGATTCTCTAAACCTCTATAAAAAAAAGTATTTGTTATTGCGCCTAATGCCTGATTTGATCTACATTGGGGTCCCTACATTTAAGTGGCATTTAACTTATCTGATAAGGTTCAAAAATGACCTGTCAAATTCTCTATCCTCTTGACTTCCTGGTCACTTAAGAAATAGTAATACTATATTTTATTCTTTACAATTACAAAATATTTGAAACTTGAAATGCAAATTTATAAGAATGAAATTTAAAACCAGGTCAGCCGACATAAAATTTGAAATGACTAACAAAAATGAGAGTTTGTTTCCCAACCCTAACAATTAAGTTAAAATCACAATTAATCTAGAGACTCCAGATCAACCTAGTTGTATTTTGAAAACTTTCATGACATAACCTGTATTTATATAATACTGTTTTGACCGTTTAAAAAAGTTTCTTCGTTACTCTTCATTTTTACTCTTCATTTACTATTGATCATAATATCCGTTCAATTTTTTTTCTTCATAAATTCGTAGGTATATCAACTTTGAATTTGCTCGTCTCTTTGTATGTAATAGATTAAGTAGAAAATTAATTTGACACTTGTTAGGCACCAAACGTTAAAATAAAAATACCGCTTTAAGAGTAAAAATTTTAGTTATCATATAATTTATGAAGCAGGAACCATCTTATGATTACGACTTTAGCAATATTATATCCAGAGTATAATTTAGTTTCTATAGAAGTTGTTGTATGACGAAATATCAGACACAAACTATCAAACACACAGCGCAAACCGGAAGAAATTATTGAAATGAAAACCCACCGAGACCATCTGCTCATTAGGAATTTATATAATGGTTTCATAAAGGCGCCTATTAAAATGCATGTTTAGTACAAACTCTGTACAACCGTCTGTACATTATGCATATAGAAATCATTTTCAAATCAAGGCCAAACACATTTTACTTCTTTCTATATACTACGTATAACTAGATTTAAATAAAAAATAAAATAATTATCTATCTTTTAATTATGCTAATTTCTATAAATAAAAAAGAAAAATGAAGCTGTTATTTTTACTTGTTTTTTAGGTTGTGAATGATGATGTAATAAGCATGAAATTCTCGTAACAGAATATCAACAATGATTTTATATTACGTACCTTTGTTAAATTAGAGCTATAAAAATTAAAGCAGAATAAATAGCTAGAATATTAATAAGACTAGAAATACAGGTTGCTGTAATGTCCATCTGAAAAGAAAAAGAAAAGGTTTAAGAAAAGCTGAATCATTTTAGGAAATTAGATAATGGAATTGCATTAATAGTTAGCAAAAACTTAGAGATTTTTTTTTATTTCTAAGGAAATTTAAATTAACAATTTCTTTAGAAAACTTCAATAGATTTTGAGTATACGAAATTAGAAAGTTAGGTTATGCGAAGAAAGATTTAATTTTATGAAACAAATTAATGCACTTACCGACTAAATGTAGTTTAAAAATTGTATTTCCAAATAACTTACACTTAATTCTGATAGACGAAAATCCTTGTTCAAATAAACAAGCAACATAACCTACAACAAATATGGGTCAACCCGCCCCGTTATTACAAACGGTTAATGCGTTCAGGTTGCGCCACATGTTAGAGCGAGCAAATTTTTAAATAATTCTCTCATGTTTAAATTGAAATTAAACATTAAAAGGAAAAGTTGCTGCTATGTAAACAGGTGACATTACCCACTTAAAAGAACGATTAGCAGATTATAACAAACAGGGAGGGAGTGACACTTTAGTCATGCAAACACAAGGTGTTTATGTGTAATTTGGTACTCATTAAAAAAACAACATAAATTAAATTAAAGAATGAGAATGAAGAAGATTACATTATGCAAATTTCGGCGAACACCATGTATTCTGAGAATGAAAAAAAGGATAACAATTTTCTAAAGACAACATTTTTCGAAATTATCAACAATACACGTCAATTTTAGGCTTCCAAAGTAGCAGGCTGAACTACTAACCCAAGTATCACCACAATATTTTCTCGTGAAACAAGAAAGTAAAATAATTAATTAAAACTGTTAAAGAAAGTCTTACATCTAAACTAATAATACCGAACTAGAAAAAGCAACATTTCTAATAACATTTTTTAATTGGTTTCATAAAATTTTGGCTGCAAGTCGGCTGGATTGCAATCGGACTCCGGAGCATCCTCTGTATAGCTATTTCGGCCCTAGTTGGGGCCTTATCGGCAGAGGAGTCATCATAGTGTTATCGCAAATTCGCAAAATTTTGGCTGCACGTAGACCCCCGAGCATCCTCTGTATAGCTGTTTGGGTCCTACTTGGAGCCTCATTAGTGGTTTCCTTTTACCGAGTGATTTGTTATATTTTTTATCAACTCTTGCCATGAAATCTGGACGGCATGTCTTAGGTTAAGTGAAAAGTACATCATTACACTCCTTTATGCTGTTTTATGGTAAAGCTACGACATGCCGTCCAAATTCCACGGCAAAAGTTGATAAAAAATTTAAAAAATCACGTAGTAGAATCTGTGCATGTATTATGTCATACAGGTATTATCCGATGTTATTTGATTTATTGGATTAAATATTGCTAGTAAATTAGTTACTTAGTTAATATTAAATAAGAATCAAATTCAATACAATAATGGAAAACAAATTATCTTCCCATAATGCAGCTGTATTCTACTTTAAATAATCGGAAGCACACTGACGGAAGTAGAATTGTATCTACATTTTCTTAATATTATTATTATTATTAACAGGACAGTACAGTTTATTAACTTCTCAAGGGTAGTAAGTTTTGCAAAATTATCCATAGAAATTACAATAAATTTCCTCAGTAGTAATAAATATTTCCTTTGTAAGTCCTTTCGAACTTATAAATTTATTCGACTTGAAAGTCTTGCTTCCTAAATGAGACATGGCAGATATGTACAAACACCAAAAATAACAAAAAAGTTAATATTACAAAGGTATGAAAAATAAAATAGTATTGAGAATTAAAATTTAAACACACTATGCACGAACATTCAATTCAAGTTTTATAATAAAATAAGGTTTCACTAAGCAAACAATTACGTATTTTATTTTTAAAAATTACATAAAAATGATTAAATTGCCCATTCGTCTTGCCATTTCAATTGTAATAATTTCTAAAGCGAACAATCCACTCGAAAATTATAGGTTCCCTCCAGTCACACACATCTAAACATGACATGTACGAGTCCAAATTAGCCTGCGACGTCTTCTAACGTCTATAATTTAGAAGACTTGAGAGTTGCTTGACGCGCACATTCAAAGCGATCTGAACAAGAATAACAAAAAAAAGTAAACGAGAACAGACATAATTACTGGCTGCCACTAGCAAGGAAATCGCTTCAGAATTTATCGTCTTGTTTATTTACGTTATAATTATAGTATCGAAGTTAATAAAAATTACAAGCGAATAAAATTTGAATAATTATGCAATCTGTTTAACATCGACACTTAGTCTAATCAACAAGCATGCAGCTTCGCGAAGGTCTTTTTAATGTAACTATTTAAAATTTTAGACTAAACTGGAAAAATAAAAAAATAGAACTAGAGTCCATCAACAGCAGCAGAGATTTATTTCATGGATGCAAATGCATTACGCCCAACAATGTAATTTAAAAAGCAGTTGTGGTAGTGTATAACGCTGCAGACTCCGAATAATGCACACATTAAATATATTTCCCCGACTGCGGAAACTTTTATGCATGGACCATAAACCCAATGAATGCTAATAGCATTATCTATACCCTACTTCCTATAACAATAAAATCCTTGCCCGCCCGCTGTGATTCACTGGATCGTAGTTATGAAACTGCCGTGGATGGTTCAATCATTTTACAGTATGCATTGGTGCAGAATACAAAAAATCTAGTGTTGATACGAGCAATCGATGAAGTATAATTTACTTTGTTATATTTAAGCAAAGAAAAAATATTAAATAATTTTAAAAAATTTATGAGAAATCAATGAAAATAATGAACGTATAAAATGATGGTGAGGTGGATGAGGCAAAAAGTCAAGAAACTAAAAAACTACTTCATTTTAAGTATACCAGATATTCCAAATTTCTTCTTGGATAAATCATATTTTTAACAGGTGATAGATATCCTCCTCCATACTCGCTATTTTCATTTACAAGACAAAACTATATTACTTTATTTCTTCTTTACTTACTATTTATTGATATGAAACTGAAAACAAAATCTTAAGTTCCTGTTACCTATGTCGTATAAACTACGTATTGAATATTTTGTTTCACTTCTTTTCTATATTTCAGTGCAGAAAATTTTAAATTGGAATTGAACTACCTTTGGTAAACTCCTTCCATTTTTTCTATCTTCAGCAGATTAACCCTTTCTTAACCTTTATATTTCCCATTTACTTTTTACGAATCTTACTTCTGAGTTCTCACTGTTGTTTGTATTAACCCATATTCATTCTTCTCGTATTCCTTATTCTATCCATTTTTAGTACTCCTATTATTCTTCTAAGCATACTTCGGTATCTTTCTACTACATTTCAAACTTGCACTTCATCTGTTAAAATCAATGCAAATATCATCTTATAAACTAACGATTTCAATAATACATTTCACAGATTTTTTTAAAGAACACAAACCCCCCTTATTCTGTAACTCATAACGACATCGTTAAATAACAACAATCATTACCGTAGCATATTTTGATCAATCAATAATTAGATGCAACGCATTTCTATGTACTGATTGGTCAAAATATGTCACTTAACGATTGTCGTTATTTAACGATGATGTCCTGAGTTACGGGGGGGGGGGATTTATTTCTCCATATCGACACAGAACTAGGGCTGTGCAAAAATATCGATATCGATAATTGTCGATAATCAAATCTATTATGGAATAACGATTTGTAAAAGAAAAATTATCGATATATCAATATCGATAATTTTTCTTTTACATATCGTTATCGATTAACTATCGATACATCGAAAAATTATCGATATATCGATACTATAATAATCAAGTGGGTAGTCAGTTTTTTCGTTGCTAACTTTTAGTTTGGAGGTCATGTTTTTGTCATTACTTTTTCCAAAAAATCGATGATTCAAAAGTATCGTCATTCGATAGTAAACTTTCATTATTGCACAGCTCTACACAGGACTCAGTATTTTCTTTTTAAGTTTCTTTCTACTTAAACAATATGACTTATACTTTACATTTCAACAATGAAAAACGAATTAAAAAAAAAGCTGCTGTAAATGATAACGTAATTCTGAAATTCCGCGGCCACATTTACGTATAACGTAACGCCTAACGTGATTTTCAAAGTCTAATTTGACTAGTTTGATGTAGTTTTTACTCGTGATATGATAATATGGAAAAGAAAACAAATTTATAACTAGTAATTTGATATTTAAAAGTAATCGCAGATTAATGTCAAATTAGATGTTAAAAATCAGGTTAGGCGTTACATTAAATGCAAATGTGGCCGCGGAAACACAATGCTTCGTGTCCATTAAGTGTTATCAAAATTTTAAAAGATGATTTTTGGTAAGCATTTAACTTCTCAGTGGTTTTAAATTAGAATTTTATAAACAAATTTTGTTAAAAAGTCTTCTGATCGCGATTGCGAACTTGAGGAATAGTTGTGAGTTCTAACAGGATAGCAGTCAATTTTTGTTCTTAAATTTTTGCGGTATGAAGGTCCGTCGGTCAAGTAAAATTTAGGACATAAATAAAGAGCTGCAAAGATGATTTAATTTAAACCAATTGTGTTTAATTAAAATTAAAATTATCCCTCTGCGTTAGTTACAAAAAATTTATTTTAAATTTACAACATTAAATTTCAAATAATTATTGCAGTGTACATATAATATGCAATAAACTTAGCCGTTATCCAAAACAAATACGTTCTTGTAACAAAAATAAATCCGACGAATATAAGGGCCCGCATATCCACGTGAAAAATGTCATGATGACTTTCAGAAACCTTCGCGACGCAAAACACTTACATTATAAAAACTATATTTTTGAAGCACAATTAATTATTTTTCATGGTTCTTGGTTACGAAGAGGCTTCCTAGACAACACTTCCCTTCCCCGGCCAACACTCGCCGCCTTTATGCTTTCAACAATGAACCCCTGATGATAAATTTATACAGTTACTGTGAACATCATATTTAACTTTGCCATTCATCGACTGCAATGATTCTGCATGTTTCTGCCAACATGTCGGGTTGAAGCCGATCCGCTTTAACTCCATAAGCGGCGGTTTTATTTGGATATAAAAGCATCGTCGACGAACGAGTATGAGTAAAAAAAGAAATCTTAAATTTAATAATCTCGATTATTATTAAAGAAAGTGGTATTAATTATCTTTTCATTTAGAAATGAAGTTCATTGTAATCATTTATTCATTTCAACATAATATTTTTGCAATTCAGACTTACTGGAAAGAAATTAATGAATTTGCATTTCTGTTATGAGCCCTCTTCTTATTTATTTTGAATACTTTGTTTATGGTACCTATTCTAAATAATCTTTTCTTATTATAACTAAAATATATGTGTTTTATACAAAATTGTGCCTTTCAATAGGAAGCAGTTCTTTTTTCTGTCTCTTTTAACGTCTTTTTGAATTTTGGTTATGTAATAAACAAAATTTCAGAAAGGTAGGTTAAACAACATTGGAAAAAAATAAAATAATTTTTATATTCTGAAAGACAGCCTTGTTTATTCTAGAATTTTTGAATGAAAGACAGGAAGACAAAATTCATAGTTTTTATGCAATGTCATTCATTAACAACATGTCTTCGTTTTTATTATAAAAATTTATTAAAATAACTTTAAAGGAATTAATTAGTACGAAGAACTATTAATTTTCTTACTTTCCTACTTATGAATCTAATAAGTCGTATTAAAGTGTTTGTAAAGCATAATATTCATTATGTCATCATAAATAATTAGATGGATCTACTCAAAGGGATGCACATAAAATTAAACGGCATTACTTTACAACATCGATAATAAAATTCCATTTGTACGAGTTCCAGCAGTCAGTCAAATTGAAATGCACTTGACTATTTTAATTAGCTTAGTGAGAAGCGACGCCTTCAATCGTAATTAACAAACTTGGCATCGAGTTAATTAAGGCGATACCCGTCGAATCTAGTTATTAAAGGCATATCTGTCCCCTTTATGTATTAATTACCGACGAGTTGGATATTGTTCAATTGAATTAGACTAACTTTCAGGTCTCAATAGCTTTCATGATTAGTTTACCTCGAATTTCAATATTAATGACGTCCTAACACGAATATCGAGGAGCTTTAGCGGAACTAGTTTAATTAGAAGATTGCTTTTCGTTTTTCTTTAATCAACTCCGGAAGTCGAGAAGAAAAAGAAAATAACTCGATAAGTAAAAACGAATAGTTGAAACTCTGCCACTCGTCTTACGCGCACACATGCATAGCCCATTTGATGTGAAAAGCTCACAAAGTTGCCCCTAAACATCGGCAGTCCGGGTCTTTGTTCCACCATGATGTGCACAATCTCCAAACTGTTCGTTTTAAACTTTAAATGGACGTGTAAACACATATAAATCATTCTTCCTTTCATGTTGGTACAGTGGAAGAGAAATATGGGGTAGTTCTGAATTAATCGGTTTATGAATTTAAATTTTTCGATGATTAATAATTTCTGCTCCGTTCAAGAAAATAACAACTCACCCTACCGAGTGATTTTACATAAACGACACGCTCAAGATATTTTAAAAATTATTTACATGTATAAATCACAAACCTTTTTGACTTCGTTTATCATGTGAATTCTGTAAAATCCTACCTAATACACTACAATTTTAAAAAAAGGAAAAAAACAAACATGCGTATATCACAAAGAAAACCCACTGCACGTGTTTGACATTTTCATATGCTGCTGATTGAAACTCTTCGGAAAGTATTTTCCCTCATAAAAATACAAATTGTGTCGTCTCAACAGAACTTGGGCATTTGTGAAATGGGCTGGCATTCCGCATACATTTTAAATCGGAATATTCGAAAAGTTAGACGGAACCTTTTACCCTATTTCCACATTTTATATTCCGATAAGTTTAGTCAATAACATCAGCTCCAAATTGATCCATATTTATCTTTTCATGTATTTTTATGGACGCCGTCGACATTTCTGATTGCGTTACTTCGCTTTGATATAAATTCAAGGCTTTTAAACTTTTACGATTTGGACTTTTCCCGCTGTCGATGTTCTCGTTATTACATCGTAGAAATTTTTTAAATACGTAATTTCTGTTAAAATATTTTGTCTTTGTTTCTCATCATTATATTATGAACAATAAAAATCATTCAATTCCAGAAAAAGAAAACAAAATAGTGTTTGATGGACAGAAAGCAAATCAAATTAAAGAAAAATTGATTATTAAAACTAAATGAAGGACCAGAAAGAAACAAAAATCAGTAAGTACATATAAAGCAAAACAAAAATTTAAATTCAGGAATGAAATTACAGACCTACATACATAGGTATAAGAAGAAAGATAAGAGTGACGCAGTAATTATAAAGGTATAACGCCGCTAAGAGTTTCAATAAAAATATAGGTTATTATAATAATAGAAAAAAATGTTTAAACATAAAACTGAAACAGAAATTACACAATAGTGAGATTTTTAACACCAAAATACAAAATAACTCCTCAGGGACAAACAAAGAACTTATAATAATGATAGGAGTTAAACAAGGAGTGTGCTTAGTGATAATAAATAAAATCATAACAGAAATAGAAAAATATTAAAAACCAAAACCAAGATACATGTTTTAAAATAAAAAATCAATCAACTGAATTGATGTTCGTCTTCGAAACAACCCCGACCGTTTCAACTGACATAGAGACAAAATAAATAAAACAAAAAGCATAATATCTATTTCTGTTGAGAATAAATAGCAAAACTTTATAGGAGAAACAAATAGAAAGATGGACATTTTTAAAAATTCAAGATGGGTGATATAGAATAAAAGAAAAATAATTGAAGGAATAAGAAAAATATAAAGAATATTAAATATGAGAACAACGTTTTTGGGAGTAACTATGGACGTTAAAATCGAAGTGATCAAGGACGAGACGAACTAAAAAAGTGAAGAAAAAAGCCAACAAAACAAAGCACAAGGAAATGAGATTATCTAGAAACATTGATCAGGAAAGACAAAATATGTAGAAAATACATAAATATTAAACCTATATGGTATTGAAATCGAAGCGATGAAAATGTAGCAAACCAATAAAATTAACAAAAAAGACTCTCTTAGAAAGATTGAAGGCAGAACAGACAAAATATATAAAAATAAATAATAAAATAATTAATATGTATTTACTAATAAATACTGAAACAAAAATGTCAATATAACGAGCAACTAAAATAATAAATAAAAATGTTTCATTAAAAAAAATAATCATATTCAAAAAGTAAATTATTTTGACATCTTCAATAACAATCATTTAATATAATTAGTATATACAGAGTGAACATTATACGTGGGATAAAGAATGTCCGTTCGAATAAAGGCCGTTTTAGACTATCCTATATCTTGTACAAGATTTGGTTCGATTTTTACAATAAATATTTAAAACATGAAATTTTTGGGTTGCAAATACGGTTTGGAGATAGAACACGTTCTATATTTCCAGATACTTTTTGATTCAATTGAAATTTTGATATAATTTATTGAATATATATACAAATTGAACCAAATCTTGTACAAGAAATAGGAAAGTGTAAAACGACCTTAAGAGATATCTAACAAAGTAGAATAGATAAGGAAATGAAATAGCAATTACAGTACACCGAAGGCAAAGATGGAAAACAGCTTAAAATAACGCATATTAATATCCAAGATTTATCGAAGAAACAATAAGAACTTGAAGCACTTGCCAAAGAACATGATCCGACGTAATTTGCGTGACTGAACATTGGTTAAATAATCATGAAATTAAATCACTTAAGCCTAGTCCACAATTGCCCGGGAACGAAAACGAGAACGGGAACGGGAACATTAAAAAAGTTAAATCATTTCATAATCGTACAAGTGTCCACAACCGTATTTACCGATGCATTGTGGACACTTATGATTATGAAATGATTTAACTTTTTTAACCTTCCCGTTCCGGTTCTCGTTCTCGTTCCTGGGCAATTGTGGACTAGGCTTCACAATAAATGGATATAAATTAGTTAATAGTTATTGTCGAACTACGCAATTATGCCTGTAGAGAGGTTTGCATAATGGCAAAAAAGAAGCTAAAGATTTCCGAAAGGATAAGTGCTGAAAATGGCGATAAAATCTTTGAAAGTACACTTCACTTTTCCAATATATACCAATCGATCGATAAGCCAAGAATTTTTATATAGCTGTCTCCTTCTAACTTTCGTGAAACAGCCTTGAGGCATCTGTCATGTCGTTTCGTTTTGTCGTATATTTTGCTAATTCAGATCTATACGATCGATATATTAGAAAAATGTTATAGTAGACGTCGAATATTTTAGTAAATTATTTATTTTCTATAGAGGGTGTCCCAACAGTGTGTTCTCGGGCCATATCTCCATAAGTACTGAAGATAGAAAAAAATTTTCAATACAATTTCTTTTTTAATTTAAGAGACCTATAACACGAAATTATTTTCATGCATACAGAGTGAATTAAAACAGTGGTGCCGGACACAACTTTCTTATTTCAAATGGCATGCCCTATATATGAAACCAAATTTGGATTGCCCACGAAATTCTAAACATTTTCTGTATACTATTGCCTATACCTAAACCTAACCGTTATTGAGATATTTAACATTTTGTCTAAAAACTGCCATTTGCAGCCACTATTTTATGTATTGATATTTTATTTTATTTTAACTCTAAGAAAAAGATTTTTGATACAGATGTAGTTAATACATAAGCTTATCATAAGCCGTTATTAAATGTACTTTTATCGCTACATGGTGGTCATGGTAATAAACGAAATCTCAGAAATTTCAAAATGGCATACAATTTTCTTAAATAGCATGCCCTATGTTTTTATATCCTAAATTCTTCGTTTAATAAAGTACTTTCATTTTTTTAAGTATGTCTTATACCTAATTACCTACCTGAGATATTTTCTGAGATTTTCAGATCTATTTGAATTATTTCTTTTAAAACGAACACTTGTCTAAGGTGGCTGTGGAAAACCGGCAAACAATGAACCGGTTGACATTAATAATTATTTTGGAAAGTGTTAGACTGTTGGGAACTTGTTAAGACATGAATTATTAGATTTATTGAATTATTTATTTACTGAATGGTTGCATAGCCAAAGTTGGTTGGATCCGATGGCAACGGGCTTGACGCTTGGTCGGGCAATTTTAGGTGTGTGTTCGAATCCCCTCCTGGTACACATGGGTCCTATGTGACAAATGGAACACTTATGTGTCGGATTGTGTTCAGGATTCAGTTCGGCCCCTTCGAACTAGGTTTTCTGCGTTTTCCCGGTTTGTAAGACGAATGCCGATGGAAAACACCTAGTAGGTCGGTCGCAGCCGCAGCGGGCAATATTACAATAACCAGCTTAACGCATTCCTGACAAGCTCATAGAGAGCTTGGGACATGCATGACATAAGTACAAAAAAAATTATAACTGTTTAAAGGAGTCATGTACTAGAACTAACTAGTGCCTGTACATTATTGTCGCTTGAAACATGTTTCAATAACTCGTTTTAAAAGAAATAATTCAAATAAATCTAAAAATCTCAGAAAATATCTCAGATAGATATAAGATATACTAACAAAAATGAAAGTACTTTATTAAACGAAGAATTTAGGATAGAAAATATAGAGCCATGCTATTTAAGAAAATTGAGTTCTGTCATTTTGAAATTTCTGAGATTTCGTTTATTACCATGACCACCCTGTAGCGATAAAAGTATATGTAATAATGGCTTATGATAAGCTTATGTATCAACTACATCTGTACCAAAAATCTTTTTCTTAGAGTTAAAAATAAATAAAATATCAATAAATAGAATAGTGGCTGCAAATGGCAGTTTTTAGACAAAATGTTAAATAAATATCTCAAGAACGGTTAGGTTTAGGTATAGGCAATAGTATACAGAAAATGTGTAGAATTTCATGGGCAATCTAAATTTGGTTTCATATATAGGACATGCTATTTGAAATAAAAAAGTTGTGTCCGGCACCACTGTTTTGATTCACTCTGTATAGATAAAAATAATTTTATGTTGTAGATCTCTTAAATTAAAAAAGAAATTGTCTGGAGAATTTTTTTGTATCTTCAATAGTTATGGAGATATGGCCCCGAGAACACACTGTTGGGACAATAATCACAAAGCAACACTAAACCTGTGGTTGTAATCAGATTAATCAATGAGATACACCCCTAACCACATAAATTCACTGATAGCGAATGCGTATTTCAGTAACAATGTTACCATCTTCAGCGCTAAACTGATATTCTGATAATATCAGATATTCTGATAATATCAGTTTAGCGCTGAAGATGGTAACATTGTTACTGAAATACGCATTCGCTATCAGTGAATTTATGTGGTTAGGGGTGTATCTCATTGATTACACTGTTGGGACACCTGTATATACAGCGTGTCGCGAAATTCCGTGGACGTGGCTTAACCACAGACTTCTGGGCTCAAAATAAGATGACTTAACCCAATTTATCTATATCCAAAATTGCTACGTTAAGTCAGTATTCTGCTTCAAAGTTTTTGAAAAAAAAGGTTATTATTCTTATAACAAAAGAACGCTTGAACCAATTTGTATGATATTTAGCATGAGTATCTACGGGAAGGTACGTCACATTTTCAGATGGTTTTAGTAATTTGGAGTAGGCAGCTAGTGCGAAAAACAGAGTTACCACAACACAGATTTTGCAATAACTTTTTTGAAGTTATGAAGATAATTTTAGCTAATAAGTTTTTAGAAGGAAGGGTTCATTAGGAAACTTTTTGTGTCTTTGTCATTTTTGATACTTCTTACGGTTTAGTCACAAAATAGAAAAATCTAAGTGGCTGCAGCGCCTCTTATTGAAAAAAGTAGCCCATACACGAACAACAAATACATTTTATATGAATAGCTATTTTATTTTTAGCAAGACTCATCTATTAGTGAACATTTTTGCGGCTTTGCAAATTTTGACACTTGGTATAGTTTAGCCAGAAAATAGAAAAATCCAAATGGCTGCTTTTCCTAATTTATGACCAAAATTGTAACACGTATCAAAAGTTGCAAAGATGAAAAAATGGTCACTAACGAATGCCTCTATTTGAAAAAGAAAAATCTTTTGCATGTAGTAGATATTTGGTTTTCTATAAAGCCTATTATAGTGTACCTATTTTCAATAAGAAACGCTGCAACCTCTTAGATTTTTCCATTTTGTGACTAAATCGTCAGAAATATCAAAAAATAGAAAGATTAAAAAAAGTTTCCTAATGAATGCTTCATTCTAAAAATTGACTAATTTATGTTACCTTCCTAACTTCAAAAGAGTTATCTCAATATCTGTTCTATGGCAACCCTGTTTCTCACACTAGCGACCCAATATAAATTACTCAAACCATCTGAAAATGTGACTTACCTTACTATTGATCGTCGTACCAAATATCATTCAAATTAATTCAAGCGTTCTTTTGTTATAAAAAAAATAAACTTTTTCTCAACAACTTTGATGCAGAATACCGACTTAACGAAGTACTTTTGGATATAGATAAGTTGAGCTAAATCATCTTATATTGAGCCCAGGAATCTGTAATTAAGCCATGTCCACGGAATTTAGCGACACCTTGTATATTAATAGAATACAATCAAATGATTTACATTTACACAGGTAAATAACCTTCTAAGTAATAGGTACCTATAAGAAGAGTAAGAAAAATAAGTTTATGTGGAGATTTTAATGTCAATGTATTAACAGAAAGAAATCTACAAAAATGTCTTATAAATACATATCTTGGGTATGATATACACCAAATTGTACAAGAACCCACTAGATATTCAAAAAATTCACAAACTTGCATTATCCTTTACTACGAACAAATTCTCAAGTGATTCTCAGACCCTACCCACCAAATTACTACTATCCGCCAAGAAGAAATAAACAGAAAAGCTGCAACAGAATGTACTTTCAAGAGGAAATATGCACCACACAATCAACTGATATTTATTGAATATAGCAAAAATGCAAATTGGGACTCGCAATATAATGACGTTAATGTAACTTTTAAAAAATTTGAAAAAATATTTCTCACACATTTTAATAAAGCTTTTCCAATCATTAAAATAAAAAGAAATTTACAATAATCAATAATACATGGTTGACAGGTTGACAACTCAGTTAAAAGGTCTTTCTATTCTGATTAAAGAAATGGCACACATGAACCACAGTATTAAAAATGAATACTACAAAGAAAGATTTAATTTCTAAAAAAACATTACAGACAACAATTAACAGAAGCAAAACAGGAATACTACGAAAACAAAATTCTAAATATGGATAATATAAATAAAACATGCTGGAAAATTGTTCATGAAAGTAAAGAACAAAAGAATAGAGAAGAAATTGTAATTAAAAATAATGGAAAAACAATAATTCAAGGAGAAAGAGCAAACAAATTTAATACTTACATTAAAGAACTAGTCGAGAACTACTCTTTGTCTCAAATGGAAACTTTTTTCTTTCACCCGTAAACGAAGATGAAATTGGCAAAGTTATTAAGAAGTGTTTCAACAAATGTTTCAACAAGTGTTTCAAATGTAAAATGTCAAGAAAAATAATAAAAATCTTGTCCCAAGAAGTTTCAACGCACTACCCCCAGAACTAAACCACGAAACAGATTTCAAAAGTTTTAAGTTTAAATGTTACACTTACTTCTTAGAAAGGCCACTACTCGATAAATTTTATCACGTAATATTGGATACCCAGCCTAAAGGACCTTACTGAATTAGATACAAAAATGAATTAATTCTATTAGATGAACCCGAAACCTAAAAGCAGCAGTCATAAGATTAAAAGTACTTACCTAAGTGAGGCGAAGTTTCACAGCATTATGGTTTCCCGATAGAAGATAAAAGATTCTCCTGCATCATGTAACAAACAGATCTAGCCTAGAAGCGAAACGACATTAGAATAATTTTAATATTTGTAGAATTACATACTTTTAATTTTAATTTTGATGAAAATTTATTATAGGTATGTATACTTACAAATCTGACAAAAGTCACTATTTATAAATAGTGTACGCAATAGAAGAAAAGTCCTCCCTTCCTTACTCTTCGGAATCCATCAAATACTAAATGGGCAGAGATATCAAGACTCTTCGTCAACGCGATGAGGTTGTGGTTATGATCCTGTTACTGGCGCGTTTTTCCTTCAATTTCCTCAAGTAATAGTAAATAAACTCCATACTCCTAAGTAATCAACTAGTCGTTTACAAATTGAATTTCGCAACTTTAAAGTATGTGTAGATGTACCTGACGATCATACACATGTATTATACCGTATGATTTTTAAAATTTTAGATAAAGGGAGGCCGTGAAGAGGAATACATACAGATTAAATTAACTCATACGTACGTTTTGGTTAACATCACTGCGAAAATGTGGTTCAATGATGAATGCCTTTTGAAGTTAAATAAATATAAATTAAATCTGCTGTTAACAATTGAATTAATACAATTATAATCTGTTACATCGCGTAACTTAATTACGATATGACATTTGACATTTTTTACTTAATATTTCCAATAAGTTGATGTCGAAGTTGAGTTCCATGAAATATGTATGTTTTTCAAACTTCTTGTTTGAATTTGAATTAGGTGATTTCTAATTAAGTAGTATTATTCGCTCAATACTGGCAATTGATTTAATAAAAATAAACCAGTAATAACCAATTGTAACTTTTAACTTTCAACTTTTGTTGTGATGCCAGAATTTTCCTAAAAGCAATAAAACATCCATTAAGAAATAATGACAAAATAATTGACTTATAATAAACCACTAATTTGATTGTCGTATTTGTCAACTTATATTTTCCTGGAAAATAAACTTAGGATTGATTTTTAATTACAACTTAAAACTAATACATGCAGAACGCAATGTAGCTTTAAAGTTAGGATGAAAAAGAAAGCGCTGCTCTATTCTCATTATTAAAACACAATTAAGCGAATAAGTCAAGCCAGAATTTCCACTCACCCACAAGTAAAAGATCCGTTTGAAGGGGGAAAAACTTTTATTTTTAACAAATGTAAGCAATTCGATTACATCTCGAGTTCGGGGCCCCGTCTCGTCGCCACTTGACGACAAATTTAAAAACTCCTAACTAGTGTTTTAAAAGTTACCGACTGCCATTTTAACAAATTACACTTTCGTTTCTTTTCATTTCTTTTTAAAAGCCCACTCAACTAGATAGATTAGGCGGGTACACGACCAAAAAGCTTAAACCTTTTAAGGGAGTAACTCGATGAAATGATTTTAAATTCAAAAAAAAAACTTTTCCTTCGCCTTTAATTTTCTTTATTTACATTTTTCGCGATTTCTCTGGCCGGCGAACGTTCATTGGCTCGACGCTTGAAATCATTGAGAGACGAGTTAATTATTGGGTTGCGTAAGCAATTTAAATCAATTTAAAAATTAAAATGTCATAATTATCGTCCTACGAAATAAATACGGACAACATGTTATTTTTTAAGGCAAGATTTCTGAGAAATTATTGCCTCACTGTTACGCGGTATGAAAAATTATAAGAATTTCTTAATTCGTGCATGTAATAGCTGCACATATTAATTGCAGTCAGTGATGTTGTAGGTTGTCACATAATTTGGCCTGGTGAATTGAAATAACCATTTATTTATTTCTTTTTTTTTCTTTTGCACTTCCGCTATCATTAACTCGATAGTTATATACACGTTCATATATTTTTTTAATTGTACAATTATATAACATTCCATTTTTTTAGAGAAACCACCCAAGCATTCTTTCTGATATTTTACACATTCTTAATTTCAAACACTTATTTAATTGTGGAGATTTTTTACGAAAAGTCATCGTAAAGAATGAAACTGACATATTTAAAGACTTGACTTCTCTTTCAATAGAAAATTTTAAGATTGAGTTCCACCAACGTCGTTGTAAATGAATCCTACATTTGGTTTTTTGATACTCAGATGAAGAAATTATCGCTTAGCACGTACGCATGAGCACAAAATTGGTAGTATCATACGTGCATGTGTATTACTTATTTACGTGCGGAAGAGTGACACAAATTAACACTTATTAGTTAACGTGACCACAATGGCAAAATTAAAAAACGTTATTTTCAAGAACTACTTGTGTTGCTTCAGTCCCACCTTGACGACGAGATTAATTGCTTTGGTTGGGCTGGTAAGTAGCAAGACTTGTTTACAAAAACATTTAAGCTAATAAAAAGATTTTTACTTCAAAGTAGAACCTCCCCAAATCATTGACATCGTAAACAGCGTTTACAATTTTGATTTCATTTTAGACCGTATCTACAATTTTGGCTTCGGTTTTGGTGCACGACAGTAACAAGAATAATTATGACATCAGCAGGAAAACTGCCTTAACTTTGGGTTTGGACTGGCAACATTTCCATCCTACTGCGAACGCAACTGCAGGAGCAGATCCAGAAGGTAAATAAGCTGTTTTATCATAAACATTGTATCAGTTACTCGTTTCTGCAATTTCTGTTTAATCCTAAAAAGTATATAAAACATTCAATGAACCTGAAATTAAATCATCTGCATCCTGAGTAAAACTGGTGTTTCATGCGGGGAAAACTGATGCTATTATTATATTTTTTGCTCGAAACCATTTTACAAGAGATCCAAGCCATTACTTCTGTCAAATGCAAGGAATATGGTGTGGGTTAGGGTTCAGAGATATTTTGAATATTAATTGCAAATGCATTAGTCCAGAGAGATACTTTAAAACATTATACATAATTATAAAAACAGTTAAGAAAGTACGCTTGATTGGTAGAAACGTTACAAAACACATAGTATGTTAGTTATTTTCATATATTCAAATGTACACTCAAAATCTGAAGTAGTGTCTTCCCAATAAAATGTTAAATTGTGATTTAATTCCTTTTGACCACTGTAACGTTTAAGGAGGTTCGGCAACCGAACAACCGCGAACATAAAGGGGATACAGACAATCTGATTTTGTCAAGCCATCAAGTCGATTTGGTAAGATCAGACGTAATATCAGACTGTGTGTAGATCTATTACCTGACATATTTCGTGTAGAAGAGGAAAAATCTTAATCTTTAAGAAGAGCGCACAAACACCACAAATTGATTTATAACATGTGTTGTTGCTGAGTGTGATACTCATGTAATCAATTTACACTGATAGTAAAACTACATCATTTTTACATCGACATTTCGTTATTTTACTATTATTAAGTAATAATACATAGAGTTCTATGTAATATTAAAAATTTACTTTAAATAACATTGAATTTCAATGTAAAAATAGTGTAAGTTTACTACCATTTTTATCAGGGTACCTGTAGAATTGAAATCGAATGCAACTTGATTAGTAAACGGTGTACCAAATCAACCTGCCCATATGGCATACTCAAATGATGGCATATTAACCTGACCCTTTTGAAAAAATCGTAAAGAATACATATTTCTTGTTGTTCAAATGAATAGGCATTTGTTTGCTTCTATGGAGATTTATTCTCATCGCTTCTTAAATATTATATCGCATAAGTGGTCGCCCTTAGCTCGCATGGCGTAATGTGCCATATGATAATGTGTAATATAACAACATTGATAACGGACTCTTTGATGCCATTGTTCATAACAACGATATGGAGTACTTCTGGTTTCCACAAGACTACACCACAGCCTACATCGCTCAAACCACAGTTGAATTATTAAAGCCAGTGTTCCCTGGTCGTCTCATTTAGAAAAATGGTGATTTTGACTGTGCAACATGGCGAACGCGGGCCTGATTGACACCTGCAGACTTTTTTCTTTATTTAAAGTCGAAGGTCTACATGACAAACCACGGACTGTCAATCTCAATGCTCTGAAGGACAACATTCGATGTGAAAAAGCCGCTTTATCAATCGAAACACTCAGTGATGGAAATGGCGAAAAACGGGCACATTACGCAGTGCAAACCAAGAGCAACCACTTGCGCGATATTATCAAATTCAACGAGAGATGAGCCCTGCATCACACCGAAGTTATAACCAACAAATATTTCAGTATTATTTCCTTGTCAACGGTGAATAAGAAAAGGATAGAGTTATGCTTTCTATGATGATTCAACGCCAAACGCGTCTAATTTATAACGCAGGGCTCATCTCTTATGATTTCGATAATGTCATATTTAAGAAGTGACGAGAACAAATCTCCATTGAGCCAAATAAATGCCTATTCACTTGAACAGTAAAAAACATGTTTTTTTTACCATTTTTATCAGAAGTAAATGCGTCAGGTTAATATGACACATCTCACTTGCTTATCACTCTAATATTCAAATAGGTATTTGGAAAAGAATCGTATGCATAGAAAATATTGTGTACAATATCAATGATTTCAGATGGCTTAAAAGTGTTACTGCAGTTTCTCGTATACAGAGATCGCCAGATAAAAAATTTTTTTATTATTGATTTCTCAGAAAAATTTTATTGTTTATAAAAGTTTCTGCATCTTCCCAAACTCAACATACACGTATCAAAATTTGAATACCTATTGCCATATACCGAGGAGATCAAAATATTTAAAATCGACATAAGAGTAAAGTAACGAGCGTCTAAATAAAAACCTGGTCGAGTGGGTTGTGATCGAGAATTTATCCATTGCATTTACATAGCAGAATTACTAAATGTAGCCTACTTGACCAGGTTTTTATTTAGACACGAGTTACCTTTATTTTTCAAAGTACACGAAAATATTATTTGGAGAAGCTATTCAGAAATGCTATGAGATCTCAAATATCAAATGACGGCAGCCTACGGTGAAAAAAGAAATTTTCCATATTTTTCAATTTTTCTCATATCAACGTGTGTATCGTAGAACTTTGAAAGTGCAAAAAGAAAGATGGACGTTTCTTCAGGTATGATATTAATATACTCTGGAATTTCTTTTTCGCTCTTCTACCAACTAGAAATTATGATCAATAACATTGGTACCATAAATCTTTAACTTTTTTGTCCAATTTTTTTCTTCTTCTTAGACAATCGAGATTTCATATTTAAGATCTCAGAACAATTCTAAATAACTTTTTCAAATAATATTTCCGCGTATTTTGAAAAATAAAGGTACTTTACTCTTATGTCGATTTCAAATATTTTGATCTCCTCGGTATATGACAACAGGTATTCAAATTTTGATGTGTATGTTGAGTTTGGGAAGATGCAGGAACTTTTATAAAGAATAAATTTTTCTGAGAAATCAATAATAAAGAAATTTCCCATATGGTCCGACTTATCTGGCGATCAGTGTATAATATGTATAGTTTTAACAAATGCCAAATTTCATGTTGTCATTAGCTATATTGCTTCACAATGCTTGACAGATAATGGAAATAACTCATTTATAAAATTTAGCACAAAAATCGAAAATACGATACTTGCCTTCTGAATCTACATTCATGGTGATCCAGAAACAGCGTACATCTAAATAACCTATTTTATTTAGTTTTGATGTTTACAAAGATTAAAATGACTTTATTCTTGGTTAGACGTTATTCTTGGTTAAAATATAGTTTTCACTTAATTTGCATTTTAGAATCTAGGACGATGTTGCAACTCTGTACCTCGGAGCCAGACTAGGTTAAGTCCAAATATTGCTGTTAGGCTAATATGATAAGTAACATACATTTTTAGCCTAATTTTATTATATACTTTTCGGTTTGTATTTATCTTAAAATAATACATATGTAAAGGTTTAAAACATTATGATAAATATTGTTCGCGCAATAGTCAAATTTGCATTACTTAACATTTTAAACCGCTCTACCGTAAAATCGTGTATTGAACTTAACCTACTCTGGCTCTGAGATACAGAACTGTGTAAATGTGTATCCAGGTAACTTAAATATCAGCGTCAAATTTAAAGTGTATTTCGCAGAATTCTTCTGCTTCTTACTGAAAATCAGGTTGCTAAGAAACGACGTTACATACATGTTCCCGAATAGTGGGATTAATTAAATGAAATGTTTTGTTCTTTACACTGCATTGCCACATTTAAAAAACTTTGATCGGCTATATTTTGGAAACTATACGTTTTTGGAGAAAATTACTTTATATTTGTCGATACAGTTTTTAACACAAATGTGTGGTGTGAATATTTGTCGGATGTTATGATACAGGCTGTATACATACATATACGTATGTCAGTCTTTCTGCTTCTTTGAAATTTTTGTGATAAAATACATTTTTAAACGATTTCTTTCAGAATAAAATAATGGAAATGATTAGAAATGTAAAAAAATAGTTAATTAAATTAATAAAATTTGAATTTGCTTAATAAAACAAAAATACGCTAAACAAACAGAAAGAAAATATAAAAGTAATATTTATTGATTTAATAATTAACATAATTATAATTATATTATGGTTTTAGGGAAGTTAATTTCGATTATAGTAATATTCTACTCCGTGTCGTATTTGCTCACCAGTTTGACACTATTGATTGCGACTGTACTGGTAAGTCTGTTGCTGTATTAAGTTTTTGAAAAGTTATCTAAATAGAAGACACCTCTTTCACAAATTCAAGTAAATTTCAATGCAATTGTCTGTCAATATCGCATTAAATAAATTCGACTTCATATATTACTTGCTTAATACACACAAAACTATATGTATTTTTCAGTTAAATCGATGGCTTACAATTCCCTGGCTCGTATTCGAAATTTTGGGGTGCACGTCGAAACTAGCAGCCCTGATAGTCCACATTCTAACAACTAAAGACGGGAGAAATAAGGTTTTCATTGTTGCCAGCATTTTCTACATAAGTGAGTACATAATTTTAAACTTGTCTTTGACACGGAGGTAAATCGGAATTAAATCAATACCTACTCCTGTATGCTAATCGTGTCCTTATTTCAAATTTGCTACTTCTTGGCTTCTGTAGGAACAAAAAAAATCACCCGATTTCAGCCTGGAAACCAAGAGATAGAGAAGAGTAACCACGAAAATTTTTGAGTGAAATTTAAAATCTGGTCCTTTTATGTTTATTTCAGTAATTATGACATGGTGGTGGATAGTGGTTTTTGCGGCACAGCACTCTTGGTACAACCACAGCAGCACACATTACAACGTCTCTAAAACTAGTCTGGCTATGTCTTCGATAACTGAAAGAAACACTTGCAGACAAATTGAGATCATTCCACAGAAAGCACCGACACTAGACAAGCAAGAATCTGTTGCAGATTCGCCTTTACCATATAGGCCAAACGACGGTTATAGCTGCATCTAAATAAATAATAACAATTTTGGCAATTAAACAAAAATTTGTTTATAAAATTTATGGTGCTTACGATTAAATTAGATTGTAAGTAATATATTGATTTATATAAGTATGTTACATAATAATATTTGTTGATAAAAAAAAATGTTTGAAATTTTTCAAAAAAAGATTTAGCAAGTAAAGTTTCTGTAGCTTTAAGGTACGTTGCATTTTGGAATGTTAAAAAACGTAATCTAAAATTTTTGGTACATAATTGAAGTATGTATGTCCAGCTTTATAATAATTATTACTTCTGCATGTTTTTACCTCATAGAAAATTTATAAATATTGCATTTTTCGAATTGTTCATAGAATTGTGCAATATAGAAACTTACGGATCCTTATAGTTTATGAAAAAAAAAATGAAAGAAATTTTATTTTATAATCCTCTCACCTCACTCTTAAATTTACAGAATATAATTTGTAAATTTATATCATCATTCATTTTCTCTATTATTTAAATCAGAAACAGCCATCCTGGGATTCTATTTTCAAATATTTTTATCGCTTCCAACTACAAGTATTTAATTTATTTAACAATTTTTAATGTTTAACACTTGACGAATAAAAATATATTTTCTGAGAACCGCTTTTTTTGAATTAGTATGTGACCGGCAAAGCCACTTTAATATACGAAATAACTTAGCGCTGAAAACTTGGGAAACATTCTTTAACAAATGTTTCGGATAAAGTGCACACTTAAAAATATAGCTTCGCCGACTAGATGGATCCAAACACAAAAGAACAAAATGCAAGTAGCCGAGAACATCGAGAAAGAGAGAGATTTACTTATGAAAGTTAATTCGATTCCGAATCGGGAGTTTTGTAACAATTTGGTTGGCACCCGAGCGTTGCCTGTAATAAATTAGCATCGAGTCAAACCATTTTCTCGTATTTTCTGTGAATTTATATCCGAGAGAGCCGTCCATAAATCTCCGCATTTGAATAATGGCCGGATAAAAATTGGATTTAGTCCAAATGGAAAACGTACAGTTGGGAACTTTTATTGCGTTCAGGAACTACGTAATGTGTTTCAACCTCGTCCACACTTGAAAATCAGGAGTACTCGTCGCCAGATTAACTTTCAGAATTGAACTTGTTTTTGGTCGTTTAGTCGTTAACTTCGAGTCACAATCGAAATAAATAAAAATCTCCGAAAGAGATTTTATTCGGATCATTTACATTTAGCCCTCGTGAATGCTGATCATTTACTCACATATTAAATAAACATCCATAAAGAATATAAAATTAGTCATGTTAGAAAGCCAGGGGTGGATTAGACGTATTAATCACTAAGTACCCTCGACCCAACTATTCAGGGCTAAGTCAATTCGCCACGGTTTTGGAGCTAATAACGCGAACAGACTGCGAACTGCCCTTAAGTTTGACCACTAATGGACCGCTAATGCCCACTAATTCTTTCGGTTCTATTCATTCCCCGCAGCCCTTGTCGATAATATCACTTAAACCATCGATTTACTTTATAGATTTAATGGAAACGTGCCCGAGATTACACGCCTACAATTTCGTTTAATTTATTGTAAGAAACGTTCATTTACAAAGTCAAAGATACTCTAAAGATTTAACAAGTTACAATTATTCTTTTATCAATACATTGACCAATTCTTAATGATTAAAATTTGCAAGCAGAAAAAGTAGTTCTTTTGAAATAATTTACTTAAAACAATTGTTTCCTTAAAATCCAGGTTTGCAGATAATGATGGACAGATGGGGACTTAGGTATACTATTTAATCTGCTTCTACACTCTGCTCAGAGCTATCTACTTGGTAATTAGCATCATAACAAAATTATAAATCACAATTTATTATGAAATAAACTATTTCTATTTCTTTATTTTTATTAATGTACCATGTGATCTAAAATTCGATTGAAAAGAAGTGGTCATGGAAATGACCGCTTGTCTCAGATTAAACATGTGCACTACATAGCAATTTACTAACTTCAACTTTACTAACTTCGGTTTTCTCAGAAGCAGAAAATAAATTAATATTTGTTATTAGTCTTTATATTTACGAATTTAATATATTTTATATTCAGTACATTTTGTAATAGAGCAAATTTTGTGTTCAAATGTAAAAAAAAAAAACATTTCTGTACCAAACTTTATTTGACAGGTGTCACATTGGTAATTCATTCATTTGAATGTGTTTTCAATATTTGACTTGACACTATGAAACCATGACTTTGACTTGACCATTATGAAACTGGCCCTAAATGAATACGTACTCATAAAAATATAAAGAAAAGTTATTCTTAAAATTGTCAAAAACACCAGTAAAGGAACACTTCTTATACCTAATAAAGAAACATTGAAATGCCAGTAAAGGAACAGAATTTATTAACTAGGTATGTAAGTAGTAGCTATTACAATAATAAAACCTCTTCTACTGATTTTTCGAAAGAGTCTTGAGAATAATTGAAGCGTTTGAGTTTTAGTGTAGGCTCCATTGTCTACAACCAAAAAATAAATTGCATCACCCAATGAAGAAATACATTAAAACCAATAAAGGAACAACTTAAAAGGGTATTTCTTTACAGGATACTCTTACTGTATGAAGCTAAAATTTACAGTAAACCTTGTACATTAAAGAGGTAAAATATAGTAAGAATGTGAAAGTCTTTGACTCGCTAGTAAGGGAACATTTGAGCCGTTGAAAAGCAGAGTGGTCTAAGTCACAAAATTGCATTTTTTCGATTAAAAGTTGAATTCACACCATATTATAGAACTGTACTTCCTATCAAAATTTGAAACAGGTAAGTTAGATACTTTAGCTACACACACATAAAAATTTTTGGGATAAATTGTTATCCTCCTAATCGGTGTTAAAAAATACGGATAGAGTTTTACTTGAAAATTTGTAAAGCTCATCATATTTAGTGATATTAAAATCTTTTCCTGATTAAAATGCGTCTAAAAATAGGTGTTAAAATTATATATACAGTGACCGCCAAAAAGTTCGCACCATATGGGAAAAATTATTTTATTGATTTTTCTAAAAAACTTTTTGCGCCAATAGTTTGTGCATGTTCGATAACCAAATATAAGCAGGACAGGTCCGGTGAACAATTCTTAGTGTGGCTAAAAATGGCACGTATTTAAAATACTAAAATTAAAAAAGTGTTATAATTTGAAATTGTTGGACATATTACACAAAATTTTAGTAGGATCCGATAAGTTATGTATCGATACATACATCGATACATCGATAGTGTATCGCTTGGTACTCAGACAAAATTTTCTGCGGCATAATATTTCGAAAAAAAGAAGATTTTTAATTTTTTCGGTTTTGTTCAAGATGTGAAGCGGTAAATGGGCATTTGGTGTTTAACTCTTAAGAGTAGTTAGCTTACTCATTTATATCCATAAAAAAATATTTAAAAGAATCAAATTTGCTCTTAGGTTCTTAACTGTTACATGCACAAGAAAATTTGACACGACTTTTCACGTTTCTGGTGCAAGGCATATTACACAAAATTTTAGTAGGATCCGATAAGTTATGTATCGATACATACATCGATACATCGATAGTGTATCGCTTGGTACTCAGACAAAATTTTCTGCGGCATAATATTTCGAAAAAAAGAAGATTTTTAATTTTTTCGGTTTTGTTCAAGATGTGAAGCGGTAAATGGGCATTTGGTGTTTAACTCTTAAGAGTAGTTAGCTTACTCATTTATATCCATAAAAAAATATTTAAAAGAATCAAATTTGCTCTTAGGTTCTTAACTGTTACATGCACAAGAAAATTTGACACGACTTTTCACGTTTCTGGTGCAAGGCTTTTTTTACATAAAATTTTCTGTTCTTATGTTTGATTTCTTGATAATACAGTTCTAATAACCCCAATTTAGCCTAAGCAGACTGAAAATTGCAAGAATTGCAGGCACTTTTTAGTTTAGATCCGTCTAATATCCGTACTTATAAAATCGACTTTAAATATTTCATGACTACTATGAAAAATATCGATTTTATAAGTAGGGATATTAAACGGATCTAAAATAAAAAGTGCATGCAGTTCTTGCAATTTTCGATCTCCTTAGACTAAATTGGGGTTATTAGAATTGCATTACCAAGGAATCAAAAATGATAACACAAAATTTTAGGTAAAAAAAGCCTTGCACCAGAAACATGAAAAATCGTCTCAAATTTTCTTGTGCATGCAACAGTTAAGAACCCAAGAGCAAATTTGATTCTTTTAAATATTTTTTATGGATATAAATGAATAAGCTAACCACTCCTAAGAGTTAAACACCAAATGCCCATTTACCGCTTCACATCTTGAACAAAACTGAAAAAATTATAAATCTTCTTTTTTCGCCACACTTTATGCCGCGGTAAATTTTGTCTGAATACCAAGCGATACATTTTGCAATAACTTATCGGATCCTACTAAAATTTTGTGTAATATGTCCAACAATTTCAAATTATAACACTTTTCTAATTTTAGTATTTTAAATAGGTGCCATTTTTAGCCACACTAAGAATTGTTCACCGAATCTGTCCTGCTTATAACCTGTGAGCAACTAAAAATCAGATTAGAGCAGGCGGTGCAAAGAAAATGTATGTCTGTGATTAAATGAAAAGTCAATAAATTTGACAGCGCACGAATGTATTACATTAATTAATTCAGTTAATCACAGACATACATTTTCTTTGCACCGCCTACTCTAATCTGATTTTTATTTGCTCACTTTTTATTTGGTTATCGAACATGCACAAACTATTGGCGCAAAAAGTATTTTAGAAAAATCAATAATAAAAATTTTTCCCATATGGTACGAACTTTTTGGCGGTCACTGTATATATATATATGATACAATAAAAGAAGTAAATAACGGCTTAGCTGGTGAGGAAAGTAACTGTCGACGTACGTTTCGGTCTTATTAGACCTCATCAGGACAGTATTACCAAGATGTAAGGTGTTGACAGTTGGATATAGAAAACAACAAATGAAGCAACAGACCAGGAGACCAAATACACATTTGTCACAACCACTGAGAAAACCCGCATTTCGAGGGCAACATCACAGTATAGCAACGGAGGCAAACAAAGTCAACCTGCGTTACTTCAACGTACGTCGACAGTTACTTTCCTACGCCGTTATTTACTTCTTTTATTGTTTTTTTTTCCTGGCGTTAACCTTTCCGTTATCATATTGTAACGATTTTAATGGGTTCTATTATTTTTATTTTAATCAAAACACGAAATAGTTAATAATCTAATTTATTTAAAAGTAACACTAATTAACACTAACTTAAGAATAATTTATTTAACAATCTAATAAGTAATTTATGTTAACAGCCGAGCGAATATTTATAACGCGACTTCAATTTCGAACTGGCCACTTGCTTAATTAATGTCGAACTCTCCCCCGTTTGGCTGCGTGCATTTTTATATGCCGGGGTTGTTTCTCGCGAACATTCTCGGACGTTCGACAGAAATTCTCGTATCATCGTTGACGTGATATCGAAGCTTCTCGTCTAAGGCGCGTCGTTGTTGACGCATCAGACGGGCTGGGACCGCAAACGTCACACTGCCCCCTTCTTAAAAACGTTTCGTCTCGGAACGTTCCTTGTGATAGCCTTGAAGAAAAATGTCGAAATCGGCATGCTGGTCCCTCTTTACAACATCCGGTCCGGAAGAAATAGCAGTCTACGGTTTTCCTACTGCCAACAGCTGCCTGTGGGTGGTGACTGCAGACTAGAACTTCAATTCCCGTTCCGTTGAAGATGACTTCTATCATGCTGCGAACGACCCTCCAGTCCAGCCCATCTAGTCCGCAGCCTATCTTGGGAATGGCTAATTTCGTCTCCTTGCCTTCCACCAACTGTCTCTTCAGGCTCCATAAAGCTCTCCAAATACTGCGATAGTCAGGCTTACCGCTTGATGTCTTCTTGGTGACTAAGTAGTACACGTGTCGTCTTCGTTCCGCCTCCGTGTGGATGATCTGCAGGCTCTTGCCCACCATGGGGTGCTGTCTTAGGAGTTCCTCGACCTGACCAAATTTCTTCCGGAAGACTTGGGCTATCCCCTTGGACATCCTTAGGTCTTCTGCCACACAGTGGGCCAGACTGTACTCTGGTGACACTTGAAAAAGGTCTTGCTGTCTCTCTGTGGTCACTCCGAATCGCGCCTTACTTCCTGTGGCGTGATGAAACATGAAGGTTTCGAAGTTTACTTCGGAACCTTGCGTCCGTTGTACTGTCCCCTCATTTTCTTCTCCGTTGTAAGGAGCCATTCGGTTGAAGTGGATAACCTTGGGTTTGCCATGCGGAATCTTCCTGATGCGGTAGATGACATCGTTGATCCGTTTCATCACTTTGTAAGGACCTTCCCAAGATGTCTGCAGTTTTGGCGATAGACCTCGACGTCTTTGAGGATTATAAAGCCAGACCAGCGCTCCAGGTTCGTATCCCCCATTCTGAGCGTTGATGTCATAATGCTCCTTCATTCGGTCGCTGGATGTCTGTATTTTGTGACGAACTCGATTGTGAATGTCGTCCATTTTTCTGCGTAGACCGCTCACGTAGTCTTCGTCGGCAGGGATTTCGCCAGGTCTCACGCCAAATTTCAGATCGCAGGGCAGTCTTGGCTCTCGCCCAAATACCACTTTTGCTGGTGTCTCTCCTGTTGTTTCATGAACGGACGAACGGTATGCCAGTAGAAAAAGGGGAATGTACGTGTCCCAGTCTCTCTGATGATCGGAGACTACCTTGGACAAATGTCGGTTGATGGTTCTGTTGAATCTTTCCACCATTCCGTCTGACTGCGGGTGAAGTGCAGTGGTTCTAGTTTTCCGGACGCCGAGCAGAGTACACACGTTCTTGAATAAAGCCGATTCAAAGTTCCTCCCTTGATCTGAATGCAGCTCCATGGGCGCGCCATACCGACTGATCCATTCTCGGACAAGGACTTCAGCAATAGTTATCGCCTCTTGGTTTGGTAGGGCGTATGCTTCAACCCACTTGCTAAAGTAGTCCATCACCACGACGATGTACTTATTTCCACTATTCGTTTGTGGAAATGGGCCGGCTACATCTATGGCAACTCTCTCAAAAGGACTTCCCACGTTATACTGTTTCATAGGAGCCTTGCCTCGTCTGTGGGGGCCGTTACTAGCTGCGCAGACTACGCACTTCCTACACCAGTCCTTTACATCTTCCTTGCAGTTCACCCAGTAGAATCGCTCGCGCACCTTTTCCATAGTCTTCTTGATTCCCAGATGCCCTCCCGAAGTTCCATCGTGAAGTTCCCTCAGAACATCCGGCACCCTATTCTTGGGGATCAGTAACTGTGTCTTCTGTTCCGTGCCTTCCTGGTTCTCGATGGTTCGTTTCAGAAGACCATGATCCAGCACTATGGAGTCCCACTGCGCCCAGTACGATTTCACGGATGGTGCACACGGTGCTATCTCTTCCCAAGTAGGCCTTGCCTCCCTACTTTTCCATTCCAGCACCAATTTCAAATCCTGATCGTTTTCCTGGTCTCGTCGCAATTCTTCACCTTGCCATTTGTCGTCTATAACGGCCGTCCTCGCAGTCGTGGCCACTTTCTCCTCCAGCCGACTACAGTGCTTACAGTCTTCGGAACAAGGTCTTCTCGACAAAGCATCGGCATTTCTGTGGCTAGTTCCGGCCCGATGCTGGATTTCAAAATCGTATTCCTGAAGTCGTTCGATCCATCGTGCGACTTGTCCTTCAGGATTCTTGAATCGGAGGAGCCATTTTAAAGCGGCATGGTCCGTCCTCAGGAGAAAGTGTCTGCCATATAAGTACTTGTAGAAATGTTCTATGGACTTTACCACGGCTAGCAATTCCCTTCTAGTGACACAATAATTTCGTTCCGGCTTTGACAGGACTTTACTGAA
Organism: Dorcus parallelipipedus; assembly: GCA_958336345.1. NCBI lineage: Eukaryota > Metazoa > Arthropoda > Insecta > Coleoptera > Lucanidae > Dorcus > Dorcus parallelipipedus. The sequence goes on from OY284475.1 coordinate 47,194,660, forward strand.
GTAGCCAATAACCTTCTCCTGCCCTTCTTGTATCTGGGACAGTACGCCACCGATACCAACATTGCTAGCGTCAGTGTCCACGATGAACTTGCCTTCTGGGAGAGGGTAACTTAGGATAGGAGCACTTATCAAGTACTGTTTGAGTTGTTCAAAACTAATTTGGCAATGTTGGTCCCATTCAAACGGACGACCTTCTTCGGTGAGTTTTGTCAACGGCTTAGCGATGTCCGCAAATCCGGGAACATAGCGCCGATAGTAAGTGCATAGGCCTAGAAAACTCCTTATCTGGTGTTTATTCTTGGGAGTTGGCCAGTCCTTCACGACCTGAATCTTCACTGGGTCCACGGCGATTCCATTCCCATTAACAATATGGCCTAGATAATTCACTTCCTTCTGGAACAGGTGGCACTTCTTGAGACTAAGCTTTAGTCCAGCTCCGCGAAGCCGCTGGAACACTCCTTCCAGGTTCTTCAGGTGGTCGTCGAAAGTTTTCCCCACCACAATTATGTCGTCCAGATATACCATGCACGTTGTCCAGGACAGACCCTTCAGAACCGTCTCCATCAGCCTCTCGAATGTCGCTGGTGCATTACATAACCCGAACGGCATCACCGTGAATTGCCATAGACCCATACCAAGGGAAAAAGCCGTTTTTTCTCGATCTTCGGGCGCTAGTTCCACTTGCCAATAACCACTCTTTAGATCCAAGGTCGAGAAGATCTTTGAACCGGCCAGGGTGTCCAGGATGTCATCAATCCGTGGCAGAGGATAGCTATCCTTTTTGGTGACGTTGTTGAGCAATCGATAGTCTACGCAGAACCGTGTGGATCCATCCTTCTTCTTCACAAGCACCACCGGTGACGCCCATGGGCTGCTCGATGGCTCAATTACATTGTCCTTTTCCATCTCACGAATAATGCGTTCTGCTTCCTCACGCTTCGCCAATGGTAACCTCCTTGGAGCTTGACGGATGGGCCTTTCTTCCCCGGTCTCTATCTTGTGTTTGACTATGTCGGTTCTTCCCTTAGGTCCATTTTCTCCCTCGAACACATCTTGATACTGACAGATCAGGTTCTTTGCTTTTGTCTTTTGTTCTGGAGTCAGTTCCTGGGCCGTCGACATGACCATTTCCAACAACTTCTTCGGGACCTTCATCTCTTGTACGTTTGCTTCTATTTGGCGGGAGATGGAGGACACCATGGCACAGCTTCCCAGGATCGTACCTTTCTTGATGTTGACAGGGAAACAGTTCACATTCATTAGGCGGACTGGTATTTCCTTCTTTGCTGTCAACAACATTTTTCCAACGAGAACTCCTTTTCCAATCTTCTGATCGTCAGTGTTAGGTTCGACCACAATGACTTGCCCGTCTTGGAAAGCGCCGTTCAGGTTTGCATCGACTATAACCTCGGTTCTGCTAGGCAATACGACATCTTCTGCGAGAACAACTCGAGCGGCCACGTCCTCTCGCTGATGTAGAACCAAATCCTCGTTGTTAACCGCCATTACGCCACGCTTCAGATCCAATTGGAACCCATGGGCAGACATGATGTCCATGCCCAGAATCGCCTCATCCTCTATTTCTGCTACCAGCGCACGGTGTTTGATGGGAGTCGCTCCAATCGTAATGGTCACCTCTACTTCACCATGGACAGTCGCTGATGTTCCGGTTGCTGTCCTCAGTCTCCATTTAGTCGGCTCGGTGCGTTTTGATGACTTGATCACATCGGGCCTCAGGATAGTCTTCGTCGCACCCGTATCCAGTAGCATGGTGTGAGGGATGTCATCAATGATTGCATCCACGAAGACACTGCTGGTTAATCGCCGCAGGGCTATTACTTTCGTGGCCTTTGTCTTTGGAGGCCTTTGAATACGCGTCGACGTTTGTCCATCTGCAGCGACCAGACTTAGTTTCCCCTGTGGCTTCCTTCGTGGAGAATCCTGCTTGGCCTTGGGACACCGCCTGCGATCATGTCCCTCTTCCTGGCAATTCCAACACACCAGAGGATTCTTCTGCCTCAAGACTTGTTCCACAATGTGGCGAATATCCTCCTCTGTGGTATTATCCTTGGGCCGTTCCTCTCCAGCAGATCGCACCTTGACGCTGGCGAGTTCTTCTTCTTGGGAGTCCATGGCAGCTTGTACCTTGACGTGTCCTCTTGAAACTTGCTTCGTCGCCTCGTATTCCAAGGCGTAGGCCAATGCGTTCTTGGATGTCTTAGGGTGGGCCATTCTTAATGCCTGCTGATTGTCCGGATCACGGATTCCACCCACGAAGGTCTGCAGCGTCAAACATTGCAGGAAATCATCAGGAGCTGCAGGATATGCCAACCGGGCTAGGCGCGCTACATCAGCCTCGAATTCCTGAAGACTCTCTCCGGATTTCTGGTAACGGTTTCTCAGCTGCGCATGGTACACGTCGGTCAGATGCGCCTGGCCGTAACGCATCTCCAGCCGGTTCACCAGCTTGTTGAAGTCTTCTTGTTCCTCTAGCGGCATCATTTGTAGCACATCGATGGCGTCCCCCCTCAAGGCCACAATTAACGAAGTGGCTTTTTCACTGGCCGTCCATCCATTCGCTTTTGCTGCAGCTTCAAACTGTTTGAATTAGTTGGGCCAAGAAGACTTCCCATCGAACGTCGGTGGTTTTATTTTCAATTTAGAAATTTCCGCTGGTCCTCCCACAGTTTGGGCCTCATTATTTTCTGGCATTCCTGCTGGTGACGGATCCCCGGGCATTCGCAACCCTGTCATGATTTGTTCGAGATTCTTAATTTTGTTGTCCTGCTGGAATAATATTTCTTCCACATTTTCTTGCAGATTCCTTGTCTCTTCTGATATTTTCACCACTAGTTTATCTTCGAGCCCTTTTGATTGCTCTAGAAATTCATCCTTCAAATTATCAGACTGTTCTTGTAATTTAGTTTCCAGATTTTTCGACTGTTGTATCAATTTATTTTCTAAAATTTTCACGTTCTCTTCCGTGTTTCTAGAGTATTCCATTAATTTGTCTAGATCGTCTTTTAAATTTCCGGATTGTTCCAACAATTTATTTTGCAATTCATCTTTGAAACTTCTGGATTGTTCCATCAATTTATTTTGCAATTCATCTTTGAAGTTTCCAGATTGTTCCTTTAATTTAGCTTCTAATTTTCCAGATTGTTCCTCTAATTTATCTTCTAATATCTTACTTAAATCTGCAGGACCGCCCGAGATTTCAAAAAGAAAGGTTTCCGGGTCCTCTCCTGTTTCTAGTAGCGCTTGGTGAAGTCTTTGTTGCAAAATAGATTTCTTTCCGGAAATTTCCAATTCGCGCTCTTCTAATTCAGCTTTTAATTCGGTCACTTTTAACTCTTTTAACAGCACTTTCCTTGAAGCCATTGTTTTTGTTTTTGACACTGATCTTTGTTTAATAATTTGTTTAAATTCAATTTATTTTTAATTGTTTATTTATTTCCACGAACCTCGCACCTGACACCAATGTAACGTTTTTAATGGGTTCTATTATTTTTATTTTAATCAAAACACGAAATAGTTAATAATCTAATTTATTTAAAAGTAACACTAATTAACACTAACTTAAGAATAATTTATTTAACAATCTAATAAGTAATTTATGTTAACAGCCGAGCGAATATTTATAACGCGACTTCAATTTCGAACTGGCCACTTGCTTAATTAATGTCGAACTCTCCCCCGTTTGGCTGCGTGCATTTTTATATGCCGGGGTTGTTTCTCGCGAACATTCTCGGACGTTCGACAGAAAGTCTCGTATCATCGTTGACGTGATATCGAAGCTTCTCGTCTAAGGCGCGTCGTTGTTGACGCATCAGACGGGCTGGGACCGCAAACGTCACAATATTATATCCCGATTTTTTCTTGAAGTAACGCAGGTTGATTTTGTTTGCCTCCTTGCTATACTGTGATGTTGCCCTCGAAATGCGGGTCTTCTCATTGGTTGCAGCAAATGTGCATTCGGTCTCCTGGTCTGTTGCTTCATTTATTGTTTTCTATCTCCAAGTGTCAACACCTTACACCTTGGTTATACTGTCCTGACGAGGTCTAATAAGATCGAAACGTACGTCGGCAGTTACTTTCCTTGCCAGCTAAGCCGTTATTTACTTCTTTTATTGTTTTTTTTTCCTGGCATTAACCTTTCCGTTATTATATATAATACATATAGAAATAACTACCGCATGGATTAAAATGCTACTTTTGTAGACCACGTTAACACTTTCTAAAGTTAAACGTCCTAACTCCGTTTATTTTAACACCAAAAACGGATGGACGCGAGGTGACTCCAGATTTTTATCTGTGCAGACGGCGATAGTTCAATTTTTTCATTCAGGATTTTTCAGTGGCGTCTTACCTGTAATAATTGATATCTCAAAACAAAGTTTTTATGACTTAGACCACTCTAGTTTTCAACGGCTCATTTGTTTCTTTTCTACAATTATACTTTTCACAAGACCCAGTAAAGAAATGCCCCAAAAAATATATGAATTTTTACAAGTTAAGGTTATTTAACATTAATAAAAACATTTAATTTTAACTATTGTGATTGTTATAATACCATCAAAACTTGGTAAATATTGAAGGGAACTAAACTATTCCATTTTAAAAAGTAACATTCCTACCTACTTACTTTACTATTTTCATGCACAGATCACATCCTCTTACAAAAGAGATTGAAAACCGTGTAAAGAAAATTGAAATAGCGTATGTAAACTTGTGATTGGAAAGAAGAATAACCAATCAAATGAGAAAAAATTGGCAGTACGTTTAAAATTATTTAGTTTTCTTAATATATTTCACAATGTATGCATTGTTTCTTCACATAACACCAGTAAAGAAACCGATTCTTTACTGGGGCTATGACCCTACTTGGGACACACAAAATTTATGTCAAATGAATAGGTAATAAAAGCGCTGCAAAATTGGCTTTGCAGACAACCAAAGAATTTTTCTTCCTCGGCATTTGCAAGTTGCCTGATCGTTGGGATAAGTTTATGTTAGAGAAAGGCCATTATTCTGAACACGACCTACTAGATTTCACGGACAGAGTTCTTAACGCAAATTTTCTTCCCTTTGGCGCTAGTTACCTAAATAATAAACATCATTTCATAAATAACGAAAGAAAGAAGCGCAAGGAAACTAAATTCTGTGAGCTTGACGTTAATTGAAAATGACGCTGTGAAATGACGTTGCGGATACAATTTGCTTCCGAATTTTTAGGTAAGTGGCTTCAGCAGAGAAACATTTGAACCAATAAATTACGCAGGCCAGATAAAGCCATGCTGTCTCATGAAATCTAGTAGTATGTACTCTAATACTCTCCTCGTAAATGCTAAAATAAAACGAGATCCTGAAAATAAAAAAGAGATCTAGAAAGACAGCTTCAGTTGCTTCACCGCAAGGCCGAAAGTGCAATGAAAATGATGAAGGAAGACCACAGCAAGATATAATTTCTCCTAGGTCTTTAGGATTACTAATAAGTCTCTGCGACATTATCTTAAATACTTAGAAGAAATTGTATCATATTGAGAATTTCAGAATTCCACTTTTTAATAACTGAGTTACAGGCTTACCGATCTTACGGTGCTTACAGATAATCAGATTATTATTAATTATAAAAACATTTAGTAGCCCTAAAATAATAATTCAGAAAAGTAAAGCATAATGTTCAATAATAAGGTTCAAGTCAAGGATAACGTTCAGCGTAAAATTATTTTGTTGCTGCAGCTGCATTAACATTTCTCTATTAACTCGCATAATAGAAGATATTTTGATATTTTTCAGCTTATACCGGAAGGAAAAATTCGATTTCAAATCCACAATACCAAAATATTAATTTCAAAACTAAAACAGACCGGACACTATTTTTTTTCGATTTTGGCATTTTCATGGACTGGTGACTAATGTGGTATACTTTTGGTGCCACATTTCATTTATACCGTATAGAGGTAACAAATTATTTCTACCATTTTACTTGCAACTTCTTTCAATTTGATTTACTTTATTTACTTATTTAAAAATAAGTAGCTATAACAAATTTCTGACGAAGCTATCAATCGATAGTGAAACGTTGAGCGACTTTTTACTGTCCGTTAAAAGATTTTTAAAAAATTGTTATACAAGTATTCATGGGACAAGAGTCTACTTTAATTATTATTTAATGCAACCCAGTGTTGTCACTGAATCACCACATTTTTGTTGATATAAAATTAATTGAGCAATACCCTTAAACAATATAATCAAAAATAAGCATAATTAAATTTAAATTGATCATTTAATTTAACAAAATTCTTATTAATATTATTATTGACAAGTTGCATTTATTAAAATTAGAATTTTTTTATTATAAAATTTGAAAAGAAGTAAATAACGGCGTAGCTGGCAAGGAAAAGTAACTGTCGACGTACGTTTCGGTCTTATTAGACCTCATCAAGACAGTATAACCAAGGTGTAACGTACGTCGACAGTTACTTTTCCTTGCCAGCTAAGAAGTTATTTACTTCTTCAATTTTTTTTCCTGGCATTAACCTTTCCGTTATTATAAAATTTTTACTTAAAAAAATATTTTTTTGTCGCCTAACAAAATAATTTAAGTTAATAAAAAGATTTTAATTTGAATTAGTAAAACTAGTTTATAAATAAAGCTAAACTTAATTTATAATAGCCTTTATTTTTTATTTTTAGATTATCTTACAGCTTACTGGAAGTGTGAAATAGTTCATTTGCATCGTAGTTCCAATATTCCATTAATTAATCGATAGCTGAAAGCATGGTACTTTGACAGAACCCTAACCTCAGTTTTAATACATTGACACTTTATATTAGTTTTACGTTTTCTGATAATTATGAATTTCAAAGTGAAAAATAAAAAAGCCCCCACTATAGAAATAGATCAGAAATTGAATAATGTAAATATCGAGTGATTTTTTAAGCTTCTCATCTAGTCAAATTGTGACTTTGTAGCTCACGTTCTATGCCATTTCAGTACTGTAGATGTAGATGTGAAATTTAAAAAAGTCACTGCATATAGACTGTGACTGTGAGTAGACGAGTAAATATTTTTGTTATAGGAGCAGAAGGATTTTGCCCAAACGAACACACAGAATGATTTTTCAATGTCATTCACTTGGGATAATACTAAACAAAATGTACAAGGCAGAGCACTTAAGCAGAAGAAACCATCGAGCAACAATAAAGTACAGCAAATGAAAACTTTGAATACGGAGGAGCAAGATTCTTTTAATAATAATAATAACAGTAACAACAAAAATAATGAAATTGGTTTCAATAAACACATTAAAAGAAAGCAGCGTAAAGATAAAATATTGGCAAAACAGCTTATGAAAGAAGGAAAGCAAAATAATCCATCAAAGCCAACGACACATGACAGTAACCATCAGAGCTATTCACTTTTCTCCGAGAGACAAAAAGAAATTTATGTTGGCACAAGCACTGGAAAATCAATATCCGAAAAAGTATTTGCTGGTTCAGGAGATAGTTTTCGTGATGTCGGTATTCACAGACATTTAATTTCAAATTTGGAAAAAATTAATTTTACTGCTTTAACTAATGTCCAGGAAAGAGCCATACCTATAATACTCTCTGGCAAAGACACATTGGTAAACTATGTTGTGATGATACACAGACATGTGTTTAATTTTTTCAATTCACTTACAGATTCGATCGCAGACGGGATCTGGTAAAACACTAGCATATGCTGTTCCTATAATCGATGCTTTACTAAACATCGAGCCTAGGCTTACGAGAACTGATGGAGTGCAAGCCGTCATCGTTGTTCCGACAAGAGAACTTGCACTACAAACTCATGAATTATTTGGCAAAATTAATGTAAGTAATAACTCTTATGTTGTGTTTCATTATTATTGATTATTGTATATTTTTTTTTGGTAGACATTTCAGTGGATCATTGTTAGTCATCTTTGTGGAGGAGAAAACCGCAAGTCTGAAAAAGATCGATTGCGCAAAGGCATCCACGTGTTAATAGGCACACCTGGTCGTCTTCTGGATCATTTCTTGCACACTTCGTCTTTGAAACTTGACAAGGTTAGGTGCTTGGTTCTCGACGAAGCTGATAGGTTACTGGATATGGGTTTTCGAAAGGATATATTGAGGTTAGCAAACAAATTTCTTACTTATATCAAACTTTAATTTGCATAGTTCACTGTATATGTCTGCTATAAATTCATTGCTTATTTTAAATTCTAACCTTAATCCTTAGAAATTTAGTGGAAATCTAGATCACAGTCAGTGTCGCCAACCTTTTCGATTCAAAATTTACTCTTATTCTTACGAAATAACTCCATATACGAAAACCATTAAAACGGGCGAATTCATAGAGACTTTATTTCTGAATATAATTAATTCATTTTTTTTCCTATATACCTGACAACTAGCACTACAAAGTGACCATAGGAAATTTCTCTATCATCATCTGGTAATTAAGAAAAAAATAATTAACATTGAAAAATTGTAGTTGAACTTTACAGCGATAGTAAAAATACTTCCAGATCGAATTTTGAAAAACGCGTTGGTCACTTTGTAGATTGAAGTTTTGTTAACAAATCAGTGAAAACAGCTTTTAAAAATATGTAACCATAATTAAGTTATGAAGTCGCCCGATTTGTATGTTTTTAGTGAATTATTTCTGTAAGGCGTGAATATATTCTCCCCACCTTAAGAGCTGGGGGCGGTAATAAAATAGACAATCACGTGATCTTTTTTCACGGCCTGAGAATATATTTTGCGTTCCGATTTTTTAGGGGTTATTGCGCATGATCTCAGATAGGATTAAGGTGGGTAATTTAAACATATTTAAGTTTGTGCATTGCTTTTTCCAGTACGTTTTTGGTATTTTAATATTTATTTATAAATACTCTGAGGTCTAGCAACAAGTACATTTCTTGTTAGTCAAGAAAAGATCAACTTCACTATCTTTAAAAAGTATTCAAAGGTACGGCTTTTTCCACAGTTGGAGGAAAAGGTATTTTTAGCCGGCTAAATTACATCACGAAAATTACATTTTTATAGAATCATCGTTTTGCCTATTCTGACATACAACTTTTTTGTGTGAACTTTCGCGTCCTGGCATTCTTCGTTGATTAAATAAAAAAAAAAAATTGAGACGCATTTCACTTCGAAAACATTATTTTGTGTAACTAACTTTTGCATCAACTCCTTTTTCTCGTTATTTATTTAAATGCACTCCTTAAAAATTTGAAGTGACACTTACGTTTTTTTCTTTTTTTTTGTAAATTTGTGTTTGACTCAACCTATGTGTATTAGAAGCGAAATAGTAAAAATATAAAAATGTACATTTAAATAGAATTAGAAAAAAAGTTCAAATGAAGTTAGCAATAACTTTCAGCAATAAAAAAATTCTAAAACTATATCAAAACAGTTTCAGTATATATTGTTATATATTAGTATAAAAATCTAATAATTAAGTAATATTCAATAACTTAAAATGAATATTTTTAGAAATTGATTCGAAATTGACCTATCAAGTAATTATTTTTAAATCAAATATTTTTAGACGAATAAAATCTATTAATAACGGGCTTTCGATAGTAAAGGGTGTTTCAATAAGAGCGCAAGATTTTAAGGTTCAATAAAACATGGTTTTCTGTAGCAAAGTATTGAAATATTTATTGATTTATAATGTATACATTTGGGAATTATGTATGAAACAAAATATCTTGTAAATGGCCGCCATGGCTTTGCTGGCACATGCATACTCTTTTGACAAAATTTGCAATAACATTATCAATGAAATACCACCACATGTATACTTGTGGTGGTATTTCATTGAGAGAGCGCCTAATTTCGGCAGCCAGAAGTCCAAAGGCGTTGAATCGCAAGAGCGTGGCGACCAATTCTTGTCACCAAACCGGGAAATGACACGACCAGGAGCAAACTTTCGTGGATTTTCTGAGCCCCAAATGCGGCAGTTTTGCCTATTAACGAAGCCATCGAGGTGAAAATGGGCCTCATCACTGAAAATGATTTTGTCCGCAAAATCGGCATTCACTTCTTGTTGCTCAAGGATCCAATTGGTGAACTCTCTTCGCTGTGCATGGTCTGCTGGCAGAAGTTCTTGAGTCAATTGGACTTTGTAGGCGTGAAGATGTAAATCTTTAGTGAGAAAACGCTGAAGAGTGGCTCTTGTAATGTCCAATTCTTGTGCACGATGACGAATCGACGTCTCTGAACTTTCAGCCACACTCTCGCGAACTGTCGTGATGTTTTGTTCTAAACGACCTCTACGAGCTCGTGTCGTGTGTTTCACATCACTAACCGAACCAGTACTTTCGAATTTTTTGATTATTCTTTTCACAGTAGATGAATTAGAAACATTATTTCGACCGAATATTGGACCCACTTTACGAATGGTGGCAATTAAACTTTCAACATTTTGATAATAATGTTTAACAATCAGGACGCGTTGTTCTATCGTGTAATGCTCCATGTTTACAAACTCCCATCTGTCCACTTTCGATCTGTCATGTCATAATCACATGTCATTGTGACTGTCAAACATAGCGTGCAATTCAAATCTTGCGCTCTTATTGAAACACCCTTTATAAAAACAAAAAGGGACATATTTTTTGTTTGGCCACAAATTAAATCTTAAACTTTAGCTCCGCGTACAGTAGGACTCTCGCTTCGTTTTTCTCAAAAATGACAGCGTTGTCTTATTTTGAAATCAAATGTTTTTAGATGAAAACAATCTAACTAGGCTTTCGATAATTTAAAAACAAAAAGGGATATATTTTTTAATAACGGAAGGGTTAATGCCAGGAAAAAATAACAATATCTTACAACACCTTACACCTTGGTTATACTGTCCTGATGAGGCCCAATAAGACCGAAACGTACGTCGACAGTTACTTTTCCTTGCCAGCTAAGCCGTTATTTACTTCTTTTATTGATATATTTTTTGTTCGGCCACAATAAAATCTTAAACTTTCCGCATACTCCATGACATCGAAAATCTAAGGTGATTTGAAAACTTGTTCAAAATAAGTATGTAATTGAAAATAAAAAGATACACAATGTTTTTTTTTAGAGTACTAAACGCCTCTTATTGATTTATTTGATTTAAATATAAGACAACGGTCATTTTTGAGAAAAATGAAACGCGCGTCCTGCGGAACTAAAGTATAAGATTTAATTGTGGCCGAACAAAAAATATATCTCTTTTTGTCTTTACACTGTCTAAAACCCGTTATTAATAGATTTTTTTCGGCTGAAAACATTTGATTTAAAATAAGACAACGCTGTCATTTTTGAGAAAAACGAAACGCGCGTCCTGCGGAACTAAAGTTTAAGATTTAATTGTGACCGAACAAAAAATATATCTCTTTTTGTTTTTACACTATCGAAAACACGTTATTAAAAGATTTTTTTCGTCTCAAAACATTTGATTTAAAATAAGACAACGCTGTCATTTTTGAGAAAAACGAAGTGCGCGTCACTTCGTGTCATGATGTTTGTCATGTACTTAATTATCAACATTTTTTAACAATTTTCGAAAAAATATATGTAGATACATACAGAGCTGGGCAAATTACTTAAAAAAAGTAATTCAAATAACAAGTTTCAATTACTTTGAAAAGTATTGGCAATTATCAATTACCTTTTTCTCTTCATATACAAAGTATTGGCAATTGCCAATTAAAAAGAAAAGTATTTGAAGCTGCAGAGCAATTACTAATTGAATTACTTTAGAGTATTTCAATTACTCTGACTGCTTGAATTATTATTTGAATTACTTGAATTATTTGAATTACTGAATTACTTTAGAGTATTTCAATTACTTAGACTAATTCAATTGCTTTAGAGTAATTGAATTACTCTAATGTAATTCAAATGATAATTCAAGCAGTCAAAATAATTGACTAAAGTAAAGTCTAAGGTAATTGAATTAGTCTGAAGTAATTGAACTACTCTAAAGTAATTGAATTACTTTGAATTATTATTTTTTTCAATATTGACGTTATTTAACCTTTCCAACCGGTTCTTCTGTTTTGATTTTCTGATAAATCAATGAATATGTTTTTTTTTTGTTCAATGTAATTGAAGTACTTAAAAGCAATTCAATTACTCAAAAGTAATTGAATTACATACTAAAAAGTAATTCAATTACTCAAAAGTATTTCAAATAGTGAAATTAATTAAATTAATTGAAATAACATAAAATTATTTCAAATACCAAGCATTTCAATAAAGTAATTGAAATAACAATTATCAGGACCAGATGTCAAAAGTATTTGAAATATTTTAATTCAATTAATGAAAACGCTTCAATTACTTTTTCAAGCATTTTAATTCAATTAATGCCCAGCTCTGGATACATATTTACACATTTACATTTACATATTTACCGCCGATTTTTCTTTTCCTATATGTGACTTTCTTGTTAATGGAGTTTAATTTACCCATGTTTACAATTTAAATAAATAAAATAATGAATTTCATTACAGTGTTGAGCTGCAGGTAATATTAAAATTGCGCATGCGCATGAAATAGGATTATACGTAAAATTTTTGGTGTTGCAGCTCCAATCCTCTTCAATATTTTACAAATATAGGTAACTACTTGTTCCTTTTCTATTATACGACGCATATGTGCAATTAAAAATAAAGTCTACTTTGAACGATAATTGCGTCTTATTACAATTTACCATAAAAAATGTGTAAGTATTTGAATATAATTATGTATATGTATGTGTATTTCTGAACCCGTTGAATATACCAACATTATGACCGAACGCAGCCTAGTAAGTTGCTCATGATGACGGAAGCACCGACACGCGAGAGTTATTATCGTTCTTTCTCAATATGTATTGAACAGAGATAGCTCTAAGCAACTAATGTTGGTGGTTTTCAATATCCGCATGGTCGGAAGGCGACTGCCAACCAACCAATCATAATATCACAAATATTTCCCCTTAACGTAGCAAAGTAGGGATAGTAAAATGCGAACTTCTGAGGGGTAACTTTGTACGATTCCTCTTAAACATTTGCAATGCAAGCTTCTAATTTTGTTGAAAGAGCTCGATTTTGTACAAATATTTCTTATTAAATTTATACAGAATATTTCGAACAAAATCTTAATAACATTTCATCAATCAGTATTTTTAATACAAATTTAAGAATTTTTTTTTTAATCGACATTTTTTAGTACCTTTAATAATTTCAAATTTCGCGCCCAAAAAATATAGCACGCAGTTGCGCATAACAAAAAAAGTGAAACAGATAGAGTGAAACAGGGATTATAATGAACAGGAGACAAGAGAAGACCCATGATTGTAAATGCATACGAAGAAACATTTCAAATTTCGCGCCGAAAAAGTTGTAGTACGACAAAATCTACTACAGTACAAATCTACTTGTAGTACTACAAAATCTACGCGCTAGCGCGACACAATATAACATTTTTTTAAATATAAAAATACTAACATAAACATCCGAATTTAGTTTACATTTGAGAATTTTTTTTTAGAAAAATCGACTTTAATAACTTTTGCTCCTAAAAAATGTATAACTCGACAAGAATCGTAAATAGTACAAATACAACAAAGAGACAACAAAAGAAAACAAAAGAGGATCGACGATTTTAATCACGGAAAATAATTTCAAAATTCGGCCCGAAAAATTTGTAGTGCGACAAAATTTATATAGATGACGCTGGCGCAACTTAATTTCATTTTTTTAATACCTAATTCAAATTGTACATAAACTTTTCTTAATCTACTTTGCATTTAGAAAACGTCTACGCCTCTTTTAATTTACATAAATTACTGGCAACAAACAGCATGGAGAATTTACATCAATTATATAATTTTAGAATTTTGACAATTTCAAAGAACGTCATTTTCTGACTAATTGTAAGTAAAAATCACTAGGTATATCTAATACGGACTAAAAGGTTTCCAGACAAGCACAAATTATTATTTTTTGAGAAACCAAAAATAAACATTTTTCACATTTGATGACTTTTTAGCGATCACTGTGTATTAAATATCTTACTTGACGTTTCGTAAACTGTGTTTATCAAGAGTGAATGATAAAGCGAACACCCCAGTTAGCGTAACGTCAAGTAAGATATTTAATATGCAGTGCGTGTAATTTTTACTCTAGTCTTTTAACACTAATTTTGTTGAAAATGAAAATTTTATATGTTAAATGTATTCATATCAATAATTGAACAAATAAAATGGAATAAACATTTGTGTTGTACAGGGTTCTCCAACAGGTATGATCTATAGTTTGCCATAGAAAATGAAACAGTGTCTGCTACTTGTCAGACCAATATTATTGTACAGTGACAATTCAATTTCTTATAAGATGGATAGATTTCCACATCAGCAACGTGTTTTTGTGGTAACAGAATTTATTAAAACAAACTCAGTTACATTAGTGCAGAGAAATTTCCGTCGTAATTTTGATGTTAAACGACAAGAAAGAATACCACCAAGAGAAACAATTTTACGCTGGGCGAATGATTTTAATACGTTGGGCGACGTTAAGTGTAGGAAAACAGTCAACACAGAAAACATTCAACTTGTCCGGAAAGCCTTTGAAAGAAGTCCACAGCGATTTGCAAAGAAACATGCTGCTGCGCTGGAAATCTCTCAAACAAGATTGTTGGGAATCCTTCAGAAAAATGTAAGATTTTATCCGTACAAAATTCAAATTTGCCAAAGTTTAACTCCTGATGACACGATCAATCGAATGAATTTCTGCCGAGAGTTTTTGCAAATTTTGAATAATGATGAAGATGCAGTACATAATTTATTGATGTCGGAAGAAGCCCACTTTCAAGTAACTGGATTTGTTAACAAACAAAGTTTCCAATATTGGGTGTCAGAAAACCCCAAACAACTTCATCAAAAATTACTTCATAATCCAAAAGTTATAGTGCGGGTGCTGCGGCATTTGGCAATATTGGATCTTAATGGTTTTTAGGATAGGAGCGCGAGTGTATTTGAGTGTGTGTAAAGTGTTCCAAGGCTTTGTTACTCCCAACCTCCTCGCCGTTTAAGGGGAAGCAGTGTCAAATTTTATCCCCAACACTGAAGGGTACCTGAAGTCGATACCGACCACCCCCAAGAAAAATTCCGAGTGCGGTTCGAACCGACGACCGTGCAATTGCAAGGCCGATCCCATAAATACCACTTAGAGCGTTCAGGCGTTTTTTTTTTTTTGAAAAAAATAATCGCACAGTTACTGTAAATTCTGAACGTTATGTTCATATGTTGGAGCATTTCTTGGTGCCTGAATTACAAAGATTGGGACGAATAAACGCCTGGTTTCAACAAGACGGTTAGTTAGTCGTAGTTTTCTGTAACAAATGTTTCCAAACAAATTGATTTCCAAATAGGAAGAAATATGGCAAGATCGCCAGATTTAACACCAGCTGACTTCTTCTTAAAAGATAAAGCCTGTAAAATCTGGGACGTACGATTGGAGCATTAAAAGACATTGGGTGGTATGAATAAAAATAAAGAACTTGCTAATACTACAAGAATCAGTATTTTCTCCGTAGTATTTGCTCTAACCCTGAAGTAAATACTAACTTCCGGTAGTATGTATTTGACTTTATATAGAAAATTCTTAACAGTGAAGTAAATACTTCACTATATCAAGTATGTGCTTTCGTTGTTTAGTATATTCTTCAAAATGTATAGCATTCTCTCCCACTCCCATTTTACCTCTGTAATTAGTTGCCCGTAACGGAATTGAATTATTCCTGAATTTTTGTACTTTCTTTAAAAACAAAATTAAGATGTCTGACCACAAAAATGCCTGAGGAAGAACATAAAATGAAGACTTACTACCGACATTTGCACTTATGTTAGAAAATTTTAAAATTATGTTATACAAAAGGAAGGCTGTTAAAATGGGGGAAGAGTTTATAAAAAAATTTAATAAAAATTTTTAAAAAGATTAGAAGTGAAACAAATTTAAAGAAAATAAATAAGAAAAGCAAATGAAAAAGAAATAATTTGAAAAAAGCGGGAAATAAAAATTCAAAATGAATAGCTAATTTTTTGCAAGGTCCTTGCCGAAATTTAACTAATTAATTAAGTTGAATGTTTCGTTTGTAGCAAGAAACTTATGCTGCAATTGTAAGTAATTTTACGGTTCTCTTATAAGATCGAAAAATCGTAGCTTTCGAGTCAACCGTAAATTACGCTGTTACAGATTAACGAGAATTGCAATTCTGTACCGTGTACCTACTTTACGATATGCACCTATCTTCACTGATATTGTTTCCTATATGAAATTGAGATTGTGTGTACGTACAGGTGTTTAATGTCTATTAAAAAATCTTATCTATATATTGTAAGGATGAGGTTAGTACAAAATAAATTATAACAATTTTAGTAAAATAGTATTTAAGCTTAACTTTCTACTCATATCAAGTTATTTACGTTTTCCAAACTAAAAAGTAATAATTATTTTCAAAGTTTCGTTTAATAAGTAATAAATTAATATTTAAAGTTGGTTCTTGTCCGATGAAATTTCTTTCACAAAATCTTTTAACCGGACACTAAATCGCGCACTATACACAACGTTTCACCGTCGATTTTGTGATATAATAAATTAATTACAACTAACATTTTACTAAAGATTGTTATAATTTATTTTTTCTACTTTGCGTTCACAATGATCATCATTGTGAAACTGTTTTTGGGGAAATTTTTGTCAATTTTTAATTGAAAATATTTAATAGATTTTACAAAATAACTCATTATTTATTTGTTACTTAACAGAATACTCACAATGAAGCTGGATAAGAAAAATTCAAAAAATAAGAAGAAAAATAAGAAAAAGGTTTTCAGTGTTGCCACGCATTACAACTAAAATTCCCCATATACTAGAGAGATCAAATTTTTTACAGTATTTTTCATATTTTTGTTCAATAAGTGACGCAAAGTAGAAAAAATACTATATTTTACACGTTTCACAAGAGGCATTGTAACACTCGTTCCGTTGGGACACTCCGAGCTTGCTACGCTTCGCTCGTCGTACCCCAACCCCACTCGTGTTACAATAAGCTTTCTTGTGAAACTCGTAAAATAATATACTATTATGCAATTTATTCTTTAATAAAAATTATACCAAACACTTGTGTTTCAACTCGAAGCCAACCTCAATTTTATAGGAAACCAATATGAGTGAAGATAGGTGCGTATCGTAAAGTAGTGATCGTAAGGTTTCATATTTTAATAGATCGGTAACTCGAATGCTACAATTTTTCGATCTTACGAGAGAACCGTAATAATTCATTGTACTCTATGTACATGAAAAGCGAATTCTTGGCACAATATATTTATTTATTTTCTCCGCTAATAAGTTTTTAATCTTCTAAAATTATACGTATAATAAATTAGGTATTTTTATAAAATGTTTTAAAATTGATGTCAATAATTTTTTTGTAAGTACATAGTACGTATGTACAGTCGGAATCTTTGAAGATGACGCCAGACGAAAACGCAAAGATCGAACAGTCTATCTCCTTTAAATCATGAGCGGGCGATCGGGACGTCGTAAAATATTAGGAGTATAGTATTATAGGTATAAACACAGTCGTATAAATCCTCCACAACGAATATTTTCGTTTAATTTAAGAATTGCATTTGTAGCATATAATTGAAAATTTGATATTTATGGGCAAAAATTAATTTATTAAAATAGCAAGTATATTTATTCAACTTGGCATTAAACAAATACAATGATTCGAAATGGGACGACCACCTGGACAACGAGACAGTTTTACCGCAGAGCTTATATTTGCGCATTGGCAGAATCCGGAATGTCAACGCGGAATATAGCCGAAACAATTGATTTATCAGTAAGTATTTTTTTGGTATTTTTCGAGATGACAGATACCATTATTATTAATATTAGTTACTAAATTACCAGGATTTTTAATCCAAAATGAAAACAAAACCAATTTGCTCAGTTTCATTCATGATTATTAATTTTAATTTTAATCGAAAATCCTGATTATCTAGAAACTAATAATTTCATCCAGCCAATCGATATTTGTCGGTCGAAAGACACTGCATGTAGACGTCAGACGCTCGATTATAATTCATAATTTCGACTCGAAATCATTTCGATTGTGTTCAGATTGATTGAAATTCACTCGACCGAGTTGTACGTCATCTTCAACCAATCGAAATTATGAATTCAAATCGGGCACCTGATATTTTGTAAAAGATATGCAGAGTAAATGAAGAATAGCGATAAAAAAATAAAATAATACTAAAAGGTTAAATAAATACATACGTGACGCTTTTATGCTTTCCAGTCCGGTTGCGTTGCTGTGAAGCCAACATAAACAGAAATTGGGAAAATGTAATTTTCACTGATGAAAAAAGCTTTTTCATCGTCCGATGATGCCCCAGTTGTTTTATTGAGACGCAAAAATACTAGATATGATTTACAAAATGTTCGACCAAATTTATTAAGCGGCCGAACTTCGGCAGGATATTGGGGATGGATATCTCAAGCAGGTCCTGGTTCTTTAGTACAAGTTACACCTCCCAGATTCACGTCAGATCGTTATATACAGATTTTAGAAGATATTTTGATGCCTGGTGTTCGAGCCATATGAACTAGAAGTGATAACATTAATGCAAGACAATAATTCATAAGGCCAGAATTGTAAGGGAGTGGTTTTCTGATCGGAACGATATCAAGTTATTAGATTGGCCCCCAAGATCTCCGGATTTTAATCCCATATGTGGGGGGCTATGGTGAGAAGCTGGACAAATTTTGAACTGAATAACCGAATCAGAAATGTGAGAAACCTAAGTCATTATGTTCAAATTGTTTGGGAACGATTTCGTGGAACAAACTTTTGTGAAAAATTCGTTAATTCCATGCCAAATAGACTAAATTTATGTATTGAAAAAAAAATGGGTACTATGCTATAGATACTAATACAATTTTTTTTTATTTTGTTGAATTATTGTTTCGTTTTTCCAAGCATGTTTGGATTCTATTATATAAATTTTGTTAAGTTATTTTTTTTTATTGCAAGGATTTGGCATATATTTTGTTTGTTTCTTTTTGTAAGATTTGTAAAATAATATGTATTAAATATTCGATTTTTATTTGACTTTGAATTTGTCTACATTGTCGTTTCCCTCTTGAATTAATTTTTTTATAAAAAGCTTTTTTCTAATGTTTTTTCTCTTCACAAATAATTTTTAATTTGATGTTTTCTGTTCATCACAAAATAATTTTTGTTAGAAATTAGAATTTATTTTAAAAAAAATTAGAAATCGTAGTAATCAACGTGAATTATACCTGCTTCATTTGCATTCCCACCCGGGGCATTGAAATAAATTTTATTATTAAATGTAGTGTGTTAAAAGAAAATATTTCAATTCATACTAGAAATAATATATCATAAATATAAATATACTTGCAATTTTAATAAATTGATTTTTGCCCACAAATATCAAATTTTAAATTATATGCTACAAATGCAATTCTTAAAATAAACGAAAATATTCGTTGTGGAGGATTTACACCTACTATAATATTTTACAACGTCCCGACCGACTGCACATGATTTAAAGGAGATAGACCGTTCGCTCTTTGCGTTTTCGTCTGGCGTCATCTTCAAAGATTCCGACTGTACCTAACATTTATGCATATTTATAAAAAAAATAATTAATTTTAAAATATGTTTTTTATAAAATTACCTAATTTATTATACATATAATTTGAGAAGATTAAAAACTTGAAAATCCCATATTATAGGCGAAACCGGTCGTTACAAAAAAATATATATATACTGGGTGTTTTTGGAAGTGTGGCTGAAAAAGAATACGGACACATAAGAAATAAATCTAAAAAATGGCAGATTTATTTTTCTTTTTTCTGTGTTTATTTTGAAATAAAAAATAATTTTATAAAGTTTCATAAACTACTGAAAATTGGTACACGGTACTGATTTTTAATTTTCACTAATTTTTCCTTATTTTGACAATTGTGATAGTTTACCTGTAGGTGTTGACATTAGTTTTTTGTAATAATTAAAACCATAACAACGAGTTTTTCTAAGAATTATTATGCTTTTGTTCTTAATAATTTATTTAAAGAAATTTCCTTATTCACCAATGTCACCGGGATCGGGATAAAACACCAAAAAAAAAAAATACACGTTAAATTTATTTTTGAGCAAAAAGAAAGTGTTCAATCATACATCCAGTACATGTAAATACCGAGGTTCTGTTTTCAGCCACACTTCCGAAAACACCCTGTATTGTGGCACATTGCCGCTTTTCATTTACATAAATTAATGGCAACAAACCGAATGGAGGATTATAATTATTCATTACTTACTAAAAGTAACTTTGACAAGAATTATTATCTTTTAAAAATTGTTGCAAGTCGGTTTTGATTGCGGCGGATCCCTCGAGCATCCTCTGTACAGCTGTTTCGGCCCTATTTGAGGCGTACAACTGCATTTGAATATTTCTTTGCATGTTATTCATTTTTATATTTGTTTAGTAACGTTCTAAATAATATAAACTGGATATCGTAGTGCTTAGAGTCAGAGTATAAGCCAAAAGTAACATTTACGAGAACTCGTAAGGTAGCTACGGTCAAGCCGTAAAGTTAAATGTCCACAGAATTGCAATGTCTCGTTTATCCTACCTTAAATGATTCGATAATACGTTACGATGCTTACGATTGAGCTCAGAATTGCAGCATTAATCTATCCAGTTTTAAAAACGGTTGTTTGATAAATTTCCACATCAGTACCAACGCCAACTTCTAGTTAAATTCCAGGATCATGTTTTCGTAAGCTTTATTGAAATACTTACCTTAAAGAAAATAATTAATAAAATAAAAAGGAATAATTTGAAGAAAGCGTGATATAAAGTTCACAATGAATGACTGCTAACAAAAATTTTATAATTTGTGAAAATGAAAACCTAATTATCAGAAAGATTTCATATACGTTTTTTTTTTCAAATATCTCGCTGTAATAACAAAAAATAAGGAAAATGTAACTTGGGTATAATCAGTTTTCTTTCCAACTTTGGCATTGATTATGCACTGCTCGTTCTTCTTTAGACTTGTTGAATGTTTCGTATGTAGCAAGGAACTTGATCCATACAGTTTTAGAAACGTTCGTTAATGAATTCCAAGCATCAGCACCAACTCCTAGTTGTAAGATCGTCTTTTTTAACTTTATCGAGCTAGACTTATCTAAAAGTCCGTAGAAACACTTGCATTTGTTGAATATGCAAAAGAGTACCATCTCTAGTTTCATTAACCAGTTCAAAAAATCCGTTAGCTAGCAAGGCTATATTTTCTTTGAGAAAGCTTAATTGAGTAGTTTAACTATTTAAAAAGTTTCGTAACGAACATTGTTACTTAACTAAATATTCATTGATAATCATAATTTCTTCTTGCATAATAAATTTTCCCCTGTATATGAGCCATTTTCACAAATGCTATCAAATGTAGCATACAAGCTGAAGCTGCTGTGAGACCAGCTTCGCTAATGTCGAAGTAAATACATACTACAATTTGATGTTAAAACCGAAGACTATATCAGTAAGTGAATTCTTCAAACTGTAGTAAACACTTCAACAGTTTCCACAAGAATACTATTTATTGTAATAACTTCTGGAAAATTAAGCATCTGCTTCACAATTTAGTACATATTAAAATATTAGAGTAAATACTACGGAGAAGATACTAAAACTTGTAGTACTAGCAGGTTCTTCATTTTTATTCATACCACCTATTTCTGAAGAAATCAATAGACGAGTTGCTAGTGCGAGTTATGGAAATTTTTAAAAATCGTTTGAGGCAGTGTTTAACAGCCAATGGTAGTCATTTATCTTATGTTATTTTTAACGCAAAATGAATATCTTCATACTACAAAATATTTGCATTAAATTTTAAATATTTTCAAAAGCTTAGAAAAAAATTAAGTGTTGACGCCATAGTTGCTTATGTGCTACAATGAATGGCCTCGTCTGTCTTCATCTCTTTGTTATTGCGTGCCAGTTGTTTTTGACTAAACGAGTAAAATTACTTAATTGTATAGACCGTCTAGAAAGTATCCGGAATTTTGAAATAAATAAAATAATACCATAAATTTTACATGCATCACCACACCTACTCAGGATGCAGTTGATTTGATTTCAGGTTCCCTGAACGTTTCATATAAGTTTCGGGATTAAACTGAAATTACATAAACAAATAACTAAAATTGTTTTCCTCTATTGTAATTGTTTCGTTCATAAATTCAAAAACTGGAAGTTTTTTCCGGATACTTTCTAGACGGACTATAATTTCAAAAATCTAATAATACGTAAATAGGATACAATATACATCTAGTTTTACCTATATCTTTTTTTTCTCTAGCCTTGTACAAGAGTTAGACAAAGCAAAAACAAATTCAGAATATGATCCGATTTCATTAGTCAAGAAATCCAAAAACTTTGAAAGTGATGAGAAAGACTCAAGCGACGAGCTACCAACCTTAAGAAACGTGCATAGCAAAAGCCGACAAACAATTTTACTCTCAGCAACATTAACTAAAGCCGTCAGTGAACTTGCAGACTTTACAATGAAAAATGAAACATTTGTAGATGCATTGGATGATGACAATGATACTTCTCGCATTGAAATGTCAGATTGCTTTGTCATACCTAACACTGTCGAGCAAGAATTTTTAGTGACCTATGTGAAACACAGATTATTCACATTGTCTGCTCTAATCGTCGCAAAATCAAAACAAAATTCGAAACTATTCGTGTTCATGGCTAGCATGCAGATGGTTGACTTTCATTACGAGCTTTTCAAAGAATGCTTGATCAAGATGCCCAAAAATCGAGGCAAACCTAAGGTTACATCTGATTCTCATGGCGGTGAAAAGGTGGTAGTATTCGAAGATGATTCTGAAGATAGTGACCAAGAGGAAGACGTAGTATTAGACACGGAATTTTTTAAGTTACACGGCTCTATGGATCAGAAAACAAGGAAAGAAGTTTTTACTGCTTTTCGAAATGCTAGGAAAGGTGTTCTACTGTGTACGGTAAGTATTACATATTGTATGTATTTAAAAGTTTCGTTGGTCGCTCTAAAGAAGTTATTTAACGAGTATTTTTCTTAATAAAGCAAGTAATCCCTGCATACAATTTACAATTAAAAATGCTACAAACCATTAAAGCAGTAATTACAAAAGCAGCGTACAACGTTATCAAGTAGCTATTTCCAACAACAAAGCGAGTAGTTTAACGCGATGCCTTTTTCGTGAAGAAGTCCCCCGCAGAGATAAGAATGTATGTTTTGTGTGCCCGAAAAAATGTTAAGTGTGTTCTTTTAATGGCGAATGATATACGTTTCGTTTAATAATTCGGATCGATATCCTAACCGAAATTAAATTCGGCCGCTGAATAGATAAGGCATTGTGGATCTGCGTGTGCCTGCAAAGTTCTTGAACAGCAGGGTCTCGAATTCCGTTTAGGAGCGGTGAAACTTCTTTCATTTGAAAGTGAATCGCCGCTTTCTGTAGTTTAATTTTTTTTTTCATTCGTCGTAAGTTCAATTCTCCGTTGATTAAAACTTGTATCATTGTCACACACCTTAAAAGTTTCTCAAAGAAGATGCAGGTACATGAATGAAAACTGAACAGAAATCATCAAGCTTTTCGCCTAATATCATGGAAGTAAGAGAGTAAATTTATACAGGGTGTACTGAAAGGTCCGGCAAATATTAACACCATGTAATTCTACGTTAAAAACTGAACAGAAAATTGTCATGCCAATTTCCTCTTAACTCTCTAATTATGAAGTAATTGCGAGTTGAAAATTGATTTCAGACCTAGTAAGGTGCGATATATACTACGCTGTATCGTTCAAAAGTACATAAAATATGCAATAGATTAGTTAACTAAATAGTAGAAGCTCCAAACTCAGTCTCATTTAGAACTATAAAGAAATTAATGACAATGATCATTTCACTTCAAGAATATAAATTACCTCCGCTGTATTATCGGTTTTTAATAATTTTGTTCAATGAAATGATTTATGTTAACAATTTTCTGGCACTCTCTACAACAGTTTTTTATTTAAAAACAGCAAAAAAATTTCTTTTGTTTTCCTTCAGGATGTGGCAGCTCGTGGAATAGATATACCAGAAGCAGATTGCATTATTCAATACACAGCACCTCAAACTGACCAAGATTACTTACATAGAGTAGGTCGGACTGGAAGAGCTGGAAAATCTGGCTCTGCCATAATTTTCCTGACTCACGAGGAACAGGATTACGTCTCGCATTTAAAAGAACATAAAGTTTTGTACGTAGACTTAGAGTTATTCCTCGATTTTAATTTTAACCGATTCTTTTTTTTTAAGTTTGAAGAAGAGAGATCCCGAAATATACTTAAATCATCTCTGTGATCTCATGAATGAACCTAAGTTCGAAGAAGCTGCTACGACATTGCAGAGACATTACGAATCTGCTGTGGCTAAAAATAAGTCGCTTCAACAATCAGCTTGTTTCGGTAAGGTTTAAAAAAATATTAGAGAAAAAGTAAGTAAATAGTAAAAATAATGTGTGTGAGTTCAGGGCACGTATCGCAGTAAACAGATGATGTAGTTGGCATTTACTAGCTTTTCAGAGGGCAATAAGCGAACAGAATTGTGAATGGACACAGAAAGCCACTTGGGGTTGTCAGGTCGACGTCGACTTCAGTCACGGTCTGCGCGCAAGAGTTCACGCGTCCTGCCCTCACGCATCAGACACTCCATTATGCATCTAAACTCAGTTTTGTATGTGCTGCTGGCTTCACATTGCTCTCTCATACTCACCTAATCCGTCACTTAGGCTCTTTAGGTGCTTTCAGTTCGACGCTTTGGAAAAATGCCGAAGATTTCACTTCACATTTGAGTTTCTTTTCAGCAGGACGTCCTTTCAGCATTTCAACACAGTTTTGCTAAGCTTAAAAATGCAATACAAAAGCTTCTTCCAAGTAGAATGTCCATTCACATTAAATTACGATTGCATTTTAACTTTGTGTACAGCAAGCTTTACTTAAACGCAGAGTTGCAATTTCCTTATTGATCAAGTGATTCGAATTCTTTGCGAGTGAAACTAAATCTTTTCCATTTTTCATTATTTTGGAACACCAACAAAGTTTCTCTTCTATATTTTTAGCGTACGTAACAATCTTTGCTTAACTGCGTTTTCAGCATATTCAACTTGGTCCCGTTACTACAACAGTTATCCTGCGAAACTCCGTTCCATTTTCAACTTCAAGAACGTAAATTTGGGCCACTATGTAACGAGCTTCGCTTTGCATATCACACCAACAGAAGTGTCGCAAATAGTACGAGGACAAGTGACTAACATCGAGCATCCCAGATTAAACAAGAAACTAGCCAATCATGAGTGAGTTCCTTTTTTATTCTTTTGAAAAAAGTACATTTTTTCTAATAAACCAAAAACAAATTTTACTTCTGGCCGGTTTGAAAATGCAATTTAGCGATCGGATTAAGTTAAATGAAATTAGAACAGCTTAAAAGTAAATATGAATTTGTAGAATGCGACGTCGAGCTGTTTGATTAATACTGTAGTCATTATCGCGTCAAAGCGAATCGGCCGTGAATCGGTTCGGTAAATGCGTTCAGCCGCCACATGGCAATCATACAATGCATTTTAAGCACATAAATTATACTCATAGTTGAGTATGGCTTTTTTGCTCCTAAAACTTTTGTTGAGCCCATTTTTCACGGGCAATTTGCGATCGGTGTTCCACCTTTTTCTGAATCGCCCGCGCAAAAACCACCATTGTCTTCCTATAGATTCTATTACGGGGACAAAGACTGAGAAAACTATTGTTCGTCGCGCCTTTTATTAAACTTCATAGTATATTGACTGTGAAGACATCAACACCAATACATACTTATCCTTGTATTCACATCATCAAGTATTACTCGTTTCTAACTTTGGCTTTACCTTGCGTTTCACTTGTTAAATTCCGTTAAATCTTTTATTATTATTATTTGTCTTACTTATTTACAAATTCTGAATTGCTGTATCAATAATACTACAATTTTCATGTCATCTACTGAGCTCTTCATTATAAAATTTTATTTTATATGAAAAATAACATTTTTGTTATTCAAACCTTATCAACTAATATTATTTCCTTATTCCTCATTTCAAAACAGGTGAGAAAGAGGTGTAAATGCTTGGATGGTACTATTTGTTCTGATCGCCATAACAAGCAAACGGCCCAGCAAATTCGATAAGAATTCGGTAAGAAGTGATTAGGTCATAATTAAACTTTTTATTGTGGAGACATTACTTTTAATTCTGACTGTACATACATATCCACCTCTATATACGGCACCTCTTTTAAAATTATTTTAACTGATAAATGGAGCAAATCAACAGAAAGCAAAAATATTCAATTTTTGGTGTATTGAATATTTCTGTTTTTTTTTCTTTGTTCATGTGCTCCATTCCGTTAATATAATTCAAAAAGTTTAAAAACTGCTGTATATGTAGTACCTCATGTTGTTACTCTGCTGAAAATCATTTTGGATTTGTTCATAGTTAATCTAATCATAACAAGTAGTATGAAACAGACGCCAAAGAAGGCAATCGCTACATTTTAAATGAAACTCGTGGAACGAGCGAGGCAAGAACTAACACAAGAGACAATTTCCACCTTTCAAACGCGCATCTCAAAAATTAGTCTCGCATTATTACCGATTTATCAAAGCACCATAAAAATTACAATAATGGCACTAATTGGAATCGCACCGAACTATAAAAATTTTATAATGGGAGACCTGCTCTACGATTTAAATGTAATTCTGCGCGATTGTTATTTTAGATATGCTCTGCTTGATGAATTCGCTTCTTGTTACGATTCTTGCTGTTCAATTTACTACAGTTAATGTCGACGAAAAAGTAAGTCTTTATTCGTTAAAAAAAAGACGGATGTTATAGTGATCCAATGTAAAAACATTCAAATAATCCAAGATACAAATAACGCAATTGTCTTCCACATTTATGCATATACGCAAAGAAGCATTCAAATTTGTTTTTGAATATGTCGCATATGTCGAATATCTCGCAATTATTTTTTGAGGAACTAAAGAGATTTTATGAATAGATTAAGTAGGTAGATAATTGATACCATTCTTTTTATTATTTTTTTGTGAGAAACGCTGAGAAAAAATTTAATGATTTTACAACTTTATAAAGATGATCTTTTGAGTGATAGAACAAAGAACGCACCCTTCAGAAATAATTCACCCAGATAATTAATCGCTTTCACATACAAGTTGAAATTGGAAGCGAACGCATTGTGTATAAAAATCCAAAGAAAAAAAATAATGAATCTAATAATGGTTTTTATAGTAGCCAGGCGGTGATTAATCACGGATATTCATTAATTACATTTATACGTGATTATGTTCACTACTGGCGGCGGCGCTACGCATTGAGAGCGAGCCGCATGAAAAATCCCTGGATGCCGCCCACTTTCGGTATTTAACAAGATGGCTGCTTCGTAATGACATTTTGCCTTTTGTGTGTTGTGCTCAGTTAATAATTTTGATGAATAAGGCGCTGCGAACTGCAGTAATTGCTCCTTTACTCTTCGCTTCGCACAGTTTGCATAATTGTCATAACCGTTTCCTTCTCAATTGGAAACCTGCATTAAATGCAGTTCGAGCAAGTTCGTTGAAAGCACAACAAACTTAATAATTAGTTTCAGCGCAATATTTTCAATAAAATTTATCCCCACAGAGAAGAAACGTCCACATCGCAGATGCAGAACAAAAAAAGAAAGCCGCTAAATTCGATGACTTCGGAGTTCTCCAGCGGACTGAAACCACCGAAAAAGAAAAAGAAGAAAAGCTCATAACTACTTCTGTGAAAACACATTTATTTTATTTTTGTAATTATAAATTATGTTCAAGTGAAACAAATATACACTGAGTTAAAAAAAATGTTTTTCGTTATATTCTCTGCCCTTTCAATCTTTTTTTTTTCATTTCACCATATGCTAAAAGGCATTATTTCATTATTTCTTCGGAAAGTACTCTAATTTTCCTTCTCAATATCATCGTGTCATTAATGCAAATACTTTAATATCTACTAAGTATTTTTTTATTTATAAATGGTGAGTACACACATGTAACACACTAAGTTTATATCCGTAGATACGTATTTCGACAGCAACACTGATATTTTCAGTACCTAACAACATCATACTCGCAAGTTGAAACACTTCATGGAATCTTTGGTTGGTATGAATCAGAGGTTCACCTAATTTCCCGTGGAAATGACTATGTTCGCATGATTGAACGTGATACATGATTCTTCGCTGGCTTGGAGATACAAAGTTTCAATTGAGAAACGCTCATCTATATACTAACTCTCTAGCCTTTAGACAATTTGTTTGACCTTATTTGAATTGTCTGTAGAGAGTGAAGATAAAGTCTCGCACCAAGCTCATAATTTGTTTTCGCAAGAAACATTAAATAAACAAATTATGAGTGGTGAGGGACTTTATCACTACTCTATTATAGTAAGGCAAGGATAATAATCGACACACTTTGATTTTCTTACCGCTTCAGCAAAATTCAATTTGATGAAACAACCAAAAACATAGCCTTTCGTGAACAACCACTCAAAAGAAAAAAAAAACTATGAGGACTTTTCCACACAGAACCGTGAATTCTGATCAACCATAATAAAATCATCTGTAAATTTTCTAACTTATTACCAGGATACTATTTTTTCTCTTCTTGAACTTCACTCAACTAAATTAAATACTATTTTCAGAATGCCTTTGATTCGCATCATTTTTTAAGTTTACATTTACAAAAAAGTTTTTGAATTTCAGATGAAGTTTAACACGGAAATGTTCTTCAAAATTGAAAAGACTCTGTAACGGTACTTTTATCTTTTTTTTTGTTGTACCACCCGCAGTAAATTAAATCTAGAAAAAATCTCATTTTAGATACGCAGTTCAATACAACTGTTTACTGACTGTTACTGATCGTTGTTAATGTATCAAGAGAATCAGTCACATGTTTATCGTGACAAGTTCCAGGGAATTCGTAATTTTAGTTAACTTCAGGGAACTGAGCTCATTTAAAAAGCCAATTTCATAATAAATTGATTTTTACGATTGGATGGTGCTTTATCAGATCGATTGAATCTCCTAAATTAATTCATTTTTATGGTAATTTGGCCATCAATGTTTAAGTATTCAATATCTCCTGAACGGAACGGATTATCACTTAGTTAAAGCGACATCAGAATCGTACTGGCTGCCCAATGAAGCCCAACTATCGATTTATCTTGATTAGCCGTCGTGGTTTGTCATTTAAATCTCGGAGCACAAAAATAATTCCTGGAAGCCAGCGGTTCTTCGGCTGCCGTATATTCGTAACTAATTACTTTAGGCAGGAAGGTAATAGTATGCATTATGTGGTGTTGTGTGTTCGTCTGTGAGGAGTCCAGTAATCAAAGTGTCAATTACGCATTCCAACATCATTGCTCGTCAAAGTCTTGATACAAGAAACACTCGGTTTTAATATGCAATTAAGGGTACAATGGGCGGGCGGCGGACGCATTGTGCCGTGCACAATGAACACAGGTAGTTGTATGGGCGCTAATGAAAGCTATTACTCTAATTGGAGTGACTCCGTGCCCCCTGTTGCTACGAACGCTGATGGACCCAGCTATTCACCTTCGAGTTATAAAGAACTGATCGGCGACTCCTGATAGATTTTTACACCTGCAGTTTCTTAATTTCGGCTTTGTCATACGGTTTAATATGAAGCCACCATACAAGAAAAGACCGTGATACGTATGCCTACGTTCCTGACGAGAAGTACCCAATCGTAAATGGAAGTGTGTTCCGTGAAATGTTTAAAACACTCTTTCCTAATTTAAAAGAACATGTCAATAGAGTTTCCAGGAAGTTCATTAAGTATGATGAATTATTTGCACCTTGCTTGTGCCATAGCGACATAAGCTTACAGGATTCAAAACTTCATTAATTCTTCAAGAGCTTAAATAGCTTACTTACTCAAGTTTGTACCCTTCTAATTATAATAACCAATACTAATCTACGCTACCATTCATTTATTTGTATTTTTGTGTTAAGTTTTAACAACAAGCAACCCAAAGTAATCAGGACTAGAAAGTGTAAATTTATTAATTATAATTAATTTAATCTAAATATTTAATCTTTAACATGTATATTACATTTTTCATCAGCACCCTAAATTACAAAAGAAAAAGGATTTTTGTTTACATTTCTATAAGAGAAATAGAAATAGAATCAAAACAGAACCAAAAGTTTGACAACTCTTCAAAAACGTGCATTCATTTTTAATAAGTATTATTGAAAATTTTAAGTTACGTTCTTGATTATAAACCCCCCTATTCTGTAACTCATAACGACATTGTTAGATATCGATATTCGTTAGGTGACATATTTTGACCAATCAGTGCTTAGGTACAAAGCATTTCTATATACTGATTGATCGAAATATGTCACTTAACGATTATCGGTATCTAACGATGTCGTTATGAGTTAAAGAATAGGGGGGAAAGTACACTGACCGGCAAAAAAAACCGGCCACCCTAAAATATATAACAAAACCATTGATATTCTGGTTTATTTAATTTGAGATGTACTTTATATCAAAGGACCATTCATTATTAACAAAAAAACATAAAAATTACTCAAGAAAAAGACGAGATTAAACAAAATTAAGTTTAATATGAAAAAAATAACAAAAACGGCAGTTCGAAAACTGAAAAGAAATGTCTTCAGTTAAGTTACTGGTGACGGTTAATAACGCGTATGACCTCCTCGTGCTCGAATGACATCATTTAAACGTCGAGGCATCGAATCAATCAAATGTGTCAACGAATTTGAGGTATTGCCTCAAATTCTTCGTAAAGCACTGCTCTTAAATCTTGCAGTGTGTCTGGCAAAGCTGTGCGACGACGAATGCCTCTTTGAAGTTGATCCCATAAGTGCTCAATGGGATTGAGATCAGGGGTGCATGCTGGCCAGTTAAGTCTCTGAATTCCGACCTCGTCTAAGAAGTCAGTCACTACTCGTGCCACGTGTGGTCTGGCATTGTCATGCATTAGAATGAATCCATCTCCAATAAAGTGAGAGTAGGGCACGACAGTTTCATGCAGAATATCTTCCACGTATCGATGGGCATTTAAAGCCCCATTTTCCACAAAAAGAAGTTCCGTACGTGCCTCAGACGAAATACCTGCCCACACCATAACAAAGCCACCATTGAAAGATCGCCTTTCGGAAATTGTGCAGTCTCTGTACCGTTCATTTGGTCTTCTCCACACCCTCCACACGGTCAGGCGAGCGTAGACAAAAGCGCGATTCATCAGTGAAGAGAACTTTACTCTATTGGTGAGGAGTCCAGTTTGAATGAAGTCGTGCAAATTCCAACCGTGCTCGACGATGTCTTAGTAACAATTCTGGGCCTGTTGCAGGTCTCCGTGACTTTAGACCTCCTTCAAGAAGCCTTCTCCTTATTGTCCTCTCACTTACTTCAACTCCACGAGCTGTTTGGAGGCGATGTTGAAGTTGAACAGCCGTTGATCTCCGATCCCTTAGTGCGTTGAGCACAACAAAACGGTCATCAACTGCAGTTGTTGCTCTTCTTCTTCCGGATCCTGCTCTCCTAGTGCAGCTGCCAGTCTCCAAATACCGGTTCCAGACATCCTGTACGGTGGTACGGGGTATTCCCAGTGCACGAGACAAGTAACGTTGGCTATGACCATCTTCAATTAAACCAACAATACGAGCAACAATCTCAACAGTTAACGGCATTTTTTTTCAATTGTGTAGCTCTTTAACTGTCACACTCCATTTTAAAAACAATGCAAAGAAGCCTCCTTGATTTTAGACAAATAAATCATAAAAGACAATACATGAACTGCTGATGGGTAAACAACAAAAATTGCTTAATCTCGTTAAAAACGGATTTTATCCTTTAAAAATAAAGGTGGGAATAAATCAAACATCTTAAAGTACGGATTATGACATTTAATCAAATTAACTTTCCATGTCGACTTGAAATATGTCTTTAGATTCGATTTTTAAATTTTTTTTGTGGTGGCCGGTTTTTTTTTGCCGGTCAGTGTATATAAAATTCAGACGTTTTTCACACATTGAGAATCAAACAATGATTTTCGTTATTTGAAGTTTCTTGTTAGTTCTTCCCAATTTGTTTCAGAGAAGAAACTATAATCAAATAAAAATAAAATCAAAGAAAAATACAAGGTTATGAAATAAATTATACCAAAGAAATTAAAATATCCAAAACAGTCAACTACATAACATCAATCTTCCGACGCACCTGCTTGGCAAAGGCGAGTCAGTAAATTAATGATTTAATTGAAAAATGCCAAACACTTTTACAGGTATTAGGAATCTGTAACTTTACAAGTCCCCACGACCGTTACATGACAGATTAAGGGAGTCCCTGCACGCCACTCGCTCATTAGAGAACTCTAATACGAAATTTACCTGCGTTGAATACCGGCTACTGGCCTTTTTATTTGTCAATCAGATATCGTCCGTTCGCTTTGTAACAATCTCTGCTAATAACTTTACTTGTTACCATTCCCGGAGTAGTTATTATCCGGGCTTTTGTTGTTTGTTTTAGTCAATAGCGCCGTGCGGACCTTATTACGCGTCGCTATTATAGTCGGATTCATATTTCTTAGTTCTTTTTTTTTTCTTCAAGAGCATGTATAAGAAAATTGTTCAACAACTCTTTATGCCGCCTTATTACTGTGATTTGCCGAACGTTAATCCTAAATTATATTTTAATTTTATATTTAAATAAACCTTGATTAGTTTCTCGGAACACTTATAGCTCCGGTGTAGAGTTTTTTCTACGGACGTATTGTTAGGGAAAAATTATATCCACACATCCAACTGTTAGAGTTCCGTGAATGCGATAGAAAAACTTCGTTCTGTTTAATTAAATATTCAATTAATATTATGGTTATGTAATTGTTATGATGTGTAATGAAGATTTATCGTTTGGTGTATGTAAATACATATGTGGAAGTCCTTTTAAGTTGAAACAAAATTGAATAGGAAGACCAAATAAATGTAAGAACCAATTCTTACAGAACTTCTAGTTCGTCTATAATTGGTTAATAGACAGAAATTATCATTACTTTTATATCTTATTTGTTTTTGATTTGATTATGATAATTGCGTATGTTGGGGTTGGTGAACAACCTACCTGGAATTACGCCCAGCTCAGTGGAGACGGGATGGGCTATACAATAGGATTGTCGGTAGCTCGTTACCTAGTTGTTACTTAAGAAAGGGGGCGCCACCTAGCGTTATTTTTATTCCAGATGATAGGAAGACGTGGTACCGCTAGGATTAGGATTGCATACGTGAATGTAGCATTTGAATAACCCTCAAGTTTGGAATTCCGCGTTTAATAAAAAAAATGTTTGTCAGACACCCTGTATATGTCGAAATTATCGGTCACCCCGTATATATAAAAAAATTAAAAGAAAATTATGACAATTAATGACACTAGGTTTATTATGCTTTTGAATGGATGATATGATAAAAATCGCTAGTTACGTTAATCCAAAATTAAATTAGTATTTTACATAATAAACGTAAACGCGTAATCACCGGTGAGGATATCCTGGACGGTTCACAAAGCATACAAATTAATAGCGTCTGTCAGATTGACAGTAGATGAATTATCCGATTGAAAATTTTCATATACGCATGTTATGATGTGTTGTTCTTAAGAAACCGCTACTTGAAATATACAGGCACGATATTATCACAGATATAATAAAGCACTTAAATTCCCCATTATACAGTTTAGTTAATTATTAACAGAAGCTAAGATTGAAATTAGTACAATACCACTTCGTCGATAAGTTCAGGTCGTCTGATGTTGGATCGATTCCAATTACAGCCGCGTTCGATTCGCAGCCGAAATCAATTCATTTTTATCAGTAGAGCACTTAGAAGTGCTCTGGATCAGTTTCGTTACGTTTCGCTTATGCTGAATCCTGCACGAATCGAACACGTAAATTCTTTTTGAATCGATTTAAATCGATCCAAATCGGTGGACCCGAATGTAGTTTACATGTGGGATCTCAGATGTTTACATCGACGTCTCGAGAGCAGGCTTGGATCCTACATACACTCTTGAACTTCCACAGTGTTTGTTGATAAATGGTACTAGATGTTACTGGTACGGTTTTCTGTCTACTGCCTATCACCTGCTACTGGATACTCGCTACTCAAAACTTGAAATTAACTATTCGAAACTGGAAATCTGCTAGTCTAAACTTGCTAGTGGAAGAAACGTGACGATAAATAAAAGAGTTCGACAAATTTAAAGTTGAATCTAAAGACTTAACCCCTTTTATTTAAAGATGAGGGCCTATTAAAATCTGCGGCACGTTCGTTGGTTTGTGTGATTGAAGTAGGAGCTCGGCACGGGTTTTATCTACTAGTTTCGCACTGGGACTTTCCCAAACAACCTTTCATGTGGAAGATCCCTCACATCTATTAAGCGGTCGAATTTGGCACAAATTGCATAAATTAGCTTCTACAGCAAATAAAAATGGCCCACATTTATGAATGTCGCGAACACCCAAGATGGCGACTGGAATAATTTTTTCTTCAAATCAACAACAAAATAAACGCTAACACGCCCTTTTCTGTTCCAAAATCAAAATTAACCAATTCACACGCACTTTAAATGATGAAAACATCTTTCAAAGTTCCCGTGGTTTTTATTTCTTGCTTTTTTATTTTCATACCCGGATAACTCCGAAACTAAGCAAACTTTGAAATTTTTTATTCTTTCTTTTAAGGTAAAATGAAATTCTGTACATGAGATTTCATTTTTTTTCACCTGTTGTGAAACAACCTGTATATCAAAGTAATAGCTATTTAGATCTCTAACACATATTATGTAAAAGTCACCCCCAGATGAAATCGGAAAATCAAAATTTATTCCTCACGCCGGCTACTTTAATAATTAAAATATATACAGGGTCTCCCAAATAGAGTGGCCTATTAAAATATTATAGGGAAGGAAATATACAAAAATTCTGAAAGTTGGTACACTGCCCTAAGACATAGTGATCTTTCCGCGTAAAATATTTTCACTCTTACATTACTTCCGGTTATACGGGAAATCGCCATTAACTTTCTTATTTTAAATGGAATTCTGATTCTGCACATTATTCTAAAAAAAAATGTTGAGACTTCTCTATGCCTAAATGTAACAGATTTTGGAATATCTTTAAATTTCTTAAAAAAAAGTTTGGGTGACCTTCCCTTTAAAAAACTGTATCAAATTTCAAGATTCAAGTTGCATATCATTTGAAAGTACAATCTTTAGGCTTTCAAATCATATCGTAGTTATCACCACAAAAATCACAGGCTGGTTACAATATGGTGTCCAATGTCATTATGATTAACTGCCTAAAACTCAATTTTCTTAAATGGAACACTCAGTATGTTTTTACATCATGAGATACAGAATCAAATTCTACATCGCATTCCCTTTACCTATTTCTTTTAGTTTCTTTGTTATCAATTATTTTTTATTATAATGGCCTTATTCGTTATTCCTCATAATTAGAAGTTATGTTTAATGGGTATCGTGAATATCTTTATGAATAAAACTTATTTAAATATCAAAATTTTAAATGAAACTGTTATTTTAAAATATTTGTAAATATTAAGTTCTTTTAGCATTTTAAATACGGAACTTTTAGATACATCAAAACGTCCAGCTACTTCTCACAGTGATACTATTGATTTTTCTCAACATCTTCAGTCAATACGTGATTGGTTTCAGTTCAGGTTCAATTTACTTCACAATTTTTTGTGGCAATTTATTATGCCGCCTTCTGAAGTAAATTTTCTAATACAAGGAATAAGTCTTTCTGAATTTTTTGTCGAAAATAAGTCTCTCAAAGTTCTAAAATTACCTTCCGTTCTGATACCATGTTTGCTATGCATGATTTTATTTAAAAAAAAGAACAATTTCATAACAAACTCAAAAAGTGATTGCTATTAGTTTGACAGGTGCTTTCCTTTTACCACAAATCTTACCTCAGATCAAATAAACGTCATATCCGTTAGCACGAACAAGTGAGTTTGAATTGAGATTTCCACTCCTACCTTACCGCTCAAGTACTCCCATTAGTTGCTAGCTTGCTAAGTTGATATATCCATTCAAACTTATTTGTTCATGCTAACGGAAATGACGTTTATGTGATTTGAGGTAAGATTTGTAGCAAAAGAAAAAGAAGCCTTGAATCAATAGAGGGGAAGACTCGTTGAAGACTAGCTGAATTCTGCAGGGAATTATTGAATACTGGTCTGGTGTATTGATTTTGCTTTGATTTTCTTTAGGAAGGAGTAATTATATCATCCAATTATCTAATTATAGCTTAGGGGAATTAATTTATGTCTTTAATTAAATCCCATTTTCCCTTTAACACCTCCCGAATGACAAATGCAAGTACAACGATGACAGTGCAAATAAAAACATGAAAATGCTCTACATCGGTTATTTATCGATTAGAGTTATTGGGCAGGGATTTCCGGACATAATACGACAGAAAAAAAGGAAGGCAGCGAGCGTGGGTCGGAGGACGGCAGCGTATGCGACGACGGCGATGATGATGATGAAGTGCAGCACCGTGCGAAAGTAGTAGTAGGCCCGGGTTTAGGTGGAGGAGCGGTACCTTCAGATTAGTTTAGACAATACGTAACTAATGATGTTTGGAGTGGCGGCTACTTTGCGAGTTGCTTTGTGCTGCCGCGCGGGAGCAGCGGACTATTAGGCCCCCATCAAGCCACAATGGCCGGCCGGAGTCGACTGCAATTAATTAATGTCGACGCACAAAACACTCGGCGCGATAGAGGCTAAATTAAACT
Organism: Dorcus parallelipipedus; assembly: GCA_958336345.1. Classification (NCBI taxonomy): domain Eukaryota; kingdom Metazoa; phylum Arthropoda; class Insecta; order Coleoptera; family Lucanidae; genus Dorcus; species Dorcus parallelipipedus. Next base: position 47,231,726 of record OY284475.1, read on the forward strand.
CATTTTCATCGTGGCCGGAATGCGATGCCAGCAGGGTACTCACAATTGAAGGAATTATCCGGCCGAACCGTGAGTTGCCTAATTGAACACACTGTCTGAAAGGAACCAAACTAATACCTTCTTGCTACCAGATCTGCGTCTTGATGATGATTTCAAATCTCTCTTGCATTTTTTTTTTATTTTACTAAATATTAATCAATACCAAAATCCTAATTTCTCTTTCGTACATTATCATTGAAAACCTTTAGAACACTTTTAGAATCTATAATAAGTTATTTATTTTTGTTTGGTTACATTTTTATACAATGTTTTGCCGTATTAGCTTTCTGCAATTCATGATGATTAACATCTTATGACATCAGATATGCCAGTCACTCATTAAAATCATACGACAAACTTCCAATCACGTTGCGTTGTTATAAACAATTTACGTTCGACTGCATCGAAATCATCTAGTTTACGATATCACAAATATATCGTTAAATATGTAAATTACTATTCTTTTTATAACCAGAAACGCAAATGGCTTTGGAAACGTGAACGCAGGCAGTCAACTTGCTGTTATTAAGACATAATTTGGGCGTATTCTTGACTGTTATACTTACGTTATTTCTCCAGAACATGTCGAATATCTAATACAGGCAGATCTCTGGGGATTCTCCGAAAGACCAGCTACAATTCCTAATTTTCCCCTGTGGTTTAGGGTGTTATACGTTCCAACACATCAATCTTTTATTTGTGATGCGCATTGCCGATCTTTTAGATCAATGGCTGATCGACAAGACCAGAACTGATATATCGAGGAAGCCACGTAATTCTTAAAAGGAGGAAGACTGCTTGATTTCAAAAAAATTATACAGCAACCTACTGTCTTTTAACTATCCACGACTGTACCTATTATATCGTCATTATAATTCAATATTCAATTATAATTCAATCTTCGTGCTTAGGTACAGTGCAATGCTCAACCGCCAAGTGGAAAAGACGTCTTTCACATGATGATCGGTTTTGATTGACGAGAAATTCCATCGCAAATAGAATTCAGAATTTCAGCAAGGACATCCTCTTTCGTTCGATATTTTCGCAGCTGAAATAGTCAAGAAGTAGGTACAGACTTAAGACAAACTTAAGATTTTCCAGCAGGTTTTTTCTGAGGTTCTCATTCGACAAAATGCATTAAACAAATTGAAAAACTTATGTTCCATTAAGTTTTATGTTACCGTTGTAACCAATAGAAGATAATAAAATAAAAATACTTTTTCGACTACTACATGCCAAAGAAACATCACATCATAACATACCCATTCCAAAAGAGAAATTTAGGGTGGGTTTACAGAAAGGAAATCAAATATTTAATTACGATTATGTATTTGATTGAGCTTAAAATTCGTGTTGCCATAGAAATCAAATTGTTAATCCATGGAAACGCGAATTTTAAGCTCAATCAAATATTATCCATTCACTCTTTTTCCTCGTCCCAGTAGGCGAGTTAGGGTGACATTTTTGTTGATATCACAATGAAACATAGACGTCAGATGAGATGGTTGTATTTATTTTTAATTTCTTGGTTATAATTTGAGTTCACTGACGGAGACGTTGTTGCCAGCTCGACTGTAGTACATATTTCATATTTTAAAGTTTTTAGATAACAGCAATATTACAGAAATATACTTATGTATATGCCATATAAAAATTATTTATTTAATTAGGTATATGATATGTTTAAAGATACATATTTGTTCTATGAACTTTCACTTTTGCAACTGATCCAAGAAATTATCCTAATGCTGAATTCCAGGAAATTGAATGGGTTCATATGCATACAACAGCGCCTTCTTATACTTCAACTAGCTTTTACATTTCAAAAAATTAAAGATTTTCGACAGTTTTCTCCTTCAGCAACTTTATCAATTCACGTTCAGATTGTCTTGCACCTCTCTCTCGGTGCTGTGCTTCATATTTTAACATTACTGGCGGACTGGGGGTCTTAATAATCAGCAATGGTAATTCCATAGAGTTTCACAGTCGGTGCTTCTTCGTATAATATTTGGCAACATAGTCAGATTAGTGGTGTGGAATTGTCATTAATATTTTTCATGTCAGATTCTGGCATCTATTAAAATCCATGCCAGCAACTTAACGAAACGAGAACACAGCCTACTGAGACGAGGAAAAAGAGAAAATGGATATTAGTTAATCGTAATTAAATAACAAGTGTACAAATCTAGTGTGTTGCTCTCATTTTTTCGCATGTTCACGTATGTTCCTTAGTTGATCCGTAAACAGACAAGTAAGCAAACATAACTTTTCAAAAAATGGATGTCGCAGAAAAGTTAGAAAATGCCTCGAAGAAGACAGAGGCCATTTTCAACATCTGTTGTGATTCCTGTTCAACGTTATTTTCAATGTTTTATTTTGTTTGGTTTCAAATACGTAATAAATCGTAATTATTGGTTATGATTTTCTGTTGACGTTATGTCAAGGTTAAATGTCAGTTTGCCGTTTACTGATCAGTAAGGAACATACGTGAACATGCGAAAAAATGAGAGCAACACACTAGATCGAAAAATTTTTTTTACACTTGTTATTTGATTTTTTTTCTGTAAACGCACCCTTAATGTCAAATAATTTGTCATTCAAATCATCCTTTGGTTTCATCGGAACACTATAATAACGTAAATGAAATATATTTTTCAAAAATGTGTGAAGCTAGACAGTTTTGTTTCTTTTTAAGATTGATTTATTAAAACTCACTAAAAAACAATGATACCGAAGCAAAGATTGATTGCTCCAGAAACCAGAGCACCATGGCTAGTTTAGATATGCTACCGAGAAAGTCCATAGAAAAATATGAAAGACGGCATCAGTTATTTTTGGAATGGTGTGTCAACAATCACAAGACGAAATACAGTGAAAATGTCCTGATGGGATATTTTGCTGATAAGGCTAAAAAGTTTTTTTTTTACTTTCTAATATAAAAAAAGCTCTGAACACTTCAGATGATTGACTTTGGTAAGTAGTAACCGAAAAAATGTTGTATGCACCACGGCAGTAGTGTTTTTATCGATAAAGTGCCACTTTACTGTCTTGTTACATAAATAACTATTACTTGTTTTACCTGTCAAAGCATATGTTGTCGGTTGTTGTTATCAATAGCCCGCATCGCATATTTTTTTCGCACAACCGAATATCCTTTAACCTTCCTCCATATCTACGTCACGCTATTCCAAGGATAGCGCTATACTCAGTTTATCCGACAATTGTAAAATCGGGCCTAAACGAATAAAATTAATTCTCTAGTGTAAGCTTCAGTTTAAATTAAATAAAATCAAATGAAAAATGAATTAGAGTTGGCGATTCATTTAGTTCATCGAACGTTCCTTCAGTCACTTTGACATTTTTACAAAGCAAAAAAATAGTTTCATTTAAAAAATTAAAGCAGATGCATAAAATGACCACTGCTTGCTGCATTAAGACATGTTTGAACTCTATGAATAACTATGTGAGTAACGTTAAAGAACATTTCTGGCGTGTTATTTGTTACAATTGATTGACAATTAGTATTAATATGACGTTATCCAAGACATGCATTTAAATTCCAACGCCTACCCTAATTCATTTTTATATTGATCGCTTGTTATTTATTGTATGAGTCTGGCTAATAAATTTTGTTTTAAAATGCATTTGCACAGTATACTGAATAGTAACGCGATTTACTACTGTTGTACATTTTTAACTAATTATTGAATACTGTAGGAGCAAGGCCACTGGGCGATCTGAACAATGGAGATTTTGCTCGGTTTATCATACAATTCATAAACGCCTTACATCATTTAATATCGACATGGATGTTTGTGAATCCCGTCGCTTTTACAATGCGGTTATAAAACTTTATAATACACTTTTATAGCTGTATTTATCACCTACTATTTGATCGCCATGGAAATGTCCTCGTTTTGAATACAATATTTCGTTAATTATGAAAACTAAAATACATAAACTTTTTTTCTAACATTTTTCCCATGTCTGTGATCTACGGATTTCTATTTATTCAACATTTTTTTTCTTTGTCGGTCTATTCAAGTATCACCCTGTATATCCAATGCATTTTTTTCAGGTATTCGCGTTAATTATTTTTTAATTTACAAAAATTTTGCTTTTTACTTCAGTCCCTTTTGGCGCCTCATTAGCCTAATAACCTAATAAAATAAAATTTCTGATGCTTTAATAAGCTACTTTATGAAACCCAAACGAGTTTTATAATGTAGTCATTAAAGCACCAAAATAGAAAAGTCATATCTAGCAACGTGTTGGTAATAGAATTATTTTTAATGTAAATAGTAAGATGCGTGGATGTGAATAAGTTACTTTAAGAGCGATTAATTGAAGATTTGTTTGTTAATATTTTAATAATTTTTACATGAATGGAATCAAATTAATGTCTTTCGAGTTATCTGAATTTTTTTAAACGCTATACTTTTACGAAAATGTACCCTGACTGACAAAAAAGAGCATATACAGGTGTTCAGTTAGAACCGTTTCAACATTGCTAGTTTTCTTTATTTTTTAAAGATAGAAATTCGGCTAATTTAGCGAAGATTCTCTGATTTTCATGCTGATTCTAAATTTCTAGTCAAAAAAGCATTTACACTGTTAGTTATCATTTTTTTAATAGCAATGTAGATGTTTTTGTAATCCAATCGATAGAAATTTCTTTTCTCTTTATAGTGATACTAAAATTTCTTAAATTTGTTTACAAAATAATAAATTAATTAAAAGAAATCATTTTCAAATGAGCAGACCACGTTCACTTATAAAGTGAAGATGTCTAAATAATTGACGAATGATATCTATCGAATTTGCTCATAAACAATTTTTGAACCTCTAACCGAGGAAAAATCTGAAGACAGTTTTTAATTACTGCAAATAGCTTTTAAGATATGTTATTTTATCTTCAGATATTTTGCCGTACCTAATAGCAAGTATGTATAAAAGATGAACTATTACCAGACGTGACAATTACATTTACATCACCCAAGTCTCATTTGTTTATTAAATACCTGCTGCGTTCGAAAATTATACGTCGGATGTATCTGGAGGGTATTATCTCATCTTTCTTACTCACGATTTTTAATCTATTTTGTATCTCGCTCATCCGTTTAAAAAAATCTTGTTTTTATATTATTTCCATGACAACAGGCGATCTTTTCACACTCTACTTAAATGTGGGATGTGAAAAATCGCCTGTTGTCATGCAAATACTGTAAACACAAGATTTTTTAAACGGATGAGCGAGATACAAAATAGGTTAAAAACCGTGATTGAGAAAGATGAGATCATACGCTCGAGATGCATCCGACGTATAATTTTCGAACGCAGCTACCGTAGTTACTTCACCTTATGTTGTTGAGAGAACACATAAGAATGCCGAACTTTTTTAAAACCTGCAAAACAAAGCAATAATTTAATTTTTTTTATAAATTATGAACCTCTCTCTTGAAAATATGCTCCATCTATTTTTAAATTTTAACATCTGCGATTTTTTTATTAGAATCTTTGGATAATATAATTCTGATAAAAATACCACGCTCCTAGGATGTCGGGAAAACACTGCAGTGAGAAAAAATTACAGAAATTTCAAAATTCCTTTTGAACAAATACTTCAAACCGAGAGAGATTATATTAATCACATTGAGCTACCTCAAGACTTGGATAGTTCAATGTGAAAGAATGTAGTTAAGTCTGACGTCATTGGTTGGAGTAGTTAGTCGGTAAAAATTGAAAGTTACTATGGTTAATAACAGTTGAACTCGGTCGGAAATAACTACTGTAGTCCTTGAGATTATTTTACAGTAAAGCTAAGACTAACTATGGCAAAAAATTTAAAAGTTTGGAAACCCCTTATTTTTGTTATTAATTTGTACAACCCAACAGACATTGCGAAAAGTAGATAGATAAGTGAACTACTTTAAAGTTGAAGATTGCACAAGTCTGTTATACAAATATTTTACGGTCACAAACCTATTTTAATTACCTATTAACTTGTAGTTAAATTTTTCTATAATTCTTCATATGTTGTACGAATTCTATTCTAATAGTGTGAAACAAATTTAAAATAACGCTTTTTTCTGCTCTGCTTTCATCATGCTTTTTAATATGCAAATCTGTATCGCTTACAAGCGCAGATCGAAAAATTCGAAATGATGTTATTTTGCCCGTTTTTTCAAGAATTTTCAACTTTACAACATCGTCATTTAAACGTCAAAGATAAGTTAATTTGAATTTTTTCCAGTTCAGCGAAAGATGATTACATTTCAACGAGAATTCTTTGATTTTAAATAACCTATCAGTGGCAGCTGCGATGAAAAAAACTTTATATAATAAAGTTCGTTCGTATCCTCGCGAAAAACTAATCAGAGAGCAAGCACACTCTATTTATGTGAGGGCGAATTATAAAGTAAGGTAAAACCGTTGTCAGCCGGATGATTTGAAATCAATTAGCGTGGAAGGCATTTACAATAATTTAAACATGTAACATACTATTATGGATGGAATGGAAGTGAAATAAAGCGTGAGTTGAACGAAGCGAGGGTAGGACTGAGTTAGAGAGCCTCTGGCTGTTACATGTAATGGGTTCAGAATTATGATCGAGTGACAACCGGCTGATTGATGAAGCTCTCAGTAATTACACTCACATTATTAACTATTAATGTCCAATCCCGCCAAGATAACACATATCGTGTGCTGCTGGGTATGTTCACGATCACCTATCTCACGAAACGTGTAATCCACTTTCTTAAACTTTGATCGTTTCAGCTTCTCATTTTTTACTTATCTCTAAGGCATGGCTACTAAAGACAATACTTAATTGACTTAACTTTTTTCTCAAATTTAAATTAAAAACTGCACCTTTACTTTAATTACGCCTTCATATCAGATTTTCTCAGAAGCTTCTTTTGTAAAAAAACGGAATCGGCATGCAATTGATTCATTCAATAGTAACTATTTATATAAAATAAAATAATAATTCTTATCTGTAATAAATAAAGTAAATTATAAACTCGTTTCACACAGATAATACCCCAACAATATCAACAAGCAAGCCGCAAACAACAATAAATATCGCCGGGAATAATTCCACGGTGAGTTATATAGCAGCATCGATTTGTTAGTGTCGTCGTAAAGCTGTGCATAAAGAAATGAAGACATCAATAACAACACCTTGAGTTACAAATCGTCTGAAATATTTCATTTTTGGAACAAACGACCGGGCGGTGACCGACGGCTATTAGCTTATGTGATCTTCTGGAATTAAAACGTAACAGTGATGCATTGGGAGTACTGCTGAATATAAATGTTGGGGTGTGTCGAAACGAAATTAAGGCTTTACGAGTTCATGCGCTTAATTTCTAGGTAAATCTACATAAAAAAAACTCTGGTCTTTTATAAACACAGAACAAATTTTACCGTGAGTTGATAATACTTGAAATCCCTTTTTGTTTCTAATACATTTGAAGTACTGGGTGATTCGTTAGCCTGTTTACAAGCTTTGGTAAATGAAAGTAGATGTAATTTTATAAAAAAACACATCCTATCAACATAGGTCCAATTTGCTATTTTTATCAGAATTTCCCAGTAGACGTGAAGCTGCACATAACTTTTGAACATTTGTTATAATTTTATAATGTTTGCTTTGCACTGTTTCTTTTCTTATAGTCTGTACCATTAGGATAAATAATTTTTGTTATTAAATATACTGCATTTTCAATCATTAAAAAAACGAAAATCACTGTAAGTTCTAAACAAAAGCAGATCGGACCTAGTTGATAGGATATTTTTTTCATAAAATTACATATACTTTCATTTGCCAAAGTTTGTAAAGATCCTAATGAATCACCCTGTACGAGGGTCTAAAAATAGTAGCATCGTCCATAAACATGGTGATTTTTTTCCTCTCTTACATACTTCGTTAAATCATTAACAAATAAGTAGTAAAATGATTAGTGGTTCCAGCACAGATCCCTGAGGAACTCCGCAGTTTATATCGTGTTACAAGAGAAGGTGTTTTAATTTTTACACATAATGTAGGCGCAAATAAGTAAATAAGCCTGTTCTTCTTATGCTTAGTGCATTTAACTTGTCATAATCAAACGATAAAACCAGCGATTTTAAAGTTCAAGTATCTGTGAACAATTATGATTTGATTGTATTGACTGAGACCTGGTTGCTACCCTCAATTGACTCGAATGAACTAAATGACTCTCGTTATATTGTTTATCGCGTTGGCAGAAACTATCATGCAGTCGGCCTTACCCTTGGTGGAGGTGCTTTAAGAGCTTTTCAATCGAAATATATAAGTAAATTAATTTTTAGTTGCGATCATCGTTCTGAGGAGTTATATTTGTGCTATATACTTTCCCCCTAATTCTTCAGTGGATACATATAAATCCCATTTCGACAGAATGCGTGAAATGTTTATTGATTCTAATGATAATGATAAATTTCTTGTATTTGGAGATTACATGTTTAGATGATTGTCTCTCGCGAGTGGAATCTCATCATTCTTCTTTATGTTGCATTACGGAACTGAGTTTATCTAAAACAGCTCAAGATTTTAGCTACAGCAGTTATCAGTACAAAGAAGCAAATTATATCAATATATTCAACGAGCTGGCAATAATAAATTGGTCCCTAATCTTAAGTTCTTGTGATATTTATACTGTTGTTGAAAATTTCTACTTAATACTTAACAATTGCATTAAAAATAATGTGCCAGTCATTAAGGTGTGATGATTATTCTGAACGGCTAAGATACTTGAGTTTAACTACCTTAGAAAATCGAAGGAAATTTGCCTGCTTATTCTCTCTTTTTAATATTACAAACAAATTTGACTCTCTCTAGTCCCTACCTACTTCAACAGCTTTCCTTTAATGCTCCCTCTATACATCTTCGGCATAACTACGTTTTTAGGGTACCATCCTTTTGTTCCAATGTCACCAAATTTTCTGCTATTCCTAATTCCTAATTAAGTTAAACACAATTCTCTTAAAAGTAGAAAACGAACCGAACAGTAAATCGATGTCATTAATTAGGTTATTATAATCAAATCGTTAATTTTTGTTTTTTTTTTGTTACTTTGTTAGTTCCCAATTCTTTAATCTAACTGTCTTGTTATTTACAGGGTCATTCTTGTGGCTTGCACACGCTATTGTATAGATTTTTCTCTGAGCCTGTTTTATTAGCTAATATTAATGCTATTATTGATTTTATTAGTATTATCCTTTTCATAATTTTCCACTTTTGCTTTTTTATTGTAGCGGGTTTCTTTGGAAGTACTAAGTTTTCCTTTATAAATTTGATTAGTTACTTGATAGTGTTAGTTTTGTAATATTGTAGCACTATGTCATGTTTTTATCCTAGTAAGGAGGGTCAGTCTGTAATTGGGTTTTTAACCTGTTGACTTGACCAAGTAGTTATTTCTAAATAAATAAATATTTCTAAACAGTCAAAAAAACGGGATAAGTCAAATATTATTGTAAGTTGATCGTTGACAAGTCTTGTTGATCCTACGTCATCAGATCATCATACAGTGTTGTTCGAACTATGTGCAACAAATGGGATTTTTTTTAATTATCGACTTTCTATTATTCTATGATGGTATCAGTTAAGATTTTATCCGTTCAAGAAACATGTTTGGTATATCAAGACGATACGGGAAAATTTGGAGATACTATTTCACGAAACTTTTTAATAAGCTTCTTTCCTCAGTTGCCTCAAATATGTATAATGTTTTTGGAAAAACCTTCGCAAGCTGTTCATTAAAAAATGTTATTCCTCTGAAATGAAAAAAATGCCTTTTTACTAAATAAACTAATTCTAGAAGTTTATTAATTCTAATAAAATGGATAATAATATCAATAATATCATGATACTTAATAAAATTTAATCTGTTTTCTACGTCTGAAATTTGGTTTTATTTACGCTACCTGAGTATTATATAGTGACCTTTCTGTGACCTGCCGCACCTCCACACATAAGTAAACTAATTACGAGCGTTTGCCGTCAACAAAGCCGCTAATCCTTGGCCCGTACAATAGCCGCTAAGCTCAAGCTTTATAAAAGCTCCGAGCGAGTAACTTTTTTTAAGGGCTTACATCCAATCATTAGTAGTTTTTTGGGCGAGGTTTTGTAGTCTAAAATATTAATTTGTTACTTTTTATGAAGGGTTCGATTAATAATGCGGCGCGGTGCCGAAACTCTTTGTTGTTAGGACCGCTTTGTAGCCAGGCTACTGGCTTATACTACGTAGATTCCATCTCGAACATGAAACGAAACGGAATACGCCAGGCCATTGTTTTATGCCCGTTGCATGATTTATTGCGTCGTTATTTACGTTAACGTGTCGCGAAAGTTCGAACACGATGATAAAAATGGAAGCAAATTGTTTAGGAAGTTTTATGTCCGCGCTTAATTTAAGATCGACGTGAATTAGTTCGAGTTAAACAGGACTTGCCCATTATCCTTTTTTTTAACAGCTAGTCCTTATTAAAGAAACTGAATACTTTTGACTATTTGGCGGAAATACATACAGGAGTTTCTTGAATAGACCGACAAAGAAAACATATTAAAAGTACAGAGATCATAGAACATAGGAAAAATGTTGAACCCCAAACGACGATATTTCCATGGCGAACAAATAGTATGCGATTAAGAACTACAGCTATAAAAGTATATTATAAAGTTTTATAACCGCATTGTAAAAGCGAATGAAACCTCAAACGTCCTTATCGATGTTTACATGATGTAAGGCGCTTATAAATCTTATGATATACCAGGCAAAATCTCCACCCTCGGATCGTCTAGTGGCCTTGCTCTTGCAGGATTCAATAATTAGCTCAAAATTTACGTAGCGAATCGCATTATTGTTCAGGACACTGCAAATGCAGTTTAAACACAAATTTTATTACGAAGGCTCATAGAGATTTTAAGGATTTAATATAAACTGAAACTTATGTTAGGAAATTTATTTAATTCATTTGTTTAGTTTAAGAATCCGCCAATCTTACAATAGTTTGTTTTTTTTCAGAAATTATAGAAGAATTAGACCATAGTTGTGTAATTTATTAAAACTTCACTTCCTACCGGGTGTTTAGTCAGGAAGAAACTAACTGAACATATCCTCAACATACATACATATAAACCTTGGAGTTTATAATCGTCTTTTTTTGCTGATTTTTCGTCTTAATTTTACAAAAGCCTAAAACTTAAGAAAACTGGTCTTTCAGTTATGATCAATTCAGTACATGAATTGGTTGTTTAAAGGTGTCGAGCAGCAAAGTTTTTTTTAACAACATCTAACGACCACAGCGCCACCTGCGGCACATCTCTATACTATTGCCACGCACCAAGCTCTAACACCCTTCCACACCACACTCAGCCCCTCTACAAGATGGCTGCCGGGGCTATATAAACTCGTGCGGAGCAGCGTGAAGATCATTCTGCCCAAGCCAGCTGCAAAGTTGGAACCTCCTAACCAAAGCCAGCCGAAAAGTCGGAGACTCCTCGCCCAAAGCCAGCCGAAAGGTCGGGATACCCTACACACATGGTTTTCACGTCCGTCAAACACCTACAACCACCCAGCTTCGTCGGGCACTGAGACGGATCAGCAGAATACCCCGCGCCGTTTCACCGCTTCCCCCGATGCCAGAAGACATCACCCATTACACGGCCCGCTTATCACCGACCACTGCGTCGAGGAATCCGGTCCCGCACGTCCACCACCTGCAACCATTGCACCAGGACAGCTACGAACTCATCCCTGTGGACATACCATGCACCGTGCACATAACCACCAGGCGTTCTGAAATATTAACATCCTTGTATTATTGTTATTAACCTACCTAACATGCTGCCTAACATGCATCGAGCATTTCACCAGATGGCCAGAGGCAATACCGCTCGAAAACTTCGAAGCAGAAACAGTTGCCAGAGCTTTCTACATGCACTGGGTAGCACGGTTCGGCACGCCACTAAGAGTAACGATAGATCAAGGACGACAGTTCGAATCTCAGCTCTTCAAAAAATTAGGAGAACTCGTTGGTTTCGCTCGCATCCGAACCACAGCGTACCATCCACAAGCAAACGAACTAGTTGAGCGGTTCCACCAACAACTCAAAGCTGCGATCCGCTGCCACGCTGACGACCAATGGACGCAAACACTACCCACTGTTCTCCTCGGAATCAGAAGTGCATGGAAGGACGACCTCCAGGCATCAGCAGCCGAGCTAACACTAGGCGAACCACTACGGCTTCCAGGACAAAAATAGAAAAAACAAACACCTTAGAACCAGCAAGTTTCGTCAAACAGCTCAAAAGACATTTCCAAGAACCCAACACGGTACTCGCAAAACTTTCATATTCAAAGAGTTGGCAACCATAACTCACGTCTACATTCGACACGATGCAGTACGAAGTCCTCTACAGCAACCATACGATGGACCATACAAGGTACGCAAAAGAAACCCCAAAAACTTCATCGTGGAAAGAAATGGACATCGATCAACAGTTTCCATAGATTGAATCAAACCAGCATTTATCGAGAACGACACCATCGAACTTTCTGAACCAGCTGGCATAATAACACCCAACCCAAAGGAAAACAAGGTCACCCGGAGCGGCCAACGAGTACATTTTCCGAATCGTTATCGTGATTGATGACTCAACCACTGGCAGGGGGGTACGTAGCGACCACAGTGCCATCTGTGGCACATCTCTATACTATTGCCACGCACCAAGCTCTAACACCCTTCCACACCACACTCAGCCCCTCTACAAGATGGCTGCCGGGGCTATATAAACTCGTGCGGAGCAGCGTGAAGATCATTCTGCCCAAGCCAGCTGCAAAGTTGGAACCTCCTAACCAAAGCCAGCCGAAAGGTCGGAGACTCCTCGCCCAAAGCCAGCCTACACACATGGTTTTCACGTCCGTCAAACACCTACAACCACCCAGCTTCGTCGGGCACTGAGACGCATCAGCAGAATACCCCGCGCCGTTTCACCGCTTCCCCCGATGCCAGAAAAGAAGCGCGTCCGGTCAGAAGACGTCACCCATCACACGGCCCGCTTATCACCGACCACTCCGCCGAGGAATCCGGTCCCGCACGTCCACCACCTGCAACCATTGCACCAGGACAGCTACGAACTCATCCCCGTGGACATATCATGCACCGTGCACATAACCACCAGGCGTTCTGACATATTAAATTAACATCCTTGTATTATTGTTATTAATAATAAAGACATATTTAAAGTTGGTTCTTGTCCGATGAAATTTGTATCACAAAATCTTTTAACCGGACACTAAATCTCGCACTATACACTTAACGTTTCACCGTCGTTCGACAGCTTCGTCGAACGACGGTGAAACGTTAAGTGTATAGTGCGAGATTTAGTGTCCGGTTAAAAGATTTTGTGATAATAATAAAGACATTTTCTTTGTGTTTGTGACAATCGATTGTTTGGCTAAAGAATACGACAATCCCCCAAAAACACAAGTCCAAAAGGAAGAAAGGAAGATCTTTTTAATTGTTGAGTTTCCTAAAGTATCATGACTTGCTGACTCATAGGCCCGGCATTTCAGTTACAGTTTAAATTCAATCTTCAATTTATTTCCATGGGAACAATTGTTCTTATAATTATTACTATGGAAATAAACTAAAGATTAAAGTTAAACTGTTACTGATATGCCGAGCCATAGATAAAGATCCCAGTTTGTATTGGAATGTGGAGGTCTTAATCTGGTGCACATGAGGCCTTCTCTTCAAAATAACATTTTTTTGCAAATTACGTGACTTTGCTAACAAAAGGATCAAAGGTAAGCATTACTAGAGAAAGCAATAAAAATTGGAAAATCAAGACATCCAGTGTTATTTTAAGCTGCTAATAGGTAGTTTCGTATACATTTAATTTACTGAATATCAGAAATTATTTTAAAAACAAAAATTTTTCTTAAAAAAATATTTCAAGGTTTGCTAAAATTGATTAATTTTAATCTAAAATTTCTTATACGTGCTCTCTATGTCCCAGATATTAAAAAGTGAGTACGTTACCTAATATTAATTCTAAGTAGAGTATATTATAGAAAGTTAAAATTAATAGCTGCCGAATTTACATTGAGCTAAACATATTCGTAATAGTTATAATTTGGTAGCGCGTTTCAAGTGAAGTGATTAAACACTTTTGTGCTACTCGTTAACAAAGAGATAAGGCCCTATAAAAATGATACAGCTAATTTTCTAAGAATCAGGCCGCGGTCATTATCGAAAAGATCTGTGTCATGCGACTAAATACAGATTTAAAGATCAAAGCATAATATGTCTTGTCAATTACTACTGTTAAAAAGTTTAAATTGCTTAAGCGAGCGCGCTTTTAATCAAGTGCGAGGTTTTGTTCGATTTTTCGGCCAGTAAATGGTAAATCTCATATTTCTCATTAGAAAATTAATTTAGGTTCGTCCAGAATTTGTTCAGTTTTTTTTTTCTCTCTTGTGCTGATTAACCTTCAATTTAATTATGTAACATAACTATTTATACTTAATCATTAATTAAATGACTTGTGATTTAGCAAGACTTGCTCTTAAGCCCAGTATACACTTGAATTTCGGAAATATTTCTGCTCTCATTATGGAATATCATTGTGGAAAATTTATTTACAAATTGCGTCCCGATTAAATTAAGAAAATGTTTGCAGATTACCCGAGTACAAGAAGTCTACCGCAGAGAATGCTGATCCAGGCAAACAAACTTCGTTTGTTGTAATGTCATGCTACTACGAAATGTTTCCGAGAAATACTAAAAAACATTTCGAAAACAACAGCGACATTAACAAACAAAATTTTCAGAAAATATTTTCAAGTGAACCTCTTTTATGGAATTATTTATCAGAAATAAGTAACTATTAAACTTCTATTTACTTATCAGTACAACTAATCTCTATAGCAGTGTAAGAGAAAGAAAAGTAAATATTTATTCAATCACACAGTCAATTTCTTAATTCCTAACTTTTCCAACATGGAGATTATTTTAATTAAAATACATTAATTTTGTAAGTTTCGAATGTAGCCACTGATGAAGGAGTTTAAACTTTTTAGTTTTATGAATAAGCTTCATTTTGAATTCGTTTTTAATTCATAATTGATATTTCATATTTATTTCTTTATCCAGAATAAAATGTTCATAACAGATGCGTTAATAAAAAAAAGTTTTTAATAATGGTGAAAGCAAGATTATTAAAACGATTTATTAAATATAAATCCTGTTTTGGCAATTAAATTAACGAATGCAAATCAAAGTGCAGAAGTTGCGTGCACGTTAAAAACAGTCATTAAAGGAAGTAATGTGTTCATGTGACATTCCTCTGCACTTAGTTATAATTGCTCGACTGTTTCTTACTGTTTACTTAATGTTGTGCTATTGCATTTCGTTTCCTCTCATTTAATTACCGGCCCAGAATCGCATAGATTAATTAAAACACGTTTTTCTCGTGCTTGCGTGCACGATCTCAACTTGCACAGTTGAATGGGAATTACGTGTTCGGTTGATCGCCTTAGAAGCAAAGCTGCTGTTTATTTTTCTCAGAATTTAGGAAGTATTTTTTCACTTTGCTGTTATTAACTAATTCGAAGGGAGTGAAATTCCTTGGATACATAATGGCGCAAAATTCTGCGAATACTTCACCCCTTGCATAAAGGAAAAACGATTTTATTTAATTCATATTTATTAATTTAAGTGAGTATTATTTTTTTTAATGACGGTCATAATCGTGTTGTTTCAATGAAACAAAATAAGTAGATTCTGTTCCTCTAGTCTAGTGAATGAGGGTGTTGAAAAAAAGTCGACAAACTAATACCAGTACTTCGCATGGAAGATAAAAAAATATGAAGATAGAAATTGTTCTAGTTTTTTCAAACTTATCGTAAAAATCGGAGAAGTCAAAACATATCCAAAATTAAAACTGCGATTGTTTTTAAATAAAATTCAGTAAAATAAAACTTATTAAAACTTGGTTCTTCATCAATATTTTTTCCTTTATTTTCCACTATACCAAGAAGAATTTTATTTTTCTTTGTCATTTGTACTTTTTCCCGCCGGAGGAGTTAAAACTGGGTAAAAATGAAATCAAATATAAAAAAGCATATGTATAGTGGCGAACAAAAAAAACATTGGTCGTCATTTAATTGAAAAATTTTATGTAATTGTAACAAATTAAAAAAATCTTCTTGTCGCGTTGTTAGATTTGACAAGTAGAACACACATGATATAGGTATGTCGCTTATGACAATCACGACCATTTCCCAATAGAGAACTTGTCACTGTGTTAAAGAACTACACTGACGACTAATTCTTTTTTCGTCGTGACTGTATGATTAATTTTAGAATATCATCACTCTCGAGTTTTTCTGGTTTCTATTTGAATATCGATTATTGTCGCACCATATCACATATTTATTCTTTCAGCCTCATAGAGTTGCTAAAGGAACGAGAATCAAGAATTACTTTATGTAACTAAACTATCTATTTAAAAGACCTATATAAAAGAAAATCTTTCTTGATAATCTCGTCAAATCTAACAAGGAGCTTGGGGTACCAAAATCATATTAATATGTACAGAAACGTAGCGCTTTGATTCAGTTCATCATCAAAATTTGTGTATATTGTATTGCCTGGTAAGTAAACCAATTTAAGGCTCGTAACGCTTACTCTGTTAGGGCGAGAGTCGCAAGCAGCAACTATATGCTCGTATAGACGTAATGAGATTAGGGCGGTGGGTGGTTTGAGATGCGCTTAACTAACCGCGATATCACATCAAAGCGACACATGTCTCTCACGAAGCCAGCCACTCAACCGCCACTAAGGGTGCTTTGTTTCCGAGCAATCCTAATATATCCCGACTATGGCGGTGGAGAAGATGAAATGTTATGAGAAAAATCTTTACGAGAACAACTCTAGATGCACCTACTTCATCGAAAATATTATTTTTACTTCGATTATTTTCGTGTTCTTTGAAGTTTCTATCAGTTATATGTACTTGTTTTCCAATAAATAAAATCATTTTGGAAATTAACTATTTAAAATTTGTTTTTATGGAAAGTCTTATTACAAATGTGAAGTACGAAAGTCATTTGTGATGATAATTCTATAAGAATAATTACTTAACTTATT
Source organism: Dorcus parallelipipedus (assembly GCA_958336345.1). NCBI lineage: Eukaryota > Metazoa > Arthropoda > Insecta > Coleoptera > Lucanidae > Dorcus > Dorcus parallelipipedus. The sequence goes on from OY284475.1 coordinate 47,248,946, forward strand.
TATCCCTTGGTGTAGATGTAGAGAAATAAAAATATTAGATTATCGAGATTGTACTGTACATATTTCTAGAGATTTATATATTTATTACTTAAATAAGGCTTGTCCAAAACAGTTTCGCAATTCTGAAGCTGGGATATATAAAGCTGAATTGAAAGAAATGATAAGTTTGTGTATAAAATTTAAATCCATGCAATATTAAATACCGTGAATTTATTTTATTTTCGTTACGTACGAATCTGAGAATTCATAGCAACATTTACAATTTGTAAATTAAACTGTCCTTTTTAAAATAGAACATGAGATGACAGCTGTCATGAATCTGTTCTGTTATTAGTGATTTCGGTAATACTAAGTACTACAAAATAATTGCGACTTTTAATTACATTAGGTAAGTTTATTCTAGTTTAAAATAAGTAAACTTAAAACATAAGGAAAACAGAAATTCTTTAATTCAAAACAAACACCACAACAAGTTTTCAGAAATTTATTTATTTACCTCCATGCAATATACTAAACGATTATTAATTATTATATTATAACGTTAATTGCATTAGTTACTTGTCCAAGGGTAATTCTTCCTGATACATTTTCATTAACTTTCTTCACCTGACCTGACAGATGTTCCAAATTAAAATGGACAAATATTTGACATGACATTAGAAACCCTAACGACGACGATCATGCAACGACATTTTTAAAAATTGGAATTAGTTTCCATAGTAATATGAACAGCAATGTTTCATATTAAAATAAAAGCATGATATGTATATCGATGCTTCAAAGGCTTTCGTTTAGTGAACTTTTTAACTGATGGTTCGCAAATAGATTGGCATGAATTATACTCCACACCAGATATCAATAAACATATTTTATAATGCTCTAATAGCCCTTTTTGACCAACATGCCCCCCTTATCGTTGGAGGATCATCATTTAAGCGACATCAGCCGTGGTTTACCGATACATTGAGAGTCTTGAAAAATCTGAAGAGCAAAGCTTGGTTACGTTATAAACAGGGTTGGGTCATTTGACGTAGAATAGTATATTAAAAAATAAATTTCATAAGACTATTATTTCTGCCAAAATGTTACAGTTAGCCTCAACTTTTTGTGTGGATCCACTCACACATATAATAAATTACTCTTCTGAATGTGGCGAATTTCCTAAAACTTGGAAGACCTCTATAGTTGTTGTTTGATATTTGAACTTTTATTTGTTTTTTTTTTTACATAGTAACGGAGAGGACTCCTAGATATTATATACAATATTGTACATGCCCCCCGCCTTGAAAGCTTGATTACTTTCAATTAAATGAAATTAACTAAAACAATACAGTTCTTTCATTAAACATGTCTTTGGCTGCATCAATCCTCTGGAATAGGAAGCGGACATACTTTGTTAAGGGTACGTCTCAGGACAGCGGAAGAGGTTTTGACTGACACCACTCTTATTTCGTTGTCCTTACCGGGGTGCACTTCGCACACACGGCCCAAAACCCACTTCATAGGAGGCACATTGTCTTCTTTGAGCACAACAAGGTCGTAGATTTTCGGCACGTACGTGGTTGATTGCCATTTGTAGCGAAGCTGGGTTTCTGAAAGATATTCCTTTCTCCATCGATTCCAAAAATGTTGAAGGACTTGCTGACAGCGTTGGTATCGGGCTAATCTGTTTTCTTTGATCTCTTGAAGGTCTTGATCAGGCAGTGATGTCAGAGGTCGACCAATTAGAAAATGTCCCGGAGTGAGGGGAACGAGGTCATTCGGATCACAAGACATTGAGGAGATGGGTCGAGAATTCAAGATTGCCCCTATTTGTGCCAAAAGAGTTTGACGTTCTTCAAATGTTAAATGAGCTTTGCCCACTACTCGTTTTAAGTGATATTTTACGGACTTGACTCCGGCTTCCCACAATCCTCCAAAGTGAGGAGATCGTGGCGGTATAAAATGCAAATTTAATTCTGCACAGATTGCGGTTTGTATTAAAGAATCAGCATTATCTCGTAACATTTTACCTAACTCTTTTAATTCATGACAAGCACCAACAAAATTGGTTCCATTATCGCTGTATATATCTGGCGATTTACCGCGCCGCGCAACAAATCTTCGTACTGACATCATAAATGCTTCGGTAGTCAATTCTGAAACTGCCTCTAAATGAACACATTTTGTACAAAGACAGATAAATGTGCAAATATAACATTTTAATAATTTAGCTCCTCGACCTTTCTTTAATGCAATTGGTAGTGGACCAGCATAATCCACACCTGTTTTATAAAAAGGAGGCGAAGGAGTTACTTTGAATTCTGGTAAATTTCCCATACGAGCATTTATAATTTTAGGTGCGAGTTTAGCATATGTGGTGCAGTTGTGAACAATGTTCCTAGCACGAGTTCTGCCTCCTACTGGCCAATATCTCTCGCGAATCAAGGACAATAAAAGTTGAGGACCACCGTGAAATGACTTAATATGTTTGTCTTTAAACAATAACTTGAATTTGTGCTTTGAGAGTAAAACAATGGGATGAATTGAATCAAATGGATAATTCGCATTTTCTAATCTACCCATGTACAATATTGTATATAATATCTAGGAGTCCTCTCCGTTACTATGTAAAAAAATAACAAATAAAAGTTCAAATATCAAACATGGTCCATCGAGCCGAAGCTTAAAGAAAAAGCCAAAAACCAGTAAAACAGAATAAAACAATCCATATCTTTGAGTTCAGCAGTCCAGCAACGTACAGTTCGGCAAGGACGGGGACTACAGTGCGTCATATGCACATAACAAGTAGAAGAAACATTTCATCAAAAAAGTCAATCACTTGAGAAATGACAAGAAGTAATTGAAAGATTACTTGATACTGTTGTCAAAGGACCTGATACAATCCAGCCAAACTTTGTTTTTTAAAGCGTAGGGCCTTTAATACCCAATTTAATTTGGCCAGCACATAAAATATTCCAGAAACAATCAGCTCCTATTAATATATCTATGTTCTTCGATTTATTAAAGGATGGATCTGCTAATCTAATGTGGCCTGGGATTTGCAAAAGTGAAGAATCAAAATTCGATTCTGGCAATGGTCCCGTAATTTTGGGAATAACTAGACATTTAAGTGACAATTTAAAGTTACGATGGGATTGGATTTTAACGTCACATTTTTTCGTTACCTCAGAGCATGACAAACCTAAACCTGTGACTTTGATTTTGACTGGCTGCGAATCTAACTGAATACGCTCAAACAGTGAAGAAGTTATGTAGGAAGATTGAGATCCGCAATCTAGAACGGCTGTAACATTATATGGATTGTTAAATTTGTCATAGATAATAACTGAAATAGTACCTAGTAAAGAAGTTGGACCAATGATATTAGAACACAATGCGGTATCTTGATTTTCATTAGTCTTAAAATTTTCTGAATTATAAACTTTATTATGTAATAGAGTATTATGTTTTCCATTACATGTTTTGCATAAAGATTTGCTGCTGCATTTTGTAAGAAGATGTCCTGGTCTCAAATAATTTAAACAAAGATGTAAAGCTTTTATACGTTGAAGTCTGACTTTGACTGACATAGATTGAAAATCAGGACAGTTATAAATTGAGTGATGACCTTTGCAAATATAACGTGCAACTTTGTCATTAGAGATTAAAGATCTTACAGACCCTTTTTCTTTGTGTGACTTTGTATCTTGAACTTTTAATTCTAGACTATCCAAAAAATCTGATCTATTATTTAAAAAACTCCTAAATTCTTCAAGAGTTGATGGTTCCGAACCTGTCTGTTGTTCTTCCCATTTTCTTTGTGTAACTTTATCTAACTTCAAACTAGCCATGTGTATAATAAGTGTGTCCCACTTATCAATAGGTTGTTTTAAAGATTCTAATGCACAAAGATATTTTTCAATATTACTCGAAAATGCACGTAATTTTTTAGAAAATTCTTCGTGAATGGACTCAATATTAAACAAAGCTTTGATGTGATTGTTAATTAGTAAACGTTTGTTGTCATATCTATCATTTAAAAGTCGCCACGCTGTATCATAATTATTATCTGACACTTCTAACGATTTAATAATTTGTTTTGCCTCTCCTACAAGAGATTCACGCAAATAATGAAATTTGTGAATAGGTTTTAATTCAGAATGTTGATGAATCAATGAATCAAATGTATCTCGAAACTATAACCACGAATCATAATTGCCATGAAATTTTGGAGTTTCTATTGTAGGTAATTTGACACTAGCATTGTAAGTTGATTCTCGATAATGAATTTTTCCAGAATGAATGCTATCTTTTATCTAATTCTATCTCTGAACCTACAATATTGTCATCATTTTGACCTAATTCCGTTTTAAATCTGTTCATTAGATTGCTAGCTTTAGCAAGACTCAAATTAAATCGCGTTTCAAATTCTTGTCTGTAATCGTACTGTGCGTTTAAGTCGCCATCTTCAACGAGTGTTTCTAACTGTATTTGTACATCTTCAAATTCAGAAAGAATCTTATTCGCGTTGCTGATTCTTTGTTGCAACTCCAGAACAGTTATTTCTGTGAATTGATAATCACGAGTTTGGGAAGCCGTAATCAACCCATCTATGAAATTTTCAAAGTACTTAAACGCTGCTTGGTTGAACCGCGTCTACGACTTAAATGATTTATAGATTCTTCTATATGCATGTTATAATCGATTAATAGCAAATTAAAGTGAAGCAAATGCCTTAAAAAATTTCAAACTCAATTGACACAAATAAATGCGGCTTGTGTCGAAATTGACAAGTTTTGCAGAGAAGCGAAGAAAAGGTACTAACTCACTGCTGCGATACTTAAGTTTATTTCTCTTCTTTCCTGGTGCTACGATAAGCCTCTTCAAATCGATGAAATGTTTCTTCTACTTGTTATGTGCATATGACGCACATAGTCCCCGTCCTTGCTGAACTGTACGTTGCTGGACTGCTGAACTCAAAGATATAGATTTTTTATTCTGTTTTACTGGTTTCTGGCTTTTTCTTTAAGCTTCGGCTCGATGGACCATGTTTGATATTTGAACTTTTATTTGTTTTTTTTACATAGTAACGGAGAGGACTCCTAGATATTATATACAATATTGTACAGTTATGCCTGTGCCCAAGAAGAATCGACCTGAGGAATTCTCGGATCTTCGACCCATCAGTTTGCTGTGTATTCCTTCAAAAATTGCTGAAACTGTGGTGTTTCGGCAATTGAACGATTATGTGCTAACCAACAAGGTCTTACCCGAGATCCAATCTGGTTTCAGAAAATGTCATAGTACTACCAGCGCACTACTCAACGTAATGGACGACCTACTCCGGAATCAAGCTTCAATCCTAACTCTGCTTGACATGTTGAAGATCTTTGATTCAGTCAAGCCAGAAACTCTGTTAAGTAAGTTACAGTTTTACGGAATATCGGGGATTGAGTTGCAATGGTTTACCTCGTACATGACAAACAGAATGCAATGCACGAAAATGCGGAACATGCGTTACTCTTCCCTTGAAGCTGTTATTATTGGCGTACCACAGGGGTCGGTACTAAGGCCTTTGTTATTTAGCATCTTTACTGCAGATTTACCATTGCACGTAACGCATTGCAAATTACACATGTATGCTCACGACATCCAATTATATACGATAGCGAATTTCTGTGACATCAAAACGACCTTCGACAAAATCAATTATGACTTGGAGCACATACATACTTGGTCAGTTAAAATTCATTACTTCTAAATTAAAAAAAATGTTAAATTTTATATGTGGGAACTAAAAACAAAGTTGTACTTCTTGAGTTGTCTGGATACAGTGTTTCGATTAACAACATACCATTAACAGTTGCAAACCACGCCAGAAATCTGGGAATCATCTTCGATTCTCATCTGCGATTCAATGAGCATGTTAATAAAATATGTCAATCAGCTTATATAAAACTGAAAATGCTCTATCAGTTTAAAGTTTTACTCCCTATGCAGACCAAGATGCTACTGGTTGAATCTCTAATCCTTTCCGTCGTAGGAAATGGAGACATTGTTTGTGGACCGTTGAAAACAAACGTCGTTTGCAAAGTATTCAATATAGTTGTACTTGCTTTATCACAAACAAGCCAAGATACGGAGATCACATCACTCCTCAACTTCGTGGGCTCAACATTTTGAAATTAAATGAGAGACGACTTGTCCACTACGCGTGTTTGTTGCAAGCCATAATTAAGCTGAATTACCTCATTATCTATTTGGTAAATTGGAATTCAGAGAAACAACAGCGGCTCGTGAGCTCAGACCTGTGACAACTTTAAGTATTCCGGCGGACAAAACGAGTAGCTTCCAATGCTCCTTCTCATATCTGGCAACACACATTGTAAATCAGATGCCCAATGAGATTATTAGCTCCTCTCCTGGAGCTTTGAAGAAAAACCTGAAGTGGTGATTGCTGCAGAATCAACTGACTAATATAGAAGTTTCCAGATTTTGATATGTTATTTAACGTTGAACCTAACTTGATATCTTAAATTTAGCATGTATGTATCTTATATTTAACTACGAAGGTAGATATTAAAATCATAATAATATATGTTATCTACCTTTTGTAACGACAAATGCATTGTAATTAGTCATATTATGATTGTAATTTGCCTTACAATAAAGAATATTATTATTATTATTATTATTATTATTTCCAACATTTAACAGGTATAAGATTTAATAATACATAATTAAGATTTCAGTAAGTTACTCCATATTGATATTAGTAAGCAAATAATTAATATAATTAATTTAGGATATGTCAAAGGTTACTAAGAAGAATGGTGTTCGGTTCGAAAGGCTTTTATTCAGGCCGACATGTTTCGATCACATGGGTGATCATCTTCAAAAGGCGAGGCGGCTACAAAGTAGAGGGCGAAAGTGAAAAAATTGTAATTAGGAAAATTTGTAATAACCTACCTTAATTTACAACTTAGTTGATAATAATTAATAGCTAATTACGCATGGTGGAAAAGTCGAGCATGAGCCGCGCAGCGGCGAATGCAAATAATTCCACAATTGTGTAATTGCTTTACAACTCGAGTTTTGTACTATACTTTATCTACGACCACAAAAATTACCTTGGGCACTTTTCAGAATTAACCGGTTATTCCACCGGTAGACATTTTAAAATTCTAAAGTCCACTGTAAAGCTATAATATGTTATTATAGCTATAATAAGTATATAATAAGTATATAATAATAATACAGTTATAATAAGTTAATAACTTATTATAGGTAAAATAACATATTACAGCTTTACAGTGGATTTTAGAATTTTAAAATGTCTACCGGTGGAGTAACCGGTTAATTCTGAAAATTATTATTCAAGTTCAAAATAATCAGCAATGACACTTGCAATTTCGACGACTGTCAATCTAATGTGATGCGGCTACGTAGATCTAACTGCAAATGTGCGTTGTGCATTTTTCTTACTTTACGCACGATGTTTGTAAATACCCGCTTACTTAATTTATGTGAGGTACGTAATTCGTCATTTACAGTAGTGGTCGTAGATAAAGTTAGTTTTATCTTTTGTATGAGAAATTAGAGTTTTAAGATTATTTTTATTAGAAAAAGATATTTTTAAGTTGTTATTTTTGGAAAGATATTGTTTAATTTTGTGTGACATTTGACAAAGATATGGAATGCTAAAGAATTATGGTTTTCGAGTAAGATCAATGGAAAGATTAGGATTATAAATCGTTTTATTAATGAGGTTGTTTCTAATTTTGTAAAAAAGATGTTTGATGTTATCAAGAGGGAATTTATTATTATAAGCAATCTGTAAAATTATGTTAAGTTCATTTCTGAAATCAGAAGGTGACATTGGAATCGAAAACATTCTATGGAATAATGAGTTGAAATGTCATCAACATAACGACAATAAAAGGGGATGTATTGAAATAAATCATTGTCAATCATCAAAAGGTGATGTATTGTCGTTATGTTGCTGACATTCTTTTCATATTCAATGGCCCTAACGAACTCATAGATTCTCTCCTTAATATCTTTAATGACTTACATCCAAACATCAAATTCACTTGTGAAAAAGAAATCGATAACTCCATTAACTTTTTAGATCTTTCAATTACGAAAAAAGATGACAAAATAACTTTCAAAATCTATAGAAAACCCACACATAGTGATATTTGCATCCCCTTCAATTCAAACCACTCTCTACAACACAAATTAGCTATTTTCAACTCATTATTTATTAATTATTAATTAAATAATTAATTGTAGTTAAATAATCAATTAATGTCAAAACATGTAAAATATCAAAAAATGTAAATAAATGCATAAATAAACATACCCTCATAGGCACGTCTAGGTATGTTAGCGTAGAGTTTACAACTGTTAGCAGTTAGCAGGAGCAAAACTTTTGACTATTATTTCTCAATTAGTGGATACCTTAAACGCACTCGTTGATAAAAGAGTAAATCCGTTTTTATACAACTGTATGAAAATAAATGACACTTCCATCAAAAATTAATTTGGTTTCTTTACGAAGTTTATAAATTTTCAAGTAACTAGTTCTAGGCTACAGAACAGTGGCGCACCCACGGGGGAGGGGGGGGGGGCTAATGGGGCTGAAGCTCCCCCCAGAGACAGCTATGTGGTACTAGAATTTATTAATATAATTTTAAATTTGCAAAAAAATTGAGCACATTAACTTAATTTTGTTTTATAATGTTAGTTCGGTATAAATTCAAATTATGTTTATGTATCTTTATTATTTAATATATCCTTGTATGTTCTTACAATTATTATTTTTAAGCCCCCTCCAAGACAAATTTCTGGGTGCGCCACTGCTACAGAATAAAAGCTGACGGCGAATCGCAACAAAACTTGATATGTATTTTGTTCTAACTTTATTACATATTCTCCTTTTAAAAACCATTGATTCGTTTTAAAAATATATTTACAAAAAAATTTAAAAACTCTAAAGATTCTTAAGATTCAAGTAACAATTCTGTTGATCACACTGTATAGTTTGATGTCAAAAGAAATTGTATTTGTAGCAACCAAAAAGGAACAACTATTAGAGAGCAGCAGTGGGCTGTGGATTTTTATCTTAGTTACAAGAAAACATTATTAGTTAGTTATGCAAGTTGTATTTTGACTAAAAATAAATATTATTTTCTAAGAACCGCTTTCGAAGTTTATTATAGCAATCGCTATATATTTATAACACGTTCGGACATCTGTGGAAATCTTCACTAATAGCACAACAAAACTTGAAACATGTCGATAATACAGGAAGCGCAACTGTCAGATGTTTAATGTAAGTCAACTGACGTGGTGTGTATAATGACGTGTAAATAACCTCCCAATTAAAAAAAATACTAATTTGAAAGTGTAAAAAAATAGTATAGTATGGTGTTAATGACGATGATAGCCCGAGTGGCCGACGGTTTACCGTTGGCCGCAACAATTCAAGAAGATGAACAGGTTAATCAACCACTGTTTTGTTTTAACCAAAATTCAATATATAAATAAATTTTAGGCAGGCAAAAGCATACTAGACTACCAGAATCAGGCAAAAATGCTTTTCCGAAAGCTGGGACCACAATCACCAACAAGATGTACCATAGAAACAGGACCGTATTTATTTCAGTAAGCAAACACTTTCTTAAACGTCTCACGCATTATGTTTGACCTATTTTTTTTAGCTACTTGATAGAACGTGATATATGCTATTTAGTGTTATGTGAGAAAAACTATTCCAAGAGGCTTGCCTACTCATACCTTGATGACATAGCTCAAGAGTTTCATGCACAGTATGGGAAACGAGTTAATACTGTAACGAGGCCATATACTTTCATCGAATTTGATAATTATATTCAGAAAGCAAAAAAAATATTCACAGATTCAAGAGCTAGGAGGAATTTATCTGCTATTAATAATCAGTTGCATGATGTTCAAAGGATTATGGTTCAGAATATTGATGATGTATTACAACGTGGAACCGTATTATCAGGTTTTATCTTGGTGATTTATTGATTTATGAATCTAATTTTGACAATTTTAGAGTTGGACACAAAAACTCAGAATCTATCAATGCTTACACAGAAATACAAGAAAGATGCAACATACCTAAACACAAAATCGATGTATGTTAAGGCAGCCGCTGGTTGTATTGTTCTATTAGTGTTCTTCCTTTACTTCTGGATTCTATAAATGGCTGCTTTGAATGAAGAAAACCCTATATTCCAATTTATTTTCAATTTTTATATACCATTTTAATTATTTTTTTCGAAGTCTCTGAATATATTAATAAAATAATATTTATGATTTCCTTTCACAACTTTCTGTGATAAAATAAATAATCAATAGAAATTCTTACATTTTCTAAAGACTTTTTTCCTGAGTGAGTAATCGTAATATTATGAGAATAAAACTTAAACATTGAGAATTTTTAGGAATGTCCGTCATATGCACTCATTTATTTTTTGTCCTTTGGTGTGTGTTGTATATTATAAAACTGTAATAATAGGAACTTACTGACTGGGATTGTATAAAAGAGATGTGAAAATACACAAGTATTTATTCAGCAAACCGTGTTTTTCTATTCAACTTCGTTTCGCACGTATGTAATATGAATTTTACATTTTTTTTACAAAATGCTAATCAAATATTTAGAAATGATCTTGTAACTATAGACTTTGATGTTTGGCCTTTGCAGATGAATTTTATTTAAAGAGATAATTACACAAAACAAGTTTTCTTAAACATTGAATAGAATTTATTTAATGAATTCTTTTAATAAAGTAAAAATAAATTTCGCAACAATACAATCATCCACATTTTTTGATTAATTAAATTAAAAAAATTTGATCCTTCAATAACTTAATAGTCTCATTACACAGTAATTGAACGCAGTAGCTTTCATGGAAAATATAAATAATTTTCTTTTAATATTTCCCTATTCATCATCAGAAATTTCTGAATCTGCATTCTCTGAAATAAACAATAAATTCTTTAGCGACTTATAAATACCATCATCATTTTCAGCATTTTTTACTATTCTGTTTATTACTTCATATCCACTTGAGTTTTTATTATCGACATCCATTTTATCCTCTTCATCATCTGAAATAAATTTTATTTGATATTTTTCAAGATTATTAATTTGTGTGTGGGAGATGTCAAAAAGTAACACTGCATAATTTTCACCTGTAAATAAATTGGAATAGTTACCTGAATCAATCACATCATAACAGCCAGCATGACTGGTTCCAACTATATAGATAGTAGGATATTCAATTATAACTTTTTTCCTTAAATTGTCTCTTATACTGGTTGAAATATCTAACTCATAATATTTCATTCCAGGCTTTTCCTCAGCTTTTAAAAATGCTTTAACACCAGACACTCCAAGAGATTGATAAAACAACAGTTTTTCTTGCAACTCCTCATTATCCTGTTTGAAGAAATACTTCTGCAGCACACTACCCAACTTTTCTGTTTCACGCACCTTTTCATCTGATAATTTCAAATTTTCTGCGCAAGGAAATACCCAATCGATATGCCAAAAGATGACATCTTTAGCAAAGTTCAACCTTGTAGTGTTGCGTTTGTGCCTTTCAAAATTTGAAGGTAGGAATTTTATAACTGTATCACGCTTATGTGCAGCATTCTTCAAACGAAATAAAAACTGCAAATGTAGATGAATATAGAATATATGAGTGAAGTTACCTGTAAGACTTACATGAGGTAAAACAGGGTCTACTCTTATGTGACTTTTAAAGCGATCTTTCTTGTAAGTTTCTATGTGCCTTGTAATCTCTTCCAGTAGACGATAATCACTTGATAAATCCAAATTTGTGAATTTATTGAGAGGAATAAACTTTGCACGATCTCGAATACCATCGCATTCTAATTCACGCTTGTGTATCTGAGCACATTTCAGACAGCAAGTTTTCACTTCACATCTGGGACATGTATATTTGGCTGGATTATTACCACATACTTCACAGTTGCCTAATCTAAACAAATCATCCTTAACTTGAAAAAGAACGATTATTGGTCCACTTACTTTGAAACTTGTTCATCAGCTGAAGCTTCGCATGTAGCATATGATACTTGATTGCAATTACTCGGTCTAAAATGACATTAATACAGTACTGTAAATTAAGACGAACCAGAAAACTTACCCAGGTTGATCGTCTCTTATTAATTCTCCAGTAGATTTCAAATTTTCATTGAAGTCACCTAACCTAAGTAGCAAAAAAAAATTAACGTGTGGAGAAAAATAAAGCAAACACTTGCCCCACATTTTCTCCAATTAGGGAAGCCGTTGAGTGAGTTATATTAACCTGTTCTGCTAAAATTGTATCTACTTCCATTGCAATATGTTTAAATTAACCGCCATGAATATTAGAAGCACGTGTTAAGGGAAGTGATAAGCAGTCAATCCAACAATGGCTGCGTTCAGGTAACTGCAGCGCTGCAGTGCTTTAATACAGCGCAAACCTGAACGACGTGCATGTGACGTCATTGTTTGCAGCGCTTTCTTCAAGCGGCCACCATTTATCAAGCGGGGTATTTATATGCTTCATCGCAGCGCTGCATTACAGCGTAAGTAATTCATAACCTCTACAACTGAATCAAGTTCAGGTAATTTAAAGCGCTACAACTTTATGCTGTGCTGCAACGCTGAAACTAATTTTTTACCTGAACGCGACTAATGTGACTCCGAAAATCTGACATACGTAGGGTGCGTTTCGTTTGCGCGCTCACATACTTTGAACGCTCGCGCTCATAAGCAGTGCTTAAACCATTCCCTTTGACTTTGCAAGCGCTCACAAGGCGCTAGATGACGAAGTAGCAACGTCATTATGACGTCATAATCTTCGCTCACGATCGCTTATTTCATCTAGGTACAGCAGCAAAAGCGTAAGCGCTTACTTTCCAAACGGAACGTATGAGGAGATCAGCTGAACATAGTCAGATTATAAAGACATGGTATAATCAAACGTTACACTTTGGAAATAGCAGCGGAAGCTGTGATTGAATTAATTTCACTACTGAAGTTATATTTTTAACACGTTGACTGCCACGGCAATTTTCAGAATTCCGGTCTAAAAAGCCAATTTCATTTAATCATATTATATTATTAAAAACTCTAATTATAGTCCATAGTTATCATCAAAAATCATAGAAAACGTATTTTTTTTAAAAAAAAGGTCTTACGAATTATCTCGTAGTTGGCTTATGTAACAGAAATCTCTTCGCGGAAGCCCAACTACGAGTTAATTCGTACACAGACACGCTTAGACCTGTCGCTTCGCTAAAGCTGAATCAGAGATATGCGTCCATATTCGTCAGTAATATCTCAGATATTGTCGAGTTCATCACATTTACGTCTTTCTTGAGTGTGTTGTTTTATAATTATTGTTATAATTAAATTATCAATAAGTTTTCTGTTAATTTAAGCCAGCATTGATTTTTTGTTCTCTTCCCAGAAGCCATCTATCCATATTAGCACTGATATACTACGAATTAAATCGTAGCTTCACGAATATGGCAAGTAAACACAATACGAGATAACTCGTAGTCGGCGTCCTAGCAAAGAACGCAATCTACGAGTTATCTCGTAGTTGGCAGTCAACGTGTTAAGGTTATGAATTCGTTGTGCAAACAGTAGTCAAAAGAAACACCTTTGCTTATAACACTTAAGCGACTGAACGCCAAATAGAACCACAGAAAATAGCGCTTATAAGCGTGAGCGATTAAAGCGTGTGAGCGCGCAAACGAAACGCACTCATAAAGCAAGGAGCAATGCAGTAAGCTAGTCAGCAACAAGTACTTAGGTATAGTATCTCTCTAAATGTATGTACTATGTACTATCGCCTCCATAGAAATCTGGTACAGTCAGTTTTATACCTACTAATTGATTTGGGCTGCAACATAACTTGAAATAAATTCCCGTTATTATGATCGTTACTTTCTAATTTCAAGTCAAAATGTCACAGCTGAACGATACTCAAAAACTATAGGTCTGTTCATTTGTTCTGCACTTTTCTACATTTTTTTACACCAACTGCTCCCGAGAGAGTGAGATGTATATAATACAATGTAAGTAGGAGTGAGAAAAGTAGAGTAAAGGAGTTAAAAGAGTATTATCCGTTCCTTATCCTTATTATTTGTTATCGCAGTAGACCGTGATTTTAAGCTAGTGATTTGGCCATCATGTTAAATTAGACAAATTTAATTTGATGTCATGTTAACATACGCCAAATTATGATAATTCAAATCAACAGGCAGATTCTGTTCCCCAATTCAAGTCGAATTAGACAGTGGACAGTGGCAAAAGTAGGGAATTCGACCCTAGATTAAAGAGTATACATAGATGCTTATGGGAGATACCATGGTTTCAAACGTCGACGGCTAATCAAGATAGACTGGTAATGCCCCTGCAAACTAGGACGGTTTGTTTGAAAGCAACATCAACAGATCTTGCGGCGGGAAGGAAAGGTGGGGTACTGTTTACTCATACCTAATCCACATAGACGGCGTTCATTAAGTGGAGGTAAAAATCGAATATTACAAGAAATATACTTGTTAATTGAAATAATAATATGCAATTTGAAAGTAACCAATCACTAAGTTAGTCTTTGTAAACAGATTCCCTTTCACTCCTGTGAACTTGTTAACTACATTTTAAAGCTCGCTTGCCCAGTCTACCTAGATTAGTCGTCGGAGGTTTCAAACGTATTTATAATTCCTTCCAGGCCGATAGATGACACTATATTTAAAAACAAAGTAATCTGTAATATTATTTGCACGTAATATATAATGAAATATATATATAATATAATATAATATAATATATATATAATATATATATAATATAATATAATATAATATATATATAATATATATATAATATAATATAATATATAATGAAATAGAGGGGCTATAGCACGTACAATTCTTCCGCTCGATCTTTGCAGTTACGTCAGAAAATTATCGACTCAAAATGACAGACAATTGTCAGAAGTGAAAGTGTTAATTCAGTTTCTCCTTTAATTTATTATTAATTGATTTATTCCGGATTTCTGTTCACGTACCTATTTTATTTATTTTTTCTGTTTATAGTGTTTCACTTTTCTGGATTACAAGGTAAGATTTCTGTATCAAAATATTCGCGACTTAATTGTTAACGCGAGAGGTCTCTGTTAATCCGTGAAATGTAAGGTACTAAATCAACATACTTCGCATAGAGGTAACGCATTTGTCGCATCTATCCTTGTCGCACATTCCTCTCATCTAGGGATAAAAAACAGTTGGAAATATTATTTGAAGTGATGTTTGTCAAAGTTACTGTCAGTGGTTAAGAAAATTGAGCTTAAATATCGCATCCCAAACTTTTATCGCATGACATTTAATGATTCCGCCCTTTTCGTAAAAGAAACATTCTGCACTTCTCAAAATAACAACTTTTTGATTTGTAAATAACTAAGTAGACATAACCTAACACACTTTTAAATTGAAACCAGTGACATTGCGGTGAACAGAATTCCCTAAAGCTGTTGTCTTCCTTATTGCATTTGCGACAATTATATTTGTTATCTTTGTTTCTCAATCCTCTCACGAGAGGAATGGGATTACGTTACCTGTACGGAGTGTTGATTTAGTACCTTAGTGAAATGTAGGGTACCTATATTAAAGAGGGTAAAGACATATGCGGATCAATCGCCATTAACAGGCCAAATTCAAATAAAAAAGTGTAAAAATAAGGAACCTTTTCCGTTCTCTCTTATTTTCTTTCGTCTTAATATAGGTATCCTAATTTCTAAGTATCGAAAAAAATAATGGAGGATGGAAAAAGCCCATTCTTTTTACACTCTTTTATTTGACTTTGGCCTGTTAATGGCGCTTATGTCTTTACCCTCTTTATATAGGTACCCTAGTGAAATGTATAGCGTTTTCGATTGATCGCACTAGTGCGCACTCAGAGTATCTTCAACTTATGTTGTTGCAAGAGGTTAAAAGAAGATGCAAATACACTGAGTGCAAGCGGTGCAGGTGAATCGAAAACGCTAGTAGAGTTCCTGTATATTATTTAAGATAAGAGTGGCAAACGCGGCTGTCATCCGCCATAGTTGATCCAAGGTAAATAATTTCTAATCGTTTCCTACGTTACGCGAGAAAAGTAACCATAATTCGTATTATTCGTAATAATTATGGTTGTAAAATTATTATTTCATATGTATCTACTTTTCCTGGCATCGACTTATTAATAAATAATAAAGCTAAATATGAAGTTAATGTTTATTCACTTACTTAGTAGTGGTGCAAAAATACAAATTGCTAAAATTTAATACTTCTTTTTTGCTTATATTGTAATGCCATATCTCGCATCGCAAGGATTTTACTTTCGCACCGTATTTCAGTTTCATTTCACCATCCTCACGGATTTTTTTCCACTGTTCAAGATCAAAATGAACTTCGTAAATTCTTGACCCAGGTGTAGGTGACCAATTGTTTCTATTCAAGTTCTTTACCCATTCATGCCTGCGTATAGGATTTTTAGGAAAAGATTTTAAAATGTACCCCTGTTCACTCAGCCCAATACGCAGCAACCTGTCAGTTTTCACAAATCAAATGTCAAAATTACAAATTAATTTATCTGACGTTGATTAATACAAAGTCTTTTAAACGGACACATAAGGCTATTTCGTTAATTCGATCGGAGCGCTATTTTTCTCACTCTTACGTGCATTAAGTCTCTAAATGTTCTCTCTCTCACTTTTCTACCCCGAGCGAATTTTCGAAAACGTCTTAAATGGCCATTTAGTGTCCGTTTAAAAGACTTGTGATACAATTTTCATCGGACAAGAACCAGCTTTAATTGTTGATTAATACGTTAGTTACCAAAGTAACGTGGATCCGGCGGATCCAAACCCATCAAAATTCGAGGGCCGTTTGCCTAACTTTTATCTTAATAGTAATATACAGGAACTCAATTAAAAAAACTGTCTAGATAGCTGTGAAATTATTCTGAACGTATAGCGTATAGGTTCTTCATACGACTAGTGTCACCTGCACTAACCTCAGTTTAACTCAAAGAAAACATTTCAAAAATAAATATTTATTACTGTTACTTATAGAACTTTTTACAATAATTATAATAAATGCTAAAAGTGTCTACCTTCTTCTTGAAAATATTTCCAGGTTCTATGCTTAATTGCGTTCATCAGGTTTTTTTAAGACAGGAGGAGATTCCTTTAGTTCTTGAATTTTATTAGCAATCCGCTGTTTTAGGTCATTTAAATCAGCAACTGATGTGGTAAATATGGAGTTCTTTATGTAAGGCCACAAGAAAAATCACAAATGGTTAAATCATAGGACGTCGGAGTGTTCCGACTAATAATTCTGGCCAAAAACTTCTTCAAAGCACCTTGCCACAGAATACGTCCAATTTCCATCAATTTTTGCACAGAAATTTACAAAATACTTGCCAAAAATATTTAAAAAAAAACTTTGACAGCTTTCGAGTTTTGTTGACACATGATTAACCGACGTCAACTTGTCAAAGTTGAAATATAAATGAAGTTAATCATGACATACGTTCCTAACAACAAAAGTGTGTCAAAGCCTTCTTCACCGTTTTTTTTATTGATGCTCGTTACTAAATCAACACTGTTTACCGCAATGTCACTGGTCTCAATTTAAAAGGTTATGTCTCATTCAGTTATTTACCAATCAAAAAGTTGTTATTTTAAGAAGTGCAGAATTTTTTTTTTCGGAAAAGGCGGAATCATTAAATGTCATGCGATAAAGGTTGGGGATGCGATATTTAATAGTATATTAGATAACGAGAGTTGTAAATAGCATATTACGCACGGTGGAAAAGTTGCGCATGAGCCGCGCAGCGGCGAATGCAAGTAATTCCACAATGCGTAATTGCTTTACAACTCTAGTTTTGTACTATACTTTATCTACGACCACAAAAATTACCTTATTATTCAAATTCAAAATAATCAGCAATTACACTTGCAATTTCTACGACTGTCAACCTAATGTGATGCGGCTACGTAGATCTAACTACAAGCGTGCGTAAAGTAGGTGCATTGTGCGTTTTACGCACGAGGTTTGTAAACACCAGCTTACTTAATTTATGTGTTGTACGTAATTCGTTATTTATAGTAGTGGTCGTAGATAAACTCAATTTTCTTAACCACTGACAGTAACTTTGACAAACGTCACTTCAAATAATAGATGAATTTTCGCCAATTACTTGTTATAACCGATAATAATTGAAACCGACTACTTTTGTCATTTTGGCCATGCAAAAGTAATGCTTCTTGACGTCATTGACTACGTCATTGTTGTTACTCGGTAACACAAATCTGTTACCCAGGAACCAAATCTGTTACGCGAGGAAGGTAATAAACGTAGGTAACAGAAAAGTAAGGTTAGTTTGTTTATGTTTTATTAAATGTAATTTGTAGCGCGTGATCAATATCTTTTCTAATCAAGGAACCTATGGAAAGAAAATCGTATGTCTTTGATTAATTCATTTTTTTCAAATGTCAGTCTCATTTCAACTATTTATAACTGTCAGTAAGTTTAATTCATTAACAGAAATCTTCGTTCATAAGAGTTTATTGTTACATTGCAAACAGTTAAATAACAATTCAGTAATCTTAGCGAATGTTATTAACAATTTAAAACGCAGAATTCCTTGTGTTTGTGTTTACAAAAGAACGGCGGACATTTTACGCACCTTCTATGAACCAGTTTTTCGTTAGTCTTCGCGCGTTCTTTCATTTTGTGGGAAATGTGAACTTCAAATCCAAATTTATAAAAAAAAAACATGTAATACATAAGAATAGTTAGATTTTGTGTAGGAATGCAATATAAATAATTCAAATGGCATTTGACATAATAAACCAATCAAAGACACACGATTTTATTTCCAAAGGTTACTTGATTAGAAAAGATATTGATCGCTCGTTATTTTAAAAAATGGAACACATTATGGAAATTTATGGTGCTAAATAAAAAACAGTCATCTTGTAACTATTTTCAGTCAAAAACATCATGATTTGAATATCATTTTCAAAAACTATTTCCGTCATTACCGTTTGCATTTTTGCCATCATGGAAATAAGTTATAATTTTCGAATGTTGGGAGTTAACCTATGGGTTAATACCGCAGTTACAGAGTTAACTGGCGAAAATTCATCTAATATTTCCAATTTTTTTTATCCCTAGATGAGAATAATTTGTGACAAAGATAAATATAAAAAGTCACTAAATGCGTTACCTCTATACGAAGTATGTTGATTTAGTACCTTAGTGAAATGTACAATCACTAAATAAATACAATACCGCAATTCATATCCTTAATGTGTAAGACAAAGAAACCACGTTTTTGCACTAAAATGGCCGACTTTTCTAGTGATTTTTTTCCGGCAAGTTTAAATGGCTGACTTTTCTAGTGATTTTCATTCTGGCAAGTTTAATCAAACTTAACACCTATCAAATAAAAGGTTAAAATGCCCAAGTGTGTCGTTGTTAGCGTTAGACATTTAAATACATAATATATATTGATGTTAATATTTTGCACTAAAATGGACGGTAGTGAAATGTAAGGTACTACATCGACATACTTCGCAAAGAGGTAACGCATTTAGTGATTTTTTGAACGCATCGCCCTCTAGTTACTGTTTCACGCACGAAATAGTCAACCGTGTTGATAATAATAAAATCTAATTTATAAAATGCCATTTTACAACAACTTTCATTCATTAACATTTTCATTAACATAACAATTTTCTCAAAGTTACTGTCAGTGGTTAAGAAATTTGACTTTAAATATCGCATCCCAAACTTTTATCCAGTCCTGCGACGAGTACTAAAAAAAAGTACGAGTACGAGTACGAGTAGGAGTATCAATAAATTTTACTTAAGAGTACGATACTTGTAAGTATTGTAACGATAAAAAGTATAAGTACTAGTAACTCGAAAAAACATGAGAAATTCGAGTAATCGAGTACGAGTACTCGTATTTATTATTAAAATTATACTATGTTAATTAAAAATTTGCATTTTATTTTTTCTTAATACCAATATTTTAATTATACAAATCAGTATTAAAAAAAATCTTTTCTGTAATCAGACAACAGCTTTAATTCAATCAAACAAAACAAATAAAAATATTTCCATTCCTAACGATACATAAAACAAAACTATTTATTTATTTATTTTTTTTTTGCTTTTATGCAATCAGACAATATCTTTAATCAAACAAATGAAGACTTTACGACGTGCGATGCAACGCATAATTCGTATAGGTATATATTTACTCGCCAATCGGAGTCAGCTTTCAACGATCAGCAGACGTGAAATAGTGGAGAGAGAATAAATATGGAAGAAAATTCGGGAATCTCGTACTCGTAAAAAAGTCACAACTTGACGAGTACTTTTTACGAGTATACTCTAATGTTTTCAACAAGTACGAGTATTAAGTCCTCCAAACGAAAAGTACTTACAAGTACTCAAAAAAGAGTACTTTTGTACTTAAGTACAAAATTCGAGTAAAAGATTCGAGTACCTACTTGCCCAACACTGCTTTTATCCCATGACATTTAATGATTCCGCCTTTCTCGTAAAAGAAAAATTCTGCACTTCTTAAAATAACAATTTTTTGATTACTTAACTAGACATAACCTAATACACTTTTAAATTGAAACCAGTGACATTGCGATAAACAGAATTCCCTAAAACTGTTATCTTCCTTATTGCACTTGCGACAATTGTATTTGTTATCTTTGTTTTTCAATGTTCTCCCGAGAGGAATGGGTTTGCGTTACTTGAACAGAGTGTTGATTTACTACCTTAGCTACAGGCTAAATAAATGTGTATATTAACGAAAAGTTGCAATATTAAAGCATATTCATAAAAGCTGTTGAAAATGGTACCGATTTTGCTGACGACACTTCTAATGCGACACATATACAGAGTGGAAAGTTTAACTGGAATAAATTCTGTAACTTAGAAAATTACGATTTGTAAAAAAATTCTTATGACAGGTCAATTTTTATTTTTAATGGCGCATATTACAAAGGGACTTCTTTAACTTTTCATTTATTTGGAGGGGTGAAACAACCCCTAACTTTTTTTTTTTTAATGGAAGGGTATGTTGAGTAATTTTTTTTCTTAAAGCTTGTTCAATTGGTAATACAGCTACGTTTTTATTTTTTAATTTTTCTTTAACAGTAAAAAGGAAAAAAAAAGAAAAAAAAGAATTTTTTTTACTAAAACAGTTTTTCCCAATAGGGGGATAGGAAGAAAAGGATCGATTGAGTGGTCAGCAAGATCTCCAGATCTGACCCCTTTAGACTTTTTATGGGAGTATTTAAAAAGTAAAGTTTATGTGACTATACCAAACGACATAGCTGAACTTCAGGAAAGAATTCGGCATGAAATTAGGAGAGTAACGCCGGAAATGTTACAAAATGTTAGGGATGGAATTTATAATCGATTAGAGTATTGCCAAGTGAGAGGTGGCGAGCAGTTTGAACATCTGATGCATTAAAATCGTTCTAGTCAAAAAATTTTTAAAAATTTTTTCCCCTTTTACTGTTTAAGAAAAGTTAAAAAATAAAAACGTAGCTGTACTCCCAATTGAACAATCTTTAAGAAAAAAAATTACTCAACATACCCTTCCATTAAAAAAAAAAGTTAGGGGCTGTTTCACCCCTCCAAGTAATTGAAAAGTTAAAGAAGTCCCTTTGTAATATGCGCCATTAAAATTAAAAATTGACCTGTTCCAAGAATTTTGCTACAAATGGTAATTTTCTAAGTTACAGAATTTATTCCAGTTAAACTTCCCACTCTGTATACAAATTATAAACGTCATTCAATTTTCTAAGAAAAGACGTGCCCTTACACATCCAAGGCCTACAGGAGTGACGGGATTTTATGATAACATGTTACATAATTAATATCTATTCACTCTTTATCCGGGTCAGTTAACTTGCCCCCCCCCCAGTAACGTTTTTCAAAGTTTTCTTGCACCAAATGATTGCACCCTTATGCACCACCAAAATAAATTTTTGCACCCCTCCAGGAGAGAAACTGCAGGCAAATTTCACTGGCACCTTGTTGCACCCCTTATGCACCACCTTTTTTAACTTTTGCACCGCTCAAATACCTGAGAAAAAAAATAAAATAGAAACTCAGCTAGCCCCCCCCCCCCCGTGAAAATTTTCGAAGTTTTTTTTGGTGCACCTTGTTGCACCCCTTATGCACCCTTATGCACCACCTTTTTTATCTTTTGCACCGCTCAAATAGCTGAGGAAAAAAATAAAATAGAAACTTAGCTATGGGGGGCCAAGTTAACTGACCCTCTTTATCTTCGTCTCAGGCCGTGTTCTCGTTTCGTTAAGTTGCTGCCCTGAATTTTGATAGATGTCAGAATCTGACATGAAAATTTCTAATTTATATTGTAGGTTTCGGAATGGATAATTCGGCAAATTTTGAAAGATGGATTCGACAATTTGATAATTTCTGTACCTGGCAAACAACAACGTCTCCGTCAGTGGACTCAAATTATAACCAAGAAATTAAAAATAAACATAACCGTCTCATCTAACGTCTATGTTTCATTGTGATACCAACAAAAATGTCACCCTAACTCGCCTACTGAGACGAGGAAAAAGAGTGAATAGATTATATAAACAGTAACCTCATAATTATACATAGTCATCTCACAACTGACATTAATTTTGAATAATCTGACTAAATAACCTGCCAAATCAAATTTCGCTCAAACATGGCTACCGACTAATAGAAACCGTCTTCACGTATGGCCTCACTCTTATTTAAGTCCATTTTTCCTGCAGAGAATAATATAGGTTCACACAGCTAAAATATCTACTAACGCAGCAGGAATTAAGTTAGGAAACTGTAACACATTTTGTCTAAATTCGTGACATGTACCCGATTGTGAAGTATGCTATGAGTATGCATTTGAATGCCTGCGAAAATTAAAATGTAAACGGTAAAAGCAGGATGAGAATTTCATTTCTAAAAATTCGGTGTTTTAACGACAGTAAACATTGTCCTTTTATTTATTTGGTTTTATTCATAACAAATTCACTATTATCTGAAAAATGTCCGAAATTTTAAGAAGCACAATCTAAAATTTTTAAATTATTCATTGTCATATAATAAATAGTAATTGGAAATTAGTTGTGTATCTACATGATGTAGTTTTAGTTTCAACAATCATTGGGTGGTATGAATCTGAAACGAAGAACCTACTAATATAGAAATTTTTAGTATCTTCTCCGTAGTATTTACTCCAACAGGATGTAGGTATTCAATTTCAATAGCATAGCAGATATCTTAATTTTTCTAAAGATATTACAATAGTATTCTTATAGAAACTATTGAAGTGTTTACTACAGCATGGACTGATATCACAGATAAAAATCTGGAGTTCCCTCGCGTCTGGTGTTTCCTCGTGTCCATCCGTTTTTGGTGTTAAAATAAACGGAGTTAGGACGTTTAACTTTAGAAAGTGTTAACGTGGTCTACAAAAGTAGCATTTTAATCCTTGCGGTAGTTATTTCTATATATGTATTATACAGGGTTAGTTAAAAGTATGGAAACGGCCATTTATTGCCGTTAATATTCATTTTAAGAAATATGTGCTTTATGAAAGTTTTTTAGGAAATTTTTATCTACAATTGAGAATACTTGAATTTTTTTCTTCTTCAATTGTTTTTGAGTTACGCCTATCTGTGTAATTTTTTTAAATGGAAACATTCTAATTTTAATATACCGTTCGGTAGAGTATTTTTTTCTCTTTACAATAGTATTCTTGTTTTTTTTAGAATTGAGGGATTTCTGAAAAAAAAACATTTTTCACTTTTTTGTGAAATTGAAAACACTGGTTCAAATATTTATTTTAGGGCCAGTTTCATAATGGAATTTAAAGGAGGCTATAAATCTAAGGTCACTTTTAGATGTCAAAACAAATATGAAAACACATTTGTTTACACATCATATTGTGACTTTATTTTAAAGGTTCCTTTAAATTCTATTATGAAACTGACCCTTAGTTAGGTAGATCTAAGACAAAAGTGAAGTTATGGGTCACAAACAAAACAACAACAAAAACAAAAAAAAAAAACAAACAACAAAAACAAAAAAAAACTAATAACTAAGTAAATTAAATTAAGTGTTCAAATTGTCCTCCATTTGTAATTTGACAATGACTCAATCGATTTACAAAACCCCGAAGAGAATTCTCTAAAAATTCACGGGGAATTTCTTGTATCGTCCTGGTGATTCGAATTTTTAAATCTTCGATGTCATCGGGCTTATCTTTATAAACTTTGTTTTTTACATATCCCCAGAGGAAAAAATCTAAAGGGCTTAAATCAGGGGAACGGGCTGGCCACTCAATTTCACCTCGTCTCCCAATCCATCTATTTGGAAAAACGTTATCAAGATACTGACGAATATTTAAACCATAATGTGGTGGGGCGCCATCTTGCTGAAACCAGATATTGTTATTGGGAAGGTTTTCGTTGTTTTCATGAGGATAGAGCGTAGCACAAGCAGGTATAATTTGATTTTGCAATAACTGCAAATACAGAGCCGAATTTAAATTGCCATCGATGAAAAAGGGACCTATAATATGACCACCTAGAATGCCAACCCAAACATTAACTTTTTGGCGATACTGCGTATGGTGCTCCAAAAACCAAAACTGATTGACAGGTGACCAATATCTGCAGTTATGTCTGTTTATTTCACCGGTAAGGCAAAAAGTAGCTTCGTCAGAGAAAAGAATGTTATTAACAAAATTTTCGTTATTATTGCAAATATTTAACATTTCTTCACAAAATTGAAGTCTCCTATCAAAATTATCTTCTGTCAATTCCTGTACAAGTATACTGTACCTGTATAAGGTTTATACTTTTCACTTTTTAACATTTTAACGACTGATGACTGTGAAATATTGAGATTTTCCGCTAATTGGTTGGTTGATAAATGGGGATCTTCAGATACAGCCAATAAAATATCCAGCTTTTTATCATCACTGGTCGATGTTCTCGGTCTACCACTCTTTGGCAAATTTTTAACGCTGCCGGTTTGTTCGAAACGTTTCAAAGTTTTACTAACAACGGATTTAGAAATTGGATTTCTATCAGGATGCGCATCATTAAATAAATAACAAACGTCTTGTAAACTTCTACGTCTACCTCCATAACCCAGCATCATAAGTATTTCAATTCTTTCATGTTCATTTAAATTCGCCATTGCTAATATTAACAGCAGTAAATTACACACAATTGAATTTGACGTAAACAATAACCACTGATAAAGTTACTCGCTCGAGTTTGTTTATCGCTTATTTAGATGTACCTGACCTGGCGCTAATAAGCGCGCACGACGGGAAATGAATACTTGAAATATTGTTTTTTTTTCAGAAACCCCTCAATTCTAAAAAAAAACAAGAATACTATTGTAAAGAGAAAAAAATACTCTACCGAACGGTAGATTAAAATTAGAATGTTTCCATTTAAAAAAATTACGCAGATAGGCGTAACTCAAAAACAATTGAAGAAGAAAAAAATTCAAGTATTCTCAATTGTAGATAAAAATTTCCTAAAAAACTTTCATAAAGTACATATTTCTTAAAATGAATATTAACGGCAATAAATGGCCGTTTCCATACTTTTAACTAACCCTGTATATATATATAATTTTTAACACCTATTTTTAGACGCATTTTAATCAGGAAAAGATTTTAATATCACTAAATGAGATGAGCTTTACAACTTTTCAAGTAAAACTCTATCCGTATTTTTTAACACCGATTAGGAGGAGAACATTTTATCCCAAAAATTTTTATGTGTGTATTCTTCGATTTTAACATCAAATTGTAGTATTCACTTCAATATTAACAAAGCTGGTCTGGGTAGAATGGAAGTGGGAGAATTCTACTAGATATTTTGAAGAATATACTAAACAACAAGAGCATATACTTGCCGTGGTGAATTATTTACTCAAGTGTTAAGAATTTTTTTATATAAAGTCAAGTACGTACTATACCGGAAATTAATATATGATTCAGCGCTGGAGTAAATACTACGGACAAGATACAGAAACTTGTAGTATTAGCAGGTTCTTCATTTTTATTCATACCACCCGTGCTTCATTCACTTTCTAAAACTCATTCTTCATCAATATCTGAAAGTCTAGCCAGTCCGATTCTCTACTTGATTCGTTCAAGTAAATTATTAAATTTTCCACCGCCGTGCCTTTTCCATTAGTCCGTTCAATTTCCACATTTTCTCCTCTTCTGCAAAAACAATTTGGCAACTATCTGCTGTAACATTACTAACAGCGTTATAAAATGATACTTCCAAGTCACACATTTTAAATGTTGCATTATTGGCTGCGACTTGACTCTTTATTTGTGCTATTATTAACAAAGCCATCTTCATTTCCTATGTGTAAAGGTATCAATCTGTTTCCTTTCCCTGATGGATTTTTCAGGCCAGTTGATAATCCCTCAATAAAAGCTTTCCTTTTACTTTCAATATTTCCATCTATCCACACTTTTGATTTTGTGTTAATCCAAGTCTCATCTAAATAAAATATGGGTCGACCTTGTCGCGGTTCTTTAATTTGCCTCAAATGTTGTCTTCTCCATGTCTTCTCGATCAATAAGCAAACTTTTCCGGTTTCTCTTATAGAGTTTTCGATTGATCGCAGTAGTGCGCACTCAGAATATCTTCATCTCATGTTACTGCATGAGGTTAAAAGAAGATGCAAATACACTGAGTGCATCTGGTGCAGGTGAATCGACAACGCTATTAGTATACCTAAACAAAGATAAAATATATCAATAGAAAACACATTATTTCTGTTGCAGTTCTCTGGTAAATTGCGTAAAATTCAGTTCCTTTAACACATTGTACAATTTAAATCTGCTCATCTTGGGAATTTCGTTATTTGTCTGAATACAAATATGTACGGTATCGAGTGTGGGTGGCTTATTTTCTACGAAAAATTGATGCACTGTCCTTCTAATGAGATACTTTTCATGCTCATCCAACATAAAAAGCTTTTTTCTTATTGCTTTTTCAGAGCACACAGTGTACCAGTCACGCTCTTTTCCTTTCGTAATCTGTTTATAGTAGACATGCTGCATCCTAAAATATAATTACACACACTCTCAGCAAAGTTATTATTTATGCACTTACCAGTGTAACTTGCTGTTTTTTGAACAATCTGACTTATATTTAAGTGAGGGAAGTCAATTTTTATGTTGTTGTACACTTTCATTATCATTTCTTTCTCTAATTGAGAAAGATGTCCTAATAAACATTAAGTGTATTTTAAAACGTGATGTCACTTTCCATATTTGCTATGCAAAACAATACCTCGTGTAGGAGCCATATCTGGTTGTTATACTTAACTTAAACAAATACTGCGAGTGAAATGAACTTAACAAGTGTAGTAATGAACGGCTAGAACGCTGGAAACTCAACAAATACTGTGCGAAGACGATACTGTGGACGATACAGAGCAATCTGTCAAAGATGATAAATATATTAACTGACATTTACATTCCTGCTATGAATCCGGCAAAATTTTTTCGCATCCGTTTGTCCTGTGTGAATAAGACCGGTAAACAACCAATCAAATGTAAGTATTTTGAAATTCCCGCCAACCCATTATTCTCTGCAGGAAAAATGAACTATAGTTACAATAATTCGAGTATTCCAATTATTCGAATAAAAACTGAAACGAATAATCGAATACAAAAATTTATAAAATTACTACCCTTAATGTAAATAAGTCGACTTGATTCCATATTTCTAGAAAAAAATAAAGATAGTTTACTATGATTATTTTCTAACGTTTTCATTTTCCAATCGTTTAGCAGTAGTTCTGATCACGTGTTTAATTTTGACCAATAGTATCATTATTATACTAGAAATAATCTACATATAATATCCACTCACGATCTTTTTAGACTCTAGAGGGTCATGCTTTTTTTTCGTTAAGTTACGTAAACTTGCGGTCAAAAAAAGTGACCCATCACATTGAAATTTAATGACGTTTTGATTATATTTACATACTGTGTGCGAGCCTTGCAGTTTTGGAGCTTATACTAAAGGTCGTGTTACATTTCTATTCTGGTCTTTCGTTCACTTTATGTATTAGTGGCAATGCGCGCAAGTTGCACTTCATTTAAGTGGACCGTTATTCAAAGCAGCAAATAAAATGTGACACAATATGACAGTTCCAATAATTTACTACTTTGACAGATCGAAAGCTAACTTACAATACAAAAAAAAAGACTGAGTTAGTTTTTTTAACCGCAAGTTTATATGAATTTTGTGACAAATGTAAACTTCTGACACTTTAATGTCAGTCCCATCGACTATATTGCTTCTTATACTCTACGATGGCATGAAAAAAGTAAAATAATAACATTAAAACAAATAATTACTTGTGACTTTTTAATACTAAAGCTACCTACTCAGTTAGGCGAATAGCGTTTTGTGGCTCTCGTACAGCATTTGTGATTGGTTCATTCAAAATTATAGCCAATCACAAATGCTGCTCAAGAACCGCAAATCGCTATCCGCTTAACCGTTGATTGAAGAAATATAAAGATACGCAAGCCTTATGTAATATTGCGTTCCCGTTTGCACGGGGACACAAATTGACAGTGGGGAAAGAGGGGTGTCCCTCTGCTCGCCGCTGTCTACTTTCTGGTGCTGCTATCTTATATCAACGTACG
This sequence comes from Dorcus parallelipipedus, assembly GCA_958336345.1. Classification (NCBI taxonomy): domain Eukaryota; kingdom Metazoa; phylum Arthropoda; class Insecta; order Coleoptera; family Lucanidae; genus Dorcus; species Dorcus parallelipipedus. The sequence goes on from OY284475.1 coordinate 47,277,777, forward strand.
TAAGTCGAAATTAGACGATTTGCGTTTTATATTCATTTCTTAAATAAATCAATATCAAAATGTTGGAAAGAATATCGGAATTCATTATTGGAAGGGAAGGAACATTTCGCGTAATTTAAACCTTAAATAGGCAACGCAGGACGTCGAATAATAATGGGTTCTCGACTAAGAAATATCGGATCCTAGCATTTAAACAGAGAGGTTTACGACCAAACTAATCTCGGATCCCATCTCGGATCCTGCACTGGCTACGAAAAAATACATGCGGCTGCGCCTCTTATTAAACTCCTTCACTCACTCAACGGCTTAACTTAGTAGGTAGCTTAAGTCAAAATGCTAAAAATCATCAATGTTTTTCGGCGTCAGTTTTCAAAAATATAACCATCAAAATAAAATGGAACATATTCACTTGGAGCTGTGCTTTGAGGTACCAGTAAAAATGTCACCCTAACATTGCCTACTCTGAGTCTAAAAAGATCATGAATGGATTATATCGTGATTTTATTTTAATATGAAACATTAAGCTTAGTCCACAATTGCCCGGGAACGAGAACAGGAACGTTAAAAAAATTAAATCACTTCATAATCGTACAAGTGTCCACGATGCATCGGTAAATACGGTAACGCTAATAAAAAGCTCCGCAACGGGAACGTATGAACTTTTACGTTTCCGTTGCGGAGCTTTTTATTAGCGTTACCGTATTTACCGATGCATTGTGGACACTTGTACGACTATGAAGTGTATTAACTTTTTTAACGTTCCCGTTCCGGTTCCCGTTCTCGTTCCCGGGCAATTGTGGACTAGGCTTTACTGTTCATATTACTATGGAAACTAATTCCAATTTCATATAATATATCATATAATTCCAAAATGTCGTTGAATGATCGTCGTCGCTAGGGTTTCTAACGTCATATCAAATTTGCCCATTTTAATTTGGAACATCTATCAAGTGAAAATGTATCAGGAAGAATTACTCCTGGACAAGTAACTAACTTTTATAATCGTTTAGGATATTGCATGGAGGTAAATGAAGAAATTTTTTCTACTTTGCGTTCACAATGAGTTCATTGTGACACCAAAAACAGTTTCACAACGGAGCTCATTGTGAAACTGTTTTTGGTGAAATTTTTGTCAAGTTTTAATTGACGACCTTTAATAGAATTTACAAAATAATTCATTAATTATTTGTTATTTAACAGAATACTCACAATGAAGCTGGACAAGAAAAATTAATAACTTGTCAATTTGATTTTTACTTAAAAAACGATCTGAACGAAAGGTCACAGTATAAGTAATTACCCAGTAGCGTCACTTAAACGTCAGTGTCAAAAAAAGCGCCATTCTGTTTGATACCCTTATGGAAATGCAATAGGCTTTTTGTCGCGAGGTATGTACCAATTCATCAACGGTTCGCAAAGTTGAAGAACCGTTCCATTGCCGCGGTATTCGGTTCGAAATTTGTTACTGCGAGTGTACCTCAACGGTTCGTAAAATTGTGAACCGGGTTGGCAGAGGTGTTTCCCTGTAACGGTACCCGAGTAAATCAATTTAAACTCACAAATAAAAATGTATAAAGAAATGGCTAGTGAAGAATTTGTGGAAATTACATTAAATCATCAAGGTTTTGATGTAACAGCAATTGTAAGCGCTAAAGAAGCAGAAATTTTATTGAACGGTATGTAAACTGACTTATTACTTTCAATGGTGCTTTCAATACATATTTCAAATATCAATAAAAACCAAATACATCTACAGAGTTAAACAATTAAACAGAACCTTAACGTTGTCAGATTTTTGTTTACGTTACCGGAACCGGAGTATTTTCGCGACATGTCACATTAGAAAAAGATGAAATGCAAATAGAAAAGGTAAGAGTATGTACCGTCAAGTACCGCTTCGGTCTAACCGTTGATGAATCTGTACCTCGCGACAAAAAGCCTAATGTAATTTACAGCTGGGTAGGTATCAAACAAAAGAGCAAACGTGACAGTTATACTCGAGTGACGCTACTGTGTTATTCTTATACTGTGGAAAGGTTGCCAGTGTTGCATTACAACTAAAATTCTCCATATACTAAAGAGATCCAATTTTTGAGAGTATTTTTCATATTTTTGATCAATAAGTGACGCAAAGTAGAAAAAATAGTATATTTTACACGTTTCACAAGAGGTATTGTAACACTCGTTCTGTTGGGGCAACCCCACTCGTGTAAGCCTTCTTGTGAAACTTGTAAAATAATATACTATTTGAAAACTTGTGGTGTTTGTTTTGAATTAAAAATTTCAGTTTTCCTTAAGTTTTAAGTTTACTTACTTTAAACAAGAATAAACTTATCTAATGTAATTGAAAGAGTCGGTATTATTTTGTAGTGCGCATGTATATCGAAATCACTAATAACAGAACAGATTCATATCAGCTGTCATCTCATGTTCTATTTTAAAAAGGACAGTTTAATTTGGAAATTGTAAATGTTGTTATGGATTCTCAGATTCGTACGTAACAGCAAAGTTTTATGTTAAAATAAATTCACGGTATGATTATATGTATGTATATCATGCGATCAAATGAATTTCAGATTAGAGAATGCTATAGATTAAAAGAAGGTGTCGTTACTTTATCATAAATCCAGAAATGTGCCTAAAATTTAATAAACAAGGCAAAGAATTGTGAAACTATAAAACAATTTGAGGTTGAAAAGCTTTAAAACCATAAAACTGGCAACAAAAATAAACAATCAATTTATAAAAAGTGCTGGAAATGTTCACCTTCTGTCTCCAGGCATTTTCTAATCCTTCGAAAAAGTTTTGCAGTAATCTTGGTGAGTTACTAATTTCAACACATTTTTCAGTTATTCTTTCCATTAGTACATTCAGATTATCAGCGGGAGTTTTAAAAATTGAACTTTTAGGTAGGACCAAAGAAAAAGTCCAATGGCGTCAAGTTACAGGATTTTGGAGGTCAAATGTTTGGCATTAGTTTGGCATGTTTTTACTAATTAAGGCGGCCACACATCACATGGCAAACTAGCCAAACATTTGTGATGTGTGAAGTTCGCCGAATAGTGTGTATGGTAGAGCATTTGCCAAACTCCTTCCAACGTTTGCATTCGTCTACGTTCCGATAGAAGACGGTAAATGAGACCCGAGTCAAAGAAATGTTTGCCGCTTGTACATACTTAAACGCGATCCGACAACACCGTTACAGATTATTTGACAAACGTTTGGAAAACGTATTCATATTTTTTTCATATCACCATCGTTTTGTTGTTTTCACGATTTGGTGTCATTATACATCCAACATGGAGTGGTCCAATAATTTGATTGTAGAGTTTTTGACTCTTTATGACAAATACCCCGTAATTTGGAACCCAAAACATGGAATTTAGAACAGCACACATTATCAAAGCACTTGCAGCAATAACTTTTGTATCGTCATCACTGTTCTCCAACTTCACTCACTACTTTAATTAGGAGTATTATTTTTTAAATGTACAAACGTGTGTGCTTTTCCCACTACGAATATCAAACTATTCAAATGTCAGGGGCCCGTTCAGCAATAACGCTCCGACTAAAAAGAGCGCGCTCTGGGTAATGTTCTTTCTCTCTCAAGTAAGTGATTTTGTACATTTTGCTTTTCATTTTAAACGCCCAAAGTGCTCTCGCGATACAGTTCCTGAACGGGCTCCAGGTGATTCGACATATTATTTGTATGGACCACTCGACAAACGTCACTTGACATGGAAAAATGTAACATTACCCACGCACATTACCAACGTTCGACATTCGCGTAGTTTGTCATGTAATGTGTGGTCGCCTTTATCCTGTCATCGAAAAATTCACGTAACAAATCCAAAATAGCCCTGGCAGAATGAACTGTTGCTCCATACTGCTGGAAGTACCCTTCTTGAAGTTCGTCATCGTGTAATTCATTCACAAAGAGAAGCAATATCTTGTTAATGTAATATCTGTTAATGTACCTTGAAAGAAAATTGCTCCTAATAGCCAATGACTCCACAATAAAAATCCTTTATTGTATTGTGCCCATTTTGAATTATTTTGAAATAAACGTTCATATTACAATTTTTTTTTGACATTTGCAAACGTAGGATGTAAGTTACGACGTGAATTTTTTTTCATAGCCTACCCTAATCTGAAATTCAATTGATCGCATGTTAGGTATGACATGATAATAATTTGCTGACATGCTGCTTAAAATATGATTATTATATTATTCTGGAATAAGGTATTAAAAGACGTGCAATGTTGCACGCACGTTCTTGCGAATTTATTACGTCCACATAAACATATACGAGTATTACGTATAAAAATATCAGTCAGAGTAGGTATTATTTCATTCTTCGAAGAAATACTGGATAATTTCGAAATAAAAACGCTAAGATCTAGTAAACAATTTCTCATTTATGTTTACGAAGTTCATTATCTTTGAAGCACATACGAAATTATGTTATATAAATAGATCTCACAAACATAGGCATGCGTACATGGCATTGTGTCCGAGTGCTGGTCTCTACCTCTATGATAAGTTCTTTGTGTTTAATTTTAGCCGAGTGTATTTTAGAACTGAAAGTTCTACGGCTCGTTGCATCTAAATTTTAAGGGCTTCAACAACCGGCCCTGAATAAATCACCTAAAGTGCGACGGCTTTTGTTTATCATTATTATAAAACAGCACGTAATTTCCGTAAACAAATGAAACACTTTCCGGTGCTGCTCTCTACAAACAGCTGTAATTTTTTGCCTTGAACGCGAGATAGAACTGTTTTTTTTTAACCGAGTCGCGTTGTGGATGAGTTTGTGCGTGCTTGTGTTGGGACACCTACCTAATTTAAGTACCAAGTAGAATCTTCAATTCGCAAAGATGATGTCCTGTAACTGTCTGAACGTGATAATCGAATCAGAATCGAATGACTTTTCGAAGGTTAAGTTAGACTCGCTCGGCATATCGGAAATCGAGTGCAAAGACAACTTCTTTCAACAGGTAAGACCCATTTTGAATATTTAAGTTGCATAATTTACGTCGACGTAACTTGGATTCGGCTTCTTTGTTTGTGTATTTCGACCGGGCGCACGTACATAAATAAACATGCGGCTCGCATTGATTCTTTGTTTAACTTGCAGGAACTTCTTCAGACGGAAAAACTGTTCAAAATTACAAAGAAGATATCTGGCTTGGTAACAAGCAGATTCGTCGGTTCTTGGATTGTGCATCATTGTATAAACTGCAACATACACACTCATGCTTCGCATCAAGACCGAGGATCATTCGTACTTGTCTCATCTAACTTACTCGTAAGTATAACATAATTTTCAAAAAACAAAATCTCTGTAATACACAATTGTAAACCTGAATTATGTGATTAGTGCAGATTTAGGTAAACATGTATTTTATTCCACCAAATTCGAAGTGCTCGGCATATGACTGACACAATTGCAGTTTTTACGAAATAAGTAACTTTTCTCACTTATTTTACTATGTATAGTCGGTTACTTTTATGTTGGCACTTTCTTTTAAGGACTTGAATCGTATTAAAATAAAAATGAAATTAATTATTTATGAGGGAACCACCAATACATACATAATCATAATACGTGTAGTATTCAACAAATTAGATAATGAAATAAGCGAGAAATATTATTTAATTATTCCTTTCAGTGAAAATTATAATGTAGAATCAGCCATGTATTGATCGTGAATTGTGAGTGTACTGCTTTTAATTTGGTGAGATAAAATGCATGTTTACCCTCTTTGCTTTCTCTTGAATTAATTTAATTTTCTGAACTTGTTTATTATTTTAAATGTACCTGCGTGTAACGGTTTAATTTTCTTGTTTATCTTTGTTAAAATTACTCCAGTTGTTGTCATACTGTCAACAAATTTGTCACTTTCCAAAGTGTTAATAACATAATATAGCGTTTTCGAGTCACCTGCACCGGTTGCACTCAGTGTATTTGCGTTTTCTTTTAACCTCATTCAATAACATGAGATAAAGATATTCTGAGTGTGCACTGGTGCAATCAATCAAAAGCGCTAATACAGTTTTATAAAATGAAAGTCAAGATTAACGCTGGATTTCACAAACGTCACTTAACTTTAATCATCGATTAAGAAAAATCATTCCTATACCTTCAACACATGTAACCATGGTAACGTTTACTTTTAACGGATGATTAAATTTAAGTAACCTCTGTGAAATCCGCCATGAGTTTATTAAATTAATAAATTATATTCTTACAAAAGTAACACAATATTTTCGTGTCATGTCCTACTTTGTAGATAAGACATCGAAATAAAAATATCTAACTATTGAGGAGTTTTATGAGCAATTATCAGTAAAAAAAATCCTCATATCGATGGCCCTCTGGAATAATGGCACAACTCAAAAACTTAAATTTTCAGGGAGGCAATTAAAAAAAATTCATATCTATACCGTTTTACGCTGAAATAAGCTGACACTTTTCTACTTGTGTGCTGTGTAGCGGTACAATCTGTATATAACGATGTGACATTTTGTCACATAAAATATACTTGCAAAAGGAGTATAATACGGCAATATCTCAGAAAGAGCAGTTTTTGAGTTGTGCCGTTATTCCATAGGGCCACTGATATGTTTTTTTAAAGCAAGTAATAAAGAAAAGAATACGATATTGTAATAGTACAAGTACATGAAGAAAATTGATTTATTAAATCTCAAAATAGTGCTTATAAATTATAATAAATATAGTCAAAAAACACTTCTTCTATTTTGGTTCTGCGACAACAAATTCAAAATGTTTTATCTAATGTAATATTAGATAAAAACTTATACAACTTTTTATTGTAATATCACATCGTAGTTTGTAATTAACATTGTATCAAAATGACATATCCATATCGATTTTATATCGATATCGAATCCATTACAAAATACATCGAAAACCGCATTCTAATTGGCATCTGAAATTGAGGATGTTCTGTCAAAAACCTGCTTTATCCAAAAATAATATTTTTCAGGAGCATATAAAAACGATCTGGCGATGTTTATATTCAGTGCTATGAATTCATAAATTTTTATTATGTTCATATTAGTGTAATAAATGCCTGGTAAGAGCAACAATGAATAATAATTATTTGAACAGCTGGAAAAATTTAAAAATTTTTGGATAAAGTAGGTTTTTGCAGAATTTCAACAGAAATCCAAATATAACATTGCCAAAAAGTGCTTATTGACTAAATAAAACTACAAAAAACATCAGTAAAAACTTTGTTTGTACAATATGTTCCTGCGTTGAGTTACAAAGAGGTATGACTGACAAAAAAAAAATTTAAATTTTAATTATGTAGGGGAAGGTAGTACACAGTGAGATGGTGTACTGTACACAGTGAGACAAAGTATTTTTTGCTAAAAGTTACTGATACATATTTTTTTTAATTGGCAGTACTGTATAATATTTGACTGCATTCCCCCCCCCCCCCCAAAAAAAGTTGGCATCAAATGATGAAAATTTTTATTTCTGATTTTTCGAAAAAACTTTTTGCGGCAATAATTTGTGCTTGTCTGAAAACCTCTTTAGCTCCTATTAGATATACCGAGTGATTTTAACTTAGTTAGAAAATAGCGTTTTTCGAAATTGCCAAGATCCTAAAATTGTTAGTTCTTAGAAATTTAATCAAGATTCCAACGAGATTTTTTTAATGTGTATTAGTTTTAGCTTACTGAACAATCTCAAGGCCAGAAAATAACGTTTTTTTTTCTTTAACTTCCCCAAAAGTTGAATTTTTCAATTTTTGAACATTTCGCAAAATTTAACATATCAAAACTTAATTTTAAATTTCAAATAATTTTAAATGAAAACTTCAAAGATCTTTAATTGGAAAAAAAAATAGAGAAAAGTATTTATTGCTTTAAATATTTTATTATTTACCGAAAAGTAATATTTGTACATAATCGCAACGTTTTTGATGCAATATGCTTTGGAAGAGAAATATTTTTTAATGGTCATTAACAGGTATTGGAATGTCTTCTGAAAACTCTAATCTACTCCTATTAATAATTCCTGTCACAAAAACCCCATAAATATTCTTTTTCAACGTTCTAAGGCCCGGTTTTTCAAAATCAAGTTAAACTGTAACTTTCGGTTTATTTCAATAGCGACAATTGTGTTCTTATGGGAGTAAACTGAAGGTTAAGGTTAACATGCGATTGAAAAACCGGGCCTAAATGAGGAGAATTTTTCCTTATGTAGTTTACGTGGTCAAGCCAATTAAGAAGAGGACAATTGAGACGGCTATGAATTGTTGTAGTGTCAAATAAAGTTATGTAATTTTTTTCATGTTTCACAATTCTTTTTGGGTTTTTGTGTTGAGAATTGTGAAACATGAAAAATATGAAATATTTCTGGCCTTGAGATTGTTCAGTAAGCTAAAACTAATACACAGTAAAAAAGTCTCGTTGAAATCTTGATTAATTTCCAAGAAATTTTAAGATTTTGGCAATTTCGAAAAAAGCTATTTTCTAACTAAGTAAAAATCACTCGGTATGTCTAATAGGGGCTTAATAGGTTTTCAGACAAGCACAAATTATTGGCGTAAGAAGTTATCCCGAAAAATTAAAAATAAAATTTTTTCCCATTTGATGCCGACTTTTTGGCGAGCACTGTACATTATGGAGAAAGAAATGTAAGAAGGTTGCGACGTTAAGATCTCTTTTTTTTTTAATGATAGCCATTTCTTTTTACACGTGCTTTTGGTACACAGTGAGACAATTCGAGAAAAGGACGCATCGAATGATGATGAAGCGTCCTATCTTAAAAAAGTCAAAAATTAAATGGATATACCTTTCCGAACGTACCAGATTTCACTTCTGTAAATAAATCACACATCGTTCAACTCCTACCGCCGCCATGTCCCATGCAAACTAAAAGATTGAAAGTTGTTGTGTTTTCTGTTTTCTTTAAAAATATTAATGTTCATTAAATGTTAACAATAAACATTCAATAATTATTAGATGAAAATTTTGTTTTAATTATACTTATTTTACAGTAAAAAATATAATGTCTCACTATGTACCTACTACCAGTGGTACACAGTGAGACAGTTAGCACTTTTTTTAAATAATTATTCTTAGTTAACTACTACTAGTTATTGACGTCATATATTGCTAATTAACAAAGCCAAAGGGCTATATTAAGGCATGTTACTTTTATATTTTGTGCTAAGATTATAGTTGAATATGTATTAATCGATAAAAACAAAAATGTATCTAACTGTGTACCTTCCCCTACAGGCTTTTTGTTTATATTTCGAACTGTACCTACACATTTTATTATGTATTAGACATATCAAAAAACGTTAAAATCGTTACCGTATTTACCGATGCATTGAGGACACTTGTACGATTATGAAATTATTTAACTTTTTTAGCGTTCCCGTTCCTGTTCTCGTTCCCGGGCAATTGTGGACTAGGCTTAAAGTACTCTCGGAGTATTATCATCATATTTCAACTTCATGTAATAATAAGGGATGGAGATATTCTGAGAGTATTCTAGAGACTAAGCCCTAAGTCAGACACGGCGGTTTCCGCGCAGGTAGAACCGCGCATTTTGCATCCAGGCGTATCTATGGGCGCGTTTAGCGAACAGCAGCTGCTGAGTTGCTTACTCAGCAATCGTTTGTAATTGGCTATTACCTTAATGTGAACCAATCACAAACGATTGCTGAGTAAGCAACTCAGCAGCTGCTGTTCGCTAAACGCGCCCTATTACTCGAGTAAAAAAAATCACTCGAGTCGCATCACCACTCGAGTACAACTCGAGTGACGTGATAAAACAAATCGAGTGACTCGAGTGAAAAGTATGAAACCAAAGATAGACGAACTACATACAGGCTGTTACAAGTTTGAGGCTTAAGCCTATTCCACAATTGCCCGGGAACGAGAACGGGAACCGGAACGGTAACGTTAAAAAAGTTAAATCATTTCATAATCGTACAAGTGTCCACAATGCATCGGTAAATACGGTAACGCTGATAAAGCTCCGCAACGGGAACGCATCAACTTTTACGTATCCGTTGCGGAGCTTCATTAGCGTTATCGTATTTGCTGATGCATTGTGGACATTTTTGTACGATAATGAAATGATTTAACTTTTTTAACGTTCCCGTTCCCGTTCTCATTTTCGTTCCTGGGCAATTGTGGATTAGGCTTTACCATTGGGATCTCAAAAACGGGAAGAGATACGAAGGGCCGGTTTCACAAATGCTGATTAACTTTAACCGATGATTAACTTCCTGGATACCTGTGTTAAAAGCATAACAACAATTGTTTTTAACAATTGATTAAATTTAACGAAACTATGAAATCGACCAGAAGTCGGTTATATTAGGGCAAAGTTACGTATTTTGGTGCTGAACAATAATCCGTTCTGAAAAATCTTCTACGATTTGTAGTTTTTGAAATATTTCCAAGAAGAAGAAACCAAAAAGCGTATGTAATTTTCTTTTTTATGTTTTTCCGAAGTTATTGTTGCAGGGATCATAACAAAATTAATACATTGTACAGGCACTTTTTTTGAGTAAAATGATTAGATTTTAGTTAAAACGTTTCGTCTCGTTCTGACCATCATCAACTTCATGTCTTCTTATGGGCGCCACATTAGATTTTAAATATATTCCATATCTCATATATCATATCCCTATTTAATAAACTGAAACATCTATGAATGCAAGAAACTGTCACGAAGCAAAGAAAAATATGGTATGCAGTGAAGACAAAAACAAAAAAGCTTTCATGTACCGTCGGAATTTTATTTCGTATAACACAAAAGCTGATTTTAGTAACATTTCTAGATCTAAAAATGAATGTTATGAATCCAAGAATGACGTAAATTTAAAAATTTATTGTCTTGTTAACAACAACAAATCAGTAATAACGAGCAAAATTTGCTTCCAACGATAGAGAGTTTTAGCAAAACGCGAGCAAAACGTTACGACAAAAATGTCGTACGTTAAAGGTTATTTTGCTTAGTAACCTTGTGGATTTAGTATTTTAGCCAATCAGATATCGAGTTTCAACGTTTAACGTACGTAAAGTTTAACGGAACGTCTTGCTAAAACTCTCTAATATCCAGAAAGATAACGACAAAGCAATAGTTGATTAGATTTGTAATTAAATTATTGTTATTATTAAAGCAAGAAAATATCAAATTATGTAGTCTTTAGAAAATTCAAATTTTCAAAAATCTGCTTTCGTGATAAACGAAATAAAATTCCAAAGGTATATCAAACTTTTTTGTTTTTAACTTTAAATACTACAAATCGTAGAAGATTTTTCAAAACGGATTATTGTTCAACACCAAAGGACGCAACTTTGCCCTAATTTAACCGACTTCGTATCTCTTACCGTTTCAGAGATCCCAATGGTGAGCATCGAATCTGTAACAGCCTGTATTTTTGGAATTAGAAAAAAGAATCTCTTTCTTAACTCGAGAAAATATACTTAAGTGTTCCATTTAAAATAACAAAGTTGATACTCATTTGTTGTGTCCAATCGTCATTTGTTTCTTTTTTTTTAGTAAATTCTGACGGTTCAGGCAAATCCTTAAAACTTTTGTATTTAACGTTTTTTGTATCTCTAATAATAAAATGTGTAGGTACCGTTCAAAATATAAACAAAAACACTGTACAGGGTGGATCAATTTCGATGTCTCTTATGGGCATGAAAAATGTATTTTCAAACATTCTATCGAGCACGGTAGGACTTCCAGTTAATAAATAAAGAAAATATTTTGATTTTTACAAAATCATCAGAGGTGCCTGTGCTTTAGAAATACAACATTTGCAAATCATCGTAATTAAATTATTCTGTTGACAGACTATTGTTTTTGAAGTTTTTGGTTTGTTTCTTACTAAAAAATGATTTTTACACGCATCTAGGAAAATGAACAAAAATTATGACAATTTTTGAACATTTTCGATTGCTGCATTAAGCTGGCTTTACACCGGGGAGCTAACATTGTTACTAACAGTGTTAATAGCAAATGCTTTTAACAAATCTTAAAAACTGGGCCAAAAATGTTAGAAACTTCTGTTATTAACATTGTTGACAACATTTTTGGTTAACATGTGAAGGAATACCGAAGAAATGTTAGTAACATGTTGAAAATAATTTATGTTAATAACATTTCGCTCACCGGCTGCAATAGTGGCACAAGTTAAAATCTTTAGTAAATGTCACAAAAAATCTAAATCTAATTAGTATTCAGTTTCATTCTTTTCAAACTGTGAAGCTACTGCTAAAAAAAACATATCAAGTAAAATAAAAATTAAAATTTTTCACAAAAACATTTCTTCTAAAAAATAAAATTTGTGATTTTAAATAACAAATTTTTTATTTCTTCAATACTCTACGTTTTAAGTTGTGCCACTGTTGCAGCAGGTGAGCGATTTACATTTATTTTTTTTTCCATTAACTTGTTAATAACATTCTTCCTAACTTTATTAATAGCAAATATTTTGCGATCGGTCTGGAGGCAGTCTAGATCAAAGTGTTGCTAGCAAAATGTTACTGACGTGTTATATTTGGAAACAAAACGTTAGTAACATGTGGATAACATTTCATTATTTTCCGAGATTCCAGTATTTGTACTTTCCAAAGCTCCAAGATGGAATGGTCTAAGGAAAAGACTTAAATTATAGAAGAGTAGGTACCGTGTATCCTAAGCATGGATGTTTATGGAACCATCAGGTTTCAATATACAAGGTAGACAAATTTACCAATGTGTTCATTGTTATGAACAATGTTTTTAACATTCTTACACATCCTTAAAATTCATTACAGCTTTTTGTTAGCAACAATGTCAGCAACAATGTTAGTAACAATGTTAACAACAATGTTAATAATTAAATTGTTATCTATGTTTCCAGTGCCCATCAAATGAATGTTATTCACATATTTGTTACTAGCATTTTTACTATTAACATGTTTTTGTTATTGTTTCGGTGTATAGGCACCTTTAGTGCGCATTGTATTCATGTATGAGGTAAAAACAAGATGTGAATACTCTGAATGCACACTAGTGCAGCAATCGAAAACGCTAAACGTCAAGTGACATTTTATTTAATCTGATACAAGACCTGCTTCACATTGTTATGAAAAATTCATGATGAACTTTGCAATTGAACATTTGATACATAATTACGTTTCTTAACAGACGCTAATAAATAAAAGAAGCATGAAGGACAAAATAAAAACATTAAAAAATAGGAACCGAATTTAAAATAAATAGGTCTGTTCCATTTGACAGAATTTCAAGTTCTGAACCGTTCAAATCATGCGCAGTATGAAATTTATATCCAATTTTGTGCACTGCTCATGCTCAGTAAGATTTTGAACGGTTCAGAACTCCAAATCCTGACGAATGGAACGGACCTAATATGTAATTCCGTTCAAATGTCTTGTGCAATCAACATAAAAAATACTGTCTAGTTTCAATATTCAATAAACACTAACAGCTGTTCATGTTGCCTGTTTTTTTATGCTTACTGTTTGATTATATCATTTGCGTGTTTTTTCACACTCGCAGTCACAGCATACTTTAATTAAATTACATAAAAATTTTCGAGTAATTATAGACGATAAACAGTAATGTATGTCATTCACAGATTTATTTTTGTTTAATAAATTTCGTGAAGACTGCACTTTGGATGTTTTATCTTTTCATTCCGTTAAACATAAAATTTTTCCATTTATTTAGAAAATTGATGTTTTTTGCAGGCTTGTTAATAAGTGTTGATGTTTCTCAATTTGGGAGTATCCTTTCAATATCGAAGCAATTTTGTGTGTGTTTATTTAGAGAAACAAGCTCTATTACGTAAAAGAAAAATTGCCTCATCCGATTTTTTATCATTTTATCCTATCATTTAATTAATTTTGTTTAACTTGTATTACATATCAGTTATAGGCGCGTTTGTATAAATCTCATGCACGATGAGACGTTAAGGACATCGAATTATCGAATTAATCCAATCTCATTTGACATATTGAGAGCTTCATCTTAATCTATTTGTGTTGAAGTTGCAGTGCAGAATTAGATTTTTTATAAATTCATGAGAATATTAAAGCAAATCATTTGGATTTTAAACTCACAATCAGATACAATTTTCTGAGTTGGAAATATCGACTTTAACGATGTTTTCTCTTGATTTTTATTTAAGTAAATAAAGGATTTGTTATTTACACAAAAGTAACGACAGAGTTAAAAGCTACAGTGCATTTGCTCAAGGCCAAATTATATGTTTCAGGAAGGAAACATGGTTTTAAGCATTTTAAAAAATATATTACTTAATACTATATATCTTAAGTAGACTAGAAAAATGCTGTAACGCATATACATGAATACATGTCTTATGCCACGTTCTGATCTTATCGGTTTCGCAGTATTTTTAACTGCTATGTATGTAATTATTTAGTAATAGTTGCAATAACAATTTTATTAGATGCATAACTGGCTCTGATAAATTTTGCTCTGTTTTTTTAATATCTTCATTTTTTGTTTGGTGTTATTTATTATCGCTTGCCGATATCAGGTACGTCAGTAAATATTAATTATGTGGACTCTGTCATAAACTCTGAAGGTGACGTAAGAAATTTTCTGTTATGAAATATTTTGAAAACAATTTTACTTTGATAATGCTTGAAGAAATTTGACCAATTCTTTCTGTGTTCATCTCCACTTATTTACTTTTTCATTCTCTACCTATCACTTCAAATTTGATGAATTACTACAAATTATGCCGACCCGTGACAACAGTATTAATTTGCTGTTGCTAGACAAGAGCTTAAACTGTTTATGAGGCAGTGTTCATTGATTCTTGTATCTTCTATGACTTACAAACAACAAACTAATACTTTCTTTCTTATCAGACTGGTTCAAAGATATCTGCACTGAAGAAGAACGAGCAGTACTCAAATACTTTCAACTTGGTAGTGAACAGTTACGATCCGTTGGATGACATAAAGTCCTATGATTGTAAGTTATTTTTTGAATTCCGAAATTCACAAAGAAATAAATATCTTCTGCTACTTTTGCCAGTTCTTTTAGACATATATATTCTGTAGATTTACCAGCGGAAGTAGAACTGAATATAAATAGTTTAAGACAGAAAGTAAATGAAGTGATTAACAGAGAATCAGCTGCGACTGAAGAAAGAATAAGACAGTTCACGGAACAGCAGCACCTTGCTCTGGAAGAATTCAGAGACAAGGTTTTAAAAGAACACAAGGCCTTAAGAAGGTAAATTGTAAATAAGAAACCCGTAGATAAGTTGTTACATTTGAATTTAATACTAGGCGTCTTTTATCTGAATATGATGACCTTCTTTCTCAAAAATCCACATTGTTTTTGTCTTCAAACGACTCCACGTAATAATATCCTCGTTATCGTGCGTCTTCACGTCTAGATAATACATGAGTAAACAGTGTTATCTCTGTTAAATGCAGCTATACAAATCGGACGTTTAAATAAATTTGAAATGAATGAGACGTGTTTACTTTCACCTGGGCGTTCCCATGCTTATTAACACTCCGATAACATTTATCAACGCTTCCTACTAATGTAAACATAATAATAAATTACATCTTTAATATGAATCATACTGTTTTTTATTTTACTTTACTGGAGCAATACACAAAAAGTTATTTATGATTTACAGGGTGATATTGGAGCACAAGCTTAATTCTTCCCGCAACGACGCAAGTACAAATTTCGTGATGAACTCTCCAATCAACATGAAATCTCCTGTGAAAAATGTACCTGATGACTTCTCCCCGATTAAACCCCTGACGCTCAACAAAACAAAACAAAATTTAAACGTATGTATTAGAAATATATTTATCTCACTTCGTCCCTGGCGTTTATCCAACACACCTCATGCTTTACAAATAAATTTATTTATTCACTTTTAAAATTCCAGAGCCCATCGCCAAACGACAAGGAAATAAAAACATCGCGACTTTCGTTCAACAACTCTATGAGTCAGGACAGTTCGTTTGACTCTGAAGGCCTCTTCCAACTAGACGAAATGGAAGACTTAAGCTCATATATTCAGTCAGAATCGGAAGAGAGCGATATTGAAGGTATTGCTTAGAAGCAATCGTTCCTGATACCAGTTAGTAACAAACACGCCGCGACATTTCAGATTCGATGAGAGATGAAAGGTCTGAACAAATTCAAAGAGAGCAGAAGAATTATTCGAGTAATCTGGCCAAATCTGTACCCATGAATATTCCTATGTTTGTGTCGGCTTTTCAGAATCATGTCAATGAAGACAGTGAAGAAGTTCTGGTAAACATCTAAGACATATTTAAACTATGCATTGTCCAAAGATATCTGTCACGTTTTTGATATTGTTTTATTTTATAATTTAGGAACATGCAGAAGATCCCATGGATATAGCCGCTAGCATAAAAGCACTTGCAAAAAGTGTTCATGGAGATGCAGTATTTGGTGATTTACCAAGGCCTAGATTCAGCACACAGATTTAACAAAATGCTAACAATCGATCTTCCTAATAACATTAATTATCATCATTTCAATTTGATATAATTAGCATAAGACAGAGCCTGCTTTGTTAGGTTTTTACTTATGATCATTTACGGTTAGAGATCATGTTAATTTTAAGATTTTATTAGACGTTTATATTTATCTGGTGTTGTAGAGTGTATTGAGGCTCCCTGTTAAAGTTTTCCACGTCATACATTGCTTTAAGTTAAGTTCGAGTTTTCTCTAATAGTGAGCATTTAAGATTGTGGTTAGTAATTGTGATTACGATAATGTACCTTTTTGCGAACGGATATTTTTTTACTGTGTATATTCCTTGGTGTTAAATCGTGAATTAAGCTGAGGCCAGTTTGATTAACTACCTGATTATAGCAGCTGTTAAATTTAGTCGAGTCAAATGATTAGGATTTTTTTAAGTGTTACGTACTTTGTTTAACTATTTTTTTTTTGTTAGCCATCATGCTTTATCATGAGTTTTATAGAAACATTTTTATTAATTCTATGTATTTCCCTTTGTTAGCTTGTAAGTTTAGAGTAAGACCTGTCAAATGATCTGTGTTTGAGTTTATTAATTATTTGTATTTTTTTGCCATTAATTCACTACAAATTGTACAATTCATTAATTGTTAATCATGTTATAAATTGTATCAGAACGTTTCATGTAACCAGAAAGTTTAATAATAAAAAGGAAAAACTTGTTTTATTCTAATTTTTTTCATAAATACTGAAGAAACGTTTGTAAATAGCTGTCAAAACTATATTTAAACATCAAGGAAGGATAAAATAGTTTCCTGAAGCAGGAAAAGGATTGTACATAAAATGTAAGTTTACGTTTTATTCTTATCCATTCAACTAATATGTTAAATTTGAGTCTGTTTCATGTACAATGATTTGAAGTTAAAAAAAAAATATGTTGTAAACTCAAATTTAAGTACTAGTTTCTTTTCACGAGATTTATGAAAAACTGGGTAAGTCAAAAGTGCATTTTTCTAATAGAGTTCGGAAAACTTTAACATTTGAATACTAATTTGAGTTAGGAAACGGAATATTTCCTAACAAGTGCGGAAATAATACCGTATGATTTTTAAAATTTTAGATCAAGGGAGGCCGTGAAAGCAAAACAGTTTATTTAAAATATTTACAAAACTTCAAAAGGCATTCATAATTGAACGATATTTTCCCAGTGGTGTTAACCAAAACGTACGTATGAGTTAATTTAAGCTGTATATTTTCCTCTTCACAGCCTCCCTTTGCCTAAAATTTTAAATATCACGGTATATTGTTTCTCTAGTAACGAAAGCAGAGCAATCTTGCGCCTTACAGTAGGCAACCCGCTCAACAAGTTTAATTTTTATTCCAATCGTAGGGTGTCGTAGGAGAGCGCAGAGACTTATCTGATTTCCCAACGAGGTAAGAATATCAGGAGAGAGCCACACTAGTGTTGTGAGTCGGAAATTTTAACACGTTACCTTAAGGCAATGCTGGGCACCGGAGTACTGGTGAGCACATCCCCTCCACAAGCGACAACTAATCGGTGCACACTGGGCACAGTATACTTATCAATCAGTAGGGACAGTTCGAGTCTCGGCACCTTTGATGTTCATACTACCGTTTTCAGAGCCAATATGGCCGTTACTGGCGGGCTTTCATTTTATTGTTACTAGATGTCACTGGTTGAAAAAATGGCACGGATAGAAATGATTGCAAGCAAATCATAGAATGCGATGTTGTTTTACACAACTTCAGGCTTTCTACATAACATAAATTCATTATAATCTAATAAAGATGGTTTTCCCTTCAATCTTTCTCATCACTCCACATCCATCACACAAAATGCTGAATCGGTACCTCGCGACAAAAAGCCTTTTGTCGCGAGGTACCGATTCATCAACGGTTAGACCAAAGCGGTACTTGGCGGTACATACTCTTACCTTTTCTATTTGCATTTCATCTTTTTCTAATGTGATATGTCGCGAAAATACTCCGGTTCCGGTAACGTAAATAAAAATCTGACAACGTTAAGGTTCTGTTCAATTGTTTAACTCTGTAGATGTATTTGGTTTTTATTGATATTTGAAATATGTATTGAAAGCACCATTGAAAGTAATAAGTCAGTTTACATACCGTTCAATACAATTTCTGCTTCTTTAGCGCTTACAATTGCTGTTACATTAAAACCTTGATGATTTAATGTAATTTCCACTAATTCTTCACTAGCCATTTCTTTATACATTTTTATTTGTGAGGTTAAATTTATTTACTCGGGTACCGTTACAGGGAAACACCTCTGCCAACCCGGTTCACAATTTTACGAACCGTTGAGGTACACTCGGAGTAACAAATTTCGAACCGAACACCGCGGCAATGGAACGGTTCTTCAACATTACGAACCGTTGATGAATTGGTACCTCGCGACAAAAAGCCTTATATGAGAATACGAAATCTGAGGCAACTGTCAACTAGTGGTGAGCCATATACCGGCTGTTACAAATTGGGTGTGCACTGAAGGGATCTCCAAAAACCGTGAGAGTTACAGCACAGCATAACCAGCATGGAAACTGTTTGTCGGCACCTTTGATCTGGAGGGGCAACATTTTTTGACCTTGGCGCCATTTTGCGAATGTATAAATCAGTGCCGCAATAAAAATATTTTTGATAATCGAATTATTTAGGTTATTTTGATAATCGGATGACAGATTATTTTAATTTGAATTATCCGATCACTACTTGAAAGCCTAGAGTTTTAAGTTTACTCAGTGCACCCCAACATGCATAATCGAAAGCACCTATTATGCTGCTAATTACACGAGACACCACTGATCGTATTCGTGCAATTGAAGGGCGCATTCGACATAATGCTCGATGCACGCAATAAGCAGAAGTGTGAGGGAGAGCGACTGCGTGTCAGTGCATGTAAAAGTGAGAAAAAGAAACACTCCGTGCGTCCAGTCGAACGCGCTCTAACAAATCACATGACAGATTTTCCATTCGGAATATGGCGGCTCAGTTTGCGCGGGAAATTTTCCCGCCAAGGAGAGTGAACTTAATTTAACTTGAAGGCTTCCGCGGCCGTCGTCCATGTTTGAATTGGCTTCCGGTTGGAACCGCGTCACGTTGACTTCTACTGCCGACGTTTCGTTCTTCATTGCAGAAGAACTTCTTCAGGGCTGCTGCTGCTGCTGCTGGTGGTGTTGCTGCTGCTTCTGGTTAGTCGTTGAGACTGAGTGAGAACTGAGTGAGACTGAGAGTGAACTTGCTGCATGTATTTATGCTGTGGTTACAGATTCGGTTAAATGGAAGAAAAGTTGCACCAGTCATTGCTTAATTCATATCCATTAACAGAATCACTTTTTTTTATTTGTTCTTTTTCTCTTAATTGTTCTTGAGATAATGGTTAAAATGTAAAAATATCGATTTTCTTTTTTCCTCTGTAACTCCCTTATTACAAATAATTCAGAAATTCTGTCTTAACTTTCTACAGGCACTTTTGGATTCTGCTTCAAATAGGGGTAGTAGAATTGTGGTCACACGTTTCGTCTCTCCGCGACCATCCTCAGGTTAGATTTTTTAAATATAACGTATACCTTTTTATTATCGTATTTGTTGGCATTTTTTCTCCTGATTGTAATGGTATATCACACTTAATTGTTGATATTAATTTGAATCTTAATTCAGATTTTTATATGAAAATTTTATTTAATACATAATTTCAAATATTTAGTTCATTTTCTTAGCTATAGTGTAAATTTCAATGAATTATTTAATATTTGTCTCTATAGATATTGTATAACAATTTCTTTTAACGGACACTGATAGTGCGCATTTGTAGTATCCGTTAAAAGAATTTGTTATACGAGTTAGTTGTTGACGAGGCTAATTTTACAAACAAGGGAATATTTAATCGAAATATACATACATAGATATTGGTCCAAGGAGAATCAAAGAAGATTTCGACAAGTGCGACCACAGATACAATTCAGTTTAAATGTTTGGTGTGGTATTTGGCATAATAGAATTGGTCCGATCATTTACGAAAATCATTTAACAGCTGAACGTTACATCGATTTTTTAAGGACAGCATTGGAAAACATTTTAGATTACATTCCTCTAAATCATATTAGGGAATTGTGATTTCAAAATGATAGAGCACCAGCACATAATGCTGAAATAACAACAAATTATTTGAACCTGTTAGCGATTGCAGCGGGTGTGATTGAAAGCCCAGTTAAGTAGAGAACATAACTTTTAATGTGAGCAAAATTTTAGGTACATGTAATGACAAACTTTTATACATTAGTTACATATAAACAACAGCCAACTCTAACTTATCAGCTCAAGTGAGTATATTATATTTATTTCTTCAACACTCCCCCTCGAACTGAGCTGTGTTTTTCAAACACGATTTTTAATACCCAATGTATTCAAACATTTCCAATGTCTTGATTTTGGTAAACCTTTGGTCAATACATCTGCGGGCATATCTTCCGTTGACAAATGTTTTATCTCAATTTCTCCAGCCTCGAGCGCCTCACGCACGAAGTGATGCCTTATATGTATATGTTTTGTGCGAGCATGAAATATGGGGTTGCCTGCAAGCTTCTGAGCACCGATATTGTCGTTATATAATTCCACTGTCTTTGGAATATCTGTGTCCAGTTCTGCAAGAAGTTTCTTCAAGTAAATAGCTTCTTTTGAGGCCTCGCTCAGCGCCATGTACTCAGCTTCTGTCGAAGAAAGAGCTACTGTTCTCTGTTTCTTCGATTCCCATGAGATTACTCCACCATTCATCGTGAACGCATATCCAGTAAAGGATCTCCTATCATCTGGACATGCACCCCAATTTGCATCCACGAATCCCTGCAGTCCGTCTCCGTCAACGTTGAAGGTGATACCTACATCAGCAGTGCCTTTTAAGTATCTTAGCACATGTTTCGCGGCTGCCCAGTGACTTTTTCCAAAATTATCATTGAATTGGCATAACAAACTAACCGCATGTGAAATATCTGGCCGAGTTGCGACTGATAAGTACATCAGGGCTCCAACCATTTCCCTATAAGGTGGTTTTGGCCCGTCCTTTTCTGACCAAACGTCCGACTTTGATAATTTCGAACCGGCATCAATTGGTGTAGATAATGGATTGCAGGTCGACATTCCAAAGCGTTCTAGGATGTCCTTGACATATGTTTCTTGGCTCATTCTAATTTCATATTTGTTTCGGGAAAAACTAATACCTAGGCAGTAATTTACTTCACCTAAATCATGAATGTCGAATACTTTCTTCATCAACACTCCGAATCTGTCTATTTCCTCCGAATTTCTAGACAAGACTAATATATCATCTACATAAACAATAATTATAAAAATATTCTTTCCCTTGCCTCTAATGTATACACTTGGATCGCTCTTCGTTGGAACTGTGCCGACATTTCTAAGTTCTCGATCCAAACGCTTATTCCAACAGCGTCCGGCTTGTTTTAACCCATACAGCGCCTTTTTGATGAGACAAACTTTGTTTCCAGTAGACAAATCACGAAGCATCTCCTTCGCCTTCGTCACTATTCCTGGGGATCCGTACTTCTTTCGTACAATGAACTTAAGTACATCTATCGTATAATCAGGAGCCTCCATAAAAATCTCTTCATCAACAAATCCGTTGAGGTACGCTGTAGTTACATCAAATTGTCTCACGTACATATTTTTACAAGCGGCGAGTGCCATTGCCAGTCTGATTGAACTAAGCCGTGCCACGGGGGCAAACGTTTCATGAAAATCCAATCCTGGACGTTGCGAGAAGCCCCGCGCGACCACTCGTGCTTTTCTTCTGGAAATATTTCCATCATCACCGTACTTGTTTCTAAGTACAATTCTACTACCAATAGTAGCCCTATCCTTCGGTCGCTCGACGATGTCCCACGTGTCATTTTTAAGAATGGACTCATATTCGCTTGCCATAGCGTTCATCCACTCTTGTGACTCAGAACCATTCATCGCCTGCTTGATAGGTATTTCGGCCAGGAAGGCAAGCTCGACTAGTTCGTCATTAGCAGCCAGTGGTTCAGTTACATTTTCTATCATACGGTATTCCTTGCGGGGTCTACCAGGTCGTCCTGTCCTTGACTTCCGCGGTCTCCCTCGTCCACGTTTTAAATTTACGTTTTCTCTAATTGTTTCTTCGAAGTCGTCTTCAATGTCGGTAATAACATCTTCACGAGAAGATCTATTAGGCATCATTTCAATTTCCACTTCGCGATGTGACTCTGGTTGTCCATCTTCGGAGGACGATGCTGAATCTGAATAAAAATGTTCAAAAGGATAATCTTCGTTACTGCATGTCTTCTCAAGAAATTTTACATCTCGAGTAATTTCCACTTTGCGATTTTCTGGAATCCATATCCTGAATGCCTTTGATTCTTCAGCATAACCAAGGAAAATTCCTTTCTTCGAACGAGCATCAAATTTGTTGCGTCCTGATGAACGATTCAGGCAGTATACCTCTCGACCAAATTCTCTGAAATAACTAACATTCGGAGAGCGGCCAATCCATGCCTCGTAAGAAGTTCTGCCTCCAAGTTTACTGGTAGGACAGCGATTTCTTATGTAATTCGCTGTCGAAACTGCTTCTGCCCAGAAAGATGGGGGAAGATTCGACTGGAGAAGAAGACACCTTGCCGTTTCAACGAGAGTTCGATTTCTTCGCTCGGCAACTCCGTTCTGTTCCGGATTACCCGGTGCTGTCAATCGCCTCTGCATGCCTTGTCGCTTCAAAAATGCGTCAAATTCAGAATTTACGTATTCAGTTCCATTATCTGATTGTAAAATTCTGACCTTTTTCCCATGCTGAGTTTCTACATTCTTCTTGTAATTTTCAAATTCTCGAAACACTTCGTTCTTGTGACGAATAAATCGGACTTCACACCAACCAGTAGCATCTTCGATAAAAGTCACGAAATAGCGTGCCCCTCCGTTTGATAAAATTTTCATCGGACCGCATACGTCAGAATGAACGATTTCACCAAGTTCTGTCACCCTTCCTGATTTCTTTGGAAATGACAGGCGTGACATTTTTCCCTGCAAGCAAATTTCGCATTCGATTTTAGATCTAGGGTCAGTGATATCCAATCCAAGTATAGTTTTATTCTTGAATGCCTCATGTAAATCTTTCGCGTTGAGATGACCAAGTTTCTTATGCCACTCCATCAGTGTGCCTTTTCGTCTTTTGATTTGTCCTTCACCGTTGAGACCACCGTTTTTTCTTATTACATCTCAACGCCGATTAACATCGATTACTTCGTCCGAACGTCTTTCATTGTTAATTGACTTTTTCTCGTCTTCACCAAATTGAACCACAGTTTCGTGTCTGTTGTTGCTTGAATCTTGGACGTAGAATAGACCGTTGATTCGTTTTGCAATTATCTTCACGTTTCCGTCGACGTCAATGATTTTCGCAACTTCCTTTTCGAATAATACTTTATATCCTTTATCGACTATCTTTCCAACGGACAATAAATTTGCCCTCAAGTCGGGTACACAAAGAGTGTCTTTTAAACTGAATGTCTGTTTGCGTCCTTTAACGCTGGTAGTCATTTCAACTGTACCTTTTGCGTTAACTGCCGTTGTCGAGCTATTAGCTAACTTCAGTTTTCCTTGATCGCCTCTGTAAATCTCTACGAAGCGGTCTGCATCTTTGCACAAATGTGATGTGCATCCACTATCGAGGCACCACTTTTGGTCACGATTTAAATTTTCTCGACAAGAATTTGCTTCCGGTGTCGCGTACAACGTCTCTTTATCGATTCTATTCGCATTCTGTCTGCATTGTGAGGCTTTGTGTCCGAATTTGTGACATCGAAAACACTTCACTTTAATCAATTTGACACTTTCAGATTCACGTTTCTCCGGTTTCCGAAAAAATTTCTTATTATGTCTTTCTGCGGCCATCGCATTTGGCACCGAATCTTGACGACTGTCATTATTTCTTGCTTCGTATTCTTCAACGATCTTCACACGTAGCACCTCTGGTCGTGGCAGATCATCGCGCGACTCAATCGCGCATCTGAAGTTTTCAAAACTTGCCGGGAGGCTATAGAGAAGCATAATCGACAGGAGTTCATGATTTATTTCCACTCCCATCTCCTCGAGCTTGTCGACGGCATCGAAGAATTTACGCAAATGTATTTGCACATCTTCGCCATCCCTCATTTTTTGAAGTGTAAGTTGCTTTAGCAACGTAGCCTTTCGCGCTGGCCCTTTAGACTGAAAAATTGTCTCCAACCTTAGCCAAACATCACGCGACGTGGAGCATCCCTTATTTTGTTTTAGTTCAGACGGGTGAATTGATAATATTATATCTGACTTTGCTTTATCGTCTCCCTCAATCCATACCGCCTCGGCTGCAATTGTTTCCGCGTTGCCATCCATAACTTCTGGCTTGACCTTCATCCCGTTAACGAATGCCCAGGCATCATTCTTCACTAACAGTGCCTGCATCTGGATCTTCCAGGTGTCGTAATTGTGTTTCGTTAATGCTTCGATTCTAATTGTACCTGCCATTATAATGTCTATGTCGCTTTTACACCTTCGCACTTAATACGAAAAATCACTTCCAATCATTTCTTGAACGTTATCTGGGCCCATAACCTGTTAGCGATTGCAGCGGGTGTGATTGAAAGCCCAGTTAAGTAGAGAACATAACTATTAATGTGAGCAAAATTTTAGGTACATGTAATGACAAACTTTTATACATTAGTTACATATAAACAACAGCCAACTCTAACTTATCAGCTCAAGTGAGTATATTATATTTATTTCTTCAACAGAACCAAACTTTTCCTGATATATGGATAGGTACAAATGGACCTGTCGCATGGCCTCCAAGATCACCAGATCTTAGCCCTTTGATTTTTTATTGATTGATTGATTTTATTGATTTTTCCTCTTCCGACATTTGAATGTTAGTTATTAATATTTAGTAAGTAAAAAACTCACTGCAATCAGCAGAAAAAATGCTATCGAATAGAATAATTAAAAGATATACGTTGTATTTAAAAAATGGAAACTGGTGATGGTCGTGGAGAGATGAAACGTTTGACCTCAATTCTGCCACCTCTATTCGAAACAGAATAAAAAAGTGGTTGTAGAAAGTTAAATCAGAATTTCAAAATTATTTATAATACGAGAGATACAGAGGAAAAAAGAAAATCGACATTTTTACATTTTGATTAATATCTCAAGAAGAAATAAGAAAAAATTCATTCTGTGAGTCAATACGAATTAGGCAACTTTTCTTCTATTTAACCAAATTTGTATCTCTTACGGTTTAGAAGATCCTTTCAGTGCACATTCAATTTGAAACAGCCAGTGTAGCTACCGGTGATTTAATCACTGCTATTGAAAAATCGCTTTAGCAATCAGCTATGCGAAAGTCAAAGTAGCAGCGAAAACGTAAACAGCGATTTATAGCTACTTGTACATAGTAATCGCCAATCGCACTAAACAAATAGCCGAAATTACCACCAGAACCAGAGCTGAATGCATTTAAGTAAGTTTAGCGGTTTAGCTATCTACCGGTAAGTAGCGCAATAGCAGTTTAATTGACTGCGACTAGCATCTGTCTATACTGGGCATGGACAACCCAAACAGCGTTTTAAAATAACTGCTATTGAAAAATAGCAGTAGCCGATAGCAGCGCTATTGATAAATCGCTATTTCGCTTTTCGCTCATCACTAGTCGACGCGTCCACGGTTTCATAGCGTGTCGGGTCGTAGGTTCACGCGATCACTGATACAGCGCCCTCATTCGGTTATTCTTCGACTTTCTTACTATAACCTACAGTTTCCTTTACACATGATTTAATTTGATTTTAATTATCCTAATATTTACAATTCTAACTTAATTCCTACGTATTTACATCTTAAAAAATCTAAATAATTTATTTATAATAAATAGTTAATTTTAATTTGATTATTTCTAACAATATTTAAGAATATTAAGAAATTTGAAAAAAACACTTGATTTAAATTATTGTTTAAACAAATCTGTTAAAAAACACTTAGTCCTACACACCTACACTACACTTCTAATTTATTTTATCATTATGAAATTTTCAAAGAAACACGTACTGTTCATAAACACCGCAATATGTATGTGGTTTTTAGCGTCCCTCCCTCATTTCTGAAAATATATTTCCCGGTAAGTTGAAAGTAAGCAATTAATTATAGGAATAATTGGACCCATTATTAGTTAACGTAGGGATTAAGAAGGCCGGTCATTTTGACCACTTTAATTAGTAATTACTAATTACTGGGGGTTTAATTTCCCCGCTTATTTGAAAAGGAAAACATAACAATTAACAATTAATTTCTCTTGCAGTCAACAAATTTATTTAAATTTTCCTCAGTTTAAAGTTTAAAAAATTACTACTAATTTATTTACAAAAAGGCAATAAAAATAAATAGATAAATAAATCTAACAGAAAAGTTAAATAAATAAATCGCAAAAAAATTAATAAATGATCGAACAATGGAAAATGAACTAAAATAAATGACAATAGATTGTGTTTATATATTTTTTCTTGCACTTACAATTAAGAAGTTAAAAATGCACAAACAACTATCAACTATGAAACGAATATAAATTGAATTGAAATAGACAAGGAAAATGGAATCAAAACCAAAACATTTTTTTTCTGTTTAAAATTAAAAAGAAATTCTATTATACAATTTCTAATAAGGAATTTTAATTTACTTGAGAAAACGTAAATAAATAAATAAAATAATAAAAATGAAAAATAAATAAAATAAATGAACTAACTAAAAGAATTAATTAAGTAATAAACTTGACCAATAAATCAACAAAAAAATGGACAAATATGTTTAAAAATGTATGAATAAATCTACAAAAATATGTGTCAATAAATCGAAAACTTATGTTGCGCCATTTTTAAAAAATAACAATTAAATTTTTAAAGATAATTTAAAGATAGTTTGTAATTAATTTAATTAATATAATACTAATTTTTGTTAATACCAGTAATATTTTTGTTTGAAAAAAAAATAAAGAACATAAGTTGTCATTAAAAAAAAGTTGATTGCAGCCTGGCAGAAAGTAAAACAGTAAGAGTGTCATAAACATATATTCAATAAAACCAAATTGTAACATTTCATTTGCTTTCTTTTTTTAAGTTAGCACCCATATTAGTATAATAACAATTTTTGGGAGTATGCATTACAAATATAAAATTACAGTAGTAATACAGATTTTATTTCGGGTTAAAATAATTTACATTTTAATATAATTATTATATGCTTCCTTGGCTTTACATTTACAAAAAAAAAACAATAATATAAATAAATGACACTTAAGAAAAATTTAATCAAGAAGAATGGGTAATGTGCAATTTTTAAACAACTCGTTGTTTTCTCCCCCATAACACAAACATAAACATAAACTAAACCATAAATAAAAATAAATATTATTGAGTATTAATAGTTTTTAAAGTTATTATTAAGTTTTCTTTATTTATTTTCGTTCTTAGAATAACTTTAAGTATACTTTATAGGAGTAACAGTAATCTTAATTTTAATTTGCTGATTAAGTTGAACCAGGCCTGATGACAGGCAATTTAGTTTGCATTTTTAGGTGTTACACTTTTTTTGTAATATTTTCTGGTTGAATAAATGAAATGAAAAATTCTAGTGGAACATCCAGTGGCAAGAAGTGAAGACGAAGACGTGACAGCTCAACGCGGCACATACTTAGAAGAAGTATTTCAACCCTATGATCTTCTGTATCTTCGAGATTGAAGGACCCACTTTCCAGTAAAACAACCCCGTCCGCAAAGTGACAAGGTTTTCTTTAATCTTTGTCTAAGAAACACAAGACAATCTTTTATGGTTTTTAAGATTTTAAGAAAAAATCATAAGCCATTTTTCGTAATTACTAACTAGTAATTATTTGAATTATTTATCATAAACACTTTCAGAATGAAGAATCGTAGATTAGGTAAACACACAAAATCTGCCGAACAAGGATGATTATTAAAGGATTAATATGATTAAAGAAATACAAAGATCAGTCTGAAACTTCTGGTTAAAAGTAAAAAGTGATTAAATGAAAAATGAATTTGAGTTGACGATGTAACTAAACACGCATGTGTGCATTTAGCTCATCGAACGTTCATTCAGTCACTTTGACGTTTCTACAAATGCGTAAAATGACCGTTGTCTGCATCAAGTTGCTTTTAAATTCTATCGCAGTCAACTGCGTGACTAACGTTAACGATATTTATGTCACAGTTGATTGACAATTAGTATTAATATGACATTATCTAAGACATGCATTTTAAATTCCAACGCTTACTCTAATTCGTTTTTATATTGATCACTGGTTATATAATTCTGGAAAATCCAACGAATTACAAATACAGATGTTATTAGCGATTAAAGTTTCCAATTTTGAAGTTTTAAGAAATTGGAAATTACCGAAATGTTCGTTCGAATTTAAACTTTGGGGCTTATCTCCTCTGTACTAATGGGCAGTTGTAATTATCTGAGGTCATCTAGTCGGTACGGATCAATTCATTTCAAAACAGTCTTGGTAATTTACCCTAAATACTAATTAAATCGAGTATCATTTTGTGTTAAATGCATACGTACTTATATGTATACTCCTTACACATTTTTAAACGAAAAACAACAACTTAAAAAAACATTTATTATACTGTCTCTGATTAAATAAGTTAGGTACATATAGTTATCAATGTATATTATTTACATAATGTACTTACACATTAGTACATATAATGAAAATGAGAGAAACTTGCGCACGCACAATAATGGTTATTGCTATATTACGTGTACAGCAGTTTATTTTTAGGTGAAGTTGTTTGCAAGAATTTGTAGAAAGTTCATAAATGTAAAGTAAAATTCGCAATATCTAATATTCCTGAGAACAACTTTTACAGTGTTATTACTACTTACATGTAAAATGAAATAAATGTTTAATAACAATTATCACGTTTATTAAGATTTTTTTACAGTGCTCTTAAAAATTATTGTTCTGTGTTTAGTTGTAGTACGTTGACATCTTCCTCAATATTATATTATGTCTTATGGTTTATTAATTGATTTTGAAGAAGCCGTCAACGTATGGCGAGACTACAAATCATTTTTTTTATTATATGCCGATTGTATAGATCTGAGTTAAGAAAATATACGACGAAATGACATGATATGACAAGAGCTGCAAGGCTATTTCACGAAAGTTAGAAGGAGATAGCTATATAAAAGTTCTTTGACTTATCGATCGATCGATTGGCATATAATAAAAATATGAACTGTAGATAAAGTAATTTTACAAATTTGTTTTATAAACCTTTAACAAACAAGAAACTATCTACTTTATTACCGAAATTTTGAAAACTGAGAGATCCCTTACTTAAAATATTATTCTAGCATTTTTAGCATTATTTACCTATACATTCAAGTCGATATAAGTAACACATCATATTGTTAGGTTCAGCCATTGTGATTTAAAATTTCAGTTTTTATTTCAGTTTTGAGCATTAATCGAAATTACATACATATTTTAAACTGCGTTGAATGGAATCAATCTTGAGAAGCTCCGTTCCTTCTTAAGTAAAAGAAATTGTTGCTTAAGATAATTACATGGAATTTCACTGTTTATTTTTAGAAAAAAAAAGAGTAAGTACCTACACAACATTGTCACAAAAATTTTGATTTTGATGTACTTACTTTCTGATTAATGTTTCGATATTTGGGACTACAGTTAATTAAAAATATTTTTAAAAAGATTGGAAAATATGTAATTAGAAATGATCGGATAGTTGACGTACAGTGAAGTCTAGACATTTATATGTATTGATTTTATGAATCGTCCGATCAATATTATAATTACATATTTGGGATATTTTCACTGGACAAAAAGTGCTTCAATCAAAAATAAAGTTATGTTTGTGTGTATAAAATATAAAATATCTGAAGGAAAAGTAATCGGATTGCACTCTATCTATTTGTAATAGATTTGTAAAAGATCCGATTAATACTTGGTTGCATTATTTTCGAATACACTTTATGCAGAAATACAAATTTAGGACAGCAAAAAATATTTTAAGCAATAATTAGATAATTGCTTTCTTTATTGTATTTATTAGAAAGCTGAGTTTCTAAGGAACAAATTATTAAACAAACAAACTACCAGGACTAATTTGAAAGTCATTTTGTGTCGAAATTTAAGAATTTAATTGGTTTACCTATACTGTGATTTATTCAAAAACTTGATTAATTTTGAATTTAATTAAATTTGCAGCAAATTTAACCATAACTTTTACACTCTTTATGTAACTGCTCTGCATCATGAGAACTTTTACATATACATACATATACCAGGTATCCCAAATTTAGTGTTACTGCCAACATCTTCCCTAAACGGTAAGATAAAGAAATTATTCAGATTTTGTTGAAAAATTGCAAAACAATAGAATATTTCCAAGCCTGAAATTATTTGTTGTTCTAATATTGCACTATAACGTTGAGCAGGGCATGAAATTTAACTACTTTAATTCATCTTGTGAGAATTCACAAAAAAAAGGCAGCTGCACAACCATTTACTGTGAACATCCCGAAATTAATTTTGGCTTAAATCTTAAGGGTCATACTAACACAGAGGAAAGGGAAACAAATTTCATAGGTACAGTTACGAAATTTAAAAAGGCATGACTTTGGATTCTGTTTTGCAATGTTACAGTAGTGTAAATCGATCTCTGTTTGATTGAAAAAAACGCTGACAACTAAATCATGTAAAATGAAACAATGCATAATTTTATTTTCATTTTTAGGAGTCAAGGAGACCACCTTTTTGCAATTAATGTAATTATTTGCGTTTTTTAATTGGGGTACGTTAATGTCGATCCGTCACTTTGAGAATTATTTTGACTTATAAAACGAAAATAATTTCAAACAAAGTCAAGTTCACAGCGAGACATTTTGAGAGTATGCTTTTTCAAATTCCACAACTGTACCTTGGTAGCAAAATGATAACTATAAAACCTTTGGCTGAGCAGTCCCCTACAATGAACAGCCTGTATGTATGTAATAAGTACTCGAGTCTGAAATTAATTTTGGCTTAAAGCTTAGAAGTCACACTAAAATAAAGCAAGACAACAAATTTCATAGGTACCTTGGTAGAAAAATAAAAACTAAAATACCTTTGGATAAGCAGTCACTTACCATGAACACATTTATGTGCGTACCCGAGTATGAAATTAATTTACATAATACATACGTTTGGTAAGTAAAGTATTAACAGACAATTATTTTTTTTTCTTTGGAGTAAAATTTATGCTTTACATAATAAAATCTTACACTTATAAAGTAGACAAATACTTTTGTATTATTTTATCTAAACCAAGCGAGTACAATTGAATATGATTAATTTATGGTTCAACGTATACGTATTGCTTTGAAGGGGATAATAAAAAATGGATCTGACGGAACACAAGAATAAGAAAATACATTATCTAATCTTACAGAGAAAAATTATAAATTTATTTAAAACAATTTAACTGCGTCTGTGTTGCTGTAGTGTTAGTCCAACTTCGAGTGCATAATTTAGCAGGTAAAATTCTGCTGTAAATGATATTTACATAAATCTTGTTTTGCCGAAAAGTTAGATACAAACCTCAAGGGAAATTCCACAACTTAAGCATTTGTACGGTCGCAGGCAGTCGTCTAATTTACAAGTTTACAACGCACAATCACAGCAAAAATTCACCGCCCTTTCTTCCCATACCCACAGCTCTTTGAGATCGCTGGGCAAGCCAACCGTGCCTATTCTTATTCCAGGTTCAGCCACGATACAACGGTCCTTCCGCCGTCTGAGTATTTTAACAGTGAAGGATCGCGGCTTACACTTGAAATGCCCGTACCAACAAGACATCGATGTGCATTCCACAGCACGCAAATATCTCGGAAAATAATCGGGCCCCAAATCCGTCCAAGTTATTCTCGATTCGCATTCCCACTGTCTTCTTTGTCTGATTTCCCTCTTCTCCCTGGGCATGTGTCGTCCGAACCGGCTCAATTCTACGTGGTTGACTCTCCACGCTGGCTCGTCGGCAATTATCAGCGCAAAATCTTCGTCCACGTAAAACTCCGGAACTGCAGAGACACCCCGTTTCATGCTACTCGCTTTTAATTCATATTCGCGGTGCTCTTCCTCAACAGGTTGGGTAATGCTCATGTAGCGTGAATTGTAAGCCGCCCCCAAAATTTGGGTTAGGACCATCTCTGGGATTTCCATACACACCACATTTTTTTCGGCGCGAATTAACGAAGCACTCAGTGCCCATATGAGACACGAACATAAAAAAATTACACTCCGTTTATGTTCCATATCCGTTCATTTGGGCACTAACGATGAAGACCATCTAACTACCTGATGCAGATTACGATATTCGTTTTATGTTTCTCCCTACCACTATTTGCATAAAGGAGGGCCTAATGTATTATTGATTTTATCTTCACTTTCACCACTTACCGTCAAGCAGGTAGACGATTTGTCAAACTACTCCAAAATTAGTATCTGCCATCAAATTAAATCTTGTCTATGAATGTTGTGAATGCAGTTTGCGATATTATGTAATCATCAGCATCAAAGAAAAAATTTCAAGACGACAATGCTGTTAAATTAATTTTAATAGCTCGACTAACTGCAGAGGAGCTTTTAACGCAAAGGTAAGCTCGAAATATGTATTCGAGATAAAACTTTATTTTATTCAAGCAAATTAATTAACTGAACTTTCAACTTTTATCAAAGGAAACAGAAACGCAAATGTAATATTAAGACAATTACTCCCGCGGACTTACGAAAGTTTTAAAAGGGTTACTTATAGAATGAATTTTAGAACTTTACTCTTCATGTTGGCAAAAATTTGCCATGACTAAGCAACATAACGAGAAACGCGTAAGTAACGTATACAAAATAAATATTTGATGTATTTTTAAGAACAGAAACGCTTTTAATTTTATATTTCATTCAATTCTACTTCACAGAGCGAAAACTTACAAAGTTTTTTTTTTCTAGAAACAAATGGCCAAGGTAAAACACATCCACACTTTTTCAGAATAATACGAAATACTGACGCAACACCAGACATTCATATCTAGAGAAATCTGTAAATTTTTTATAAAAAGAATTGGATTTTAAAATTAGAAATTTGGACTCAACTAAAATTTAAAGTAAAAAATTGTTTATAACCTCCACAATCGTTAATTTATTGTGTAAGAATTCAGAAATTAATCTTTGCTGGTGTGAAATCTTAAGTGAAAAATACATCGTGACTCCGCGAAATGAAATTCTGTAAATATTAACCTGAAGAACTTTTGCAATTTTCAACTTTCACGTTGTAAGAAATTGGCATACTTGGTAAATGAAATTAGCTTATCAAGTAAGGTCGTTAACAAAGTGGGCGGCGACTTGGTCAGAGAATTTTCCAGGAAAGAGATTGAAATCAGGGATTGTAATCACCTGCTATCTTTACGACAATACTATTTCGGTGAAATTCATACAAAGTGTATGTATATGTGTATACAAATTATTCATGTTTAAACATTTTGAAGGCATTTCAGAGTTTTAGATTTAAGAAAAGTTCAAAATATGAAAATCCTGTTATTTTACTAAACTATCTAATTTGGCAACTTTCAATAATTTTGTTAAATATTAAGAAGTACTCCAGAATGAGGTTGATCTATTGTTCAACACTAATAATATGCCTAAGGAAGACGAGGCAATATTTAAGTTATTCAATATAATATACGGGGCGATTCTTGAATAGATCATAAAAAATACTGACGAATAAATAGAGTTCCCAGAATATGGGAAAAACATTTAAAAAATTCTATGCAACAATTTATAATTAATTAAAAATTTATCCAAAATCCACATTACGCTCATGTATAAGACGAGAACCAAAAGTTTACATCTTTAAATGTGTGCAATAAACGTTTATGGTGTGACGCAGAGAATCAGAGTTGTTTACTCGTAAAACTTAACCGAGATCTAATAACACACAGTTGCGCAGCTGAATGCGTCGTTTCGTGTACGAAGTGCTATGAGATTAATTAAAATGAATTACGTTTTCATAACAGGTAATTGAGTCGTTTTAAAAAAATAACACACCAAACGCGTATTCTTCGCACACGGACGAAAACACGAGGGATGTTGCGAATCACTGCATCGACCATGTAAGTCCTGTGGAATTTTCATTGACAAACAAGCTGCTACTGATAAACAAGCTGCTTTATCCACACCTACAAAAAATCACAAGGATTTAATTCTGTTGATCGCGGGGCTATAGTATTCTATTCTTAGCTTAAAATGCCAAATTCACAGCCGTAAATAGGTTATAAATGGTTTGTAAGTTTCTAGAACTGTAAAAAGCTGCAAAACTTAGCCGTGGAAAATAATACGTTACGTTGGTAATCAGTTGATGTTGAAACAGCAATGCATCACTATTAATACTAGTATCAAATTTTTAATATTTTGTGCATTTTCAAATGTGAGTCATTGGTTTTTGGTGAGCCACTTGTTTCTCATTGGAACATAAGAAGTATAATATCGTGGTGCAAAAAAGATGATACACGGGAATGTGCGAATTATAGAGGTACAACAAGTAATGCGGGAATAATAGAAGAAAGATTTAAAAGAAAGCTAGCTACATCTGTGAAAGAAACACAATTTGATAAAAGCATCCAAGATTGCTAGCAAAGAAGAGCATTTATATTTCGTGGATTTAGAGAAAGCTTTTGACATGGTAATAAGAGTAGGCGAAGAGAAATATTTACAAAACAGATAATTAGAAATTGAGTAATAGAAATATGAGAACACCTCCAATATACAGAGTATTAAGTCGAAGAATTCAAGATTTTTAAGCAAAAATTGGTTGACGTGTTTTAAGTTCATTGCTGAACTGAACTGAAATTTGGAAGTTATACAGTTCCATAATATTGACTTAATAATGAGGAACTTGTGGAAATAAATATAAAAATAAACGTAAACCAAATTAAAACTGTAGCTGTACCAGCAGAAGAAAAGGTAACTGACATTAAAATAGGAGGAAATAAGGTAGTGCAAGTAACATATTTCAAATATTTGGGAACAATAACAGAGAGTAATGGAGAAATAGACAAAGAAATAGAAGGGAATGTAGGATTATTCAACAGCATAAAAAATATATTTTTGAGCAAAAGAGAAATACATGTGAAAGAGAAATGAATGTGAAAATAGAGGTAGTTAAAAAAGGTTTTATTACTATATATATATACAATGCGATCGAAAATGATTGAGCGTCCTTGAGAAAAGAAATATACAAAACTAATCTGTACATAAACCGGACGTACCTATAAATCGTTGATCATTTCCGCACCGTATCCACACATAAACTATCTAAAAAAAACAGGCTTAAGAACGGAAATCAAACTAAAGAAAAAACACAGTGAAAAATAACATTGAACTGAGAAACGAAATAAAAAAATCAAAATAAAAGTACATACTAAAATTATTTCCTTCGATATGACTAATCTATGAAATACTAAGCTAGTCCAAGAAACAATCAGAATCCTGGAAAATAGGTTAAACATAACTGACAACATAAATAAGAAGAAGGACTATTAACCATTCTCAGAACAATTACAGAATAGAACTACTTTCAATTTACGATGAATTACCGATGAGAGGTCCCTTATCAGGAATCCTTTCAGAAATAGTCTTACAAGATTTCGAAGAGTAAAAGAAAAATTCAAAATAAAAATATATACAGGTACGTAGGCGCGGTCCTACGTTTAACGAACCAGTAGCTCATATTACATAAGTGCACAAAATAACCAAAAGATTCAAAAATACAACATAAAATAAATCTTGAAAATACAAAATTTTTGAAAAAAGCATACAGATCTAAAATAACCCAAATAGGCTAATCATAAAGACGCATATCAGATACCATATTCTCTCCTCCCTCCAATTACTGGAACATATAAATTCACACGCCAACATATTGCTGACATTTGCCTTTGGCAGAAAAGCTAGATATATTAAAAGAATCTTATTTCGTTATGAAGGGTATATCGCGAATAGTTTATTAAGGCCCAGTTTTACAATTGTCGAATAAGGACGGAATAATTGTTCGCCGAATATCCTTTAATGATCCTCCATATCTACGTCACACCTACGTCACGTTATTCTAAGAATAATGCTTATCCGACAATTGTAAAATTAGGCCTTAGACAGTTAAAAAATTACTAAAAACTAAATACCATGCAAAACGAAGTGCAACTTTAAGTGTCGGACCAAGAAGTTCGTTGGGTAGAGCAGGTCCTTCAGAAGGCAGCTTGGCGAGATATAGCGGTTCCACAAGGAGTCGAGTGCTCCTCTGACTGCAAGACATTGGCCGTTTCAAGACAACCCGTCCGGAAGGAAAAGAAGGCTAGTTTACCTAGATCATGAAGGAAGGGTGCGCTTCGAGGCTTCTCTAGTCTCGATTGTTGGTATCGATTACGCTAAACT
This sequence comes from Dorcus parallelipipedus, assembly GCA_958336345.1. Taxonomy (NCBI): domain Eukaryota; kingdom Metazoa; phylum Arthropoda; class Insecta; order Coleoptera; family Lucanidae; genus Dorcus; species Dorcus parallelipipedus. The sequence goes on from OY284475.1 coordinate 47,314,908, forward strand.
GTTGCGGGGAAACCTAAAAATTGTTTATGTCTCGGCCATCTTGCAGTGCATATGTTTGCCAACGAAAAATTTGTCAAGCCGTATCAAAACAAACTTGTTATCAATTACGGACAAAAATGTAATTAAGCGTCAATGGAAGTCGTTGCGCCCCGGCATACCAAGCTCGCGATCGCTGAGAATGAGCGCGCATGTAAGAGTGGGAGTGAGACGTGGGGCGACGGCTATAAAAGCCGATGACAACGCTAAAATAAGGGCATTGAAGATAATTTATTCAAATCCGCACAACTCAAATTTGTCACCAGTAACCTATTAGTCCGCACCCTCCACACAGATAAGTCTGAACAAGTCTGCCTACGTTAAATTTTCGTTACGTGGTGCAAGACGATTTATTTTTAAGCAAAAGAAGCAAAATTGGAAAAGTAATAAAAAAAAATCTGAACTTAAAATTTCTCATTTAAATTAAATATTTTAAACTGGAAGTAAATAAGGCTGGCTCGGGCGTGAGTTTGTCAATTGTTGATTATTAATAAAATTATACTTTTCCCTATAAATAATAAAAATTAAATAGAAAGCAACCGTGCAAACGATCTTGTTTTTTTCATAAAATAGATATTGGTTTGTGTCAAACAAGGGAGGATGTAATTTCTTGATGTGCGAACGCAAGAAATTAGTTTGATGTTTGGATATAAATCAATGTTCTTAAAAATTTTAAATATATAAAAAAATATATAAGGGAACCGAAGAAGGACTCAAGCCCTAGGGCAAAATAAATATAAGAACTTGTTCAAGAATTAATTTGGAAAAACTCCCCAAATTAACATTAAAATCTGGATCAATCCAGATTCCACAGCTTAAATGTGGCGCCCAACGTGGGGCCAACAAATTATTTAGTCGACACCAACATCAAAGCAATATGTACAAACAAATTCGTAAAGATGGCGATCGTATGTTCGTCAAAATAAATAAATACGCAAGTAAAAAGAATAACGAAGTATTATATTCAAATAAGTATATCAAATAAAATAATCTTCGAGGTTCAACGAGTTTTATTTCTCTAGTTATTAATAAATGATAAGTTGGACAAGTTAACCATTTTCGTAGCGATCATAAACCATAAAATACATATTATTAATTCAGACATCTCCACCAAAATTAGCTATCAATATCAATTACTGTCAACTATTCATTATTGAATAATAAAATACGACGACTTTAATTGAAATTATACTTATGGGCTTTCGGGAAAGCATAATGTACCCCAAAGGAATATCTCGAGTACGTTGAAAATTCCAGTTAATTTCAAAAGCGTCAGTAGCTTTCCAGAGAAGTTTGCAGTAATATTTCTAATGTCTATACAGAATTATTTAGACGCTGCGCTGAAGTAAATGTGCAGTAAGCAATAACGGAGTGCAGATATAAATTAATAACTTACTAAAAATTCAATTGGGATGATTTATAAAGTTCCCGTTGCATCTAAAATTCCATATAAATTCGAGTGCTTGATTTAATGCTTTCTGTATACAGGTTTAACGATTACGCGGAGCTCATAAATCTCGTATAGGAATGTCATGCCGCGGTTGAACTTTTTCACGTTAGAACGGTTTCGGTAGCAAAGTTTGAAATTTGTGGAGCCAACTAAAAACTTGCTGTTCAACGTTTAAATTTTTATTCGAATTATCGTGCAGCCGTAATACGAATCGTGTCACTACACCTAATCTGAGTATTAATCATGTTTTGTGTTATATGAAGGTTTTTAAGCTTCTTTGAAAGCTGGCCGTACAGAACGAGCTTATTTTCAAATCGCGCTTTAATGGAAATGTCGCAGTCAAACTAAGCGTTACTGAAAAAACAGCTACAATTCATTTTATTTCGATTCTGATTCATTACCTGCACTTTTTTTTAAAGGTGAGGGAGTAATTTATTTGTTTTTTTAGTTTTCTTCACATATTCATGACAGCCTGAAAAAGTTGGATGTGATGGAGGAATAGCTCTGGTTATTCCACTCATAATGTTTGTCAAGAGGTCAGTAAATATAAAATGCAAGAATTTAACGGCAATTCCCCTCAATGTTCTTGGTTTCATTTTATTTTGTGCGAAGACCAAGTAATTGGAAAATTTTGTAATTAGTGTTAAATTATGTTCATTATCGGCGACAATTAGTATCTTAAATTAACTATAACTTTCAGATGTAATTAGCTTCCTCCAACAAAAAAATGTTTGTTTATTTCTGGTAGGTTAAAAAATTGAAAGACAAGTTAAAAATTTCTTATATTAAAAAAGTTTAAGAGAATTGCTAACATTCATCAGTGAATTGAAACACTTACTTGTGCGCTGAAAATTACTGCAAAATATGTAATTAGAGTTGAGGGAAAATTTTGTAAATTGATATAAATATCGACATTTCGCTGTGCGTTTGACAACATCTTCAGGATAAATAATAAATAAAGAAATTATCAAGAGAAACTAAACAAGAAAGACGAAAAGTAAGTATATTTTTATAACTGATGTAAAAATAAAGTGAAACTTTTGTAACATTTATGTTTTATATTTTTTACACGTTTTTTTTTTCATTTAAGATTAATCTGAAATTGATTGTGTAAGCAAAATTATATTCTGTTTACAGAATTTGGAAATATTTTAATTCTGCATATTTCTACAAATTCTACAAATCGTCTTTTGAAAATATTAGATTCGCAATAAATAATATTAGTATTTATGTATCACCAAAATCAAAATTATGCATGTATTTTTACGTATCAATGAATGTTTTACTAATACAGAACGATTTCGATTATTTCTTAGAATATTGATATTTATGTCGGTTTGAACACTAACCAGTATTTATTTAGGAAAATCGAATTATAATTCAAACATTTGTTGTTATAAATTACATCAGGCCGTTTTAAAAATAAATAAAATAATAATAAATAATAAATAAATAAAATTTAAATTAAGTACAAATTATTGCCGTATGTTGCTAAATGTTGCCACGACGTAAAAATTGACTGAAGTTGCCGGCAATTGGGCAATTTTAATTGCACATGTAAGAGCACCTTTATTTACTATTTCTTTTGAAGAAGATGAGTTCTGAATTGAATTATCAACTATCAGACAAATTATATTTACAAGTATTCTGGTAATTTTCACCGGACAATAAACAGTTTTTTAAAATAATATTTAAAATAATTGATTGATGATTGATTTGCCGTAACCGTTGTGTTGTAACATAACGGAATATTTTTAATTGCTTCTGCATACACAATGATAGAGGAGTCGGTTAGCAATGAACCGATTCCTGGTTTTTATTCGCAACATAATCATCTTCAAGACGTTCTAGATTTCCAATTACATTCATATGTATTTAAAAGGATTTTTATGTTCATCTCTGTAAACATATCTTTGCAGCTGTGCCTATACGTATAGCTAGCTTTTAGGCATTCAAATTATGTGTGTCGCTTTTTTCTCTTCTTGACTTCCGTGCAAAAAATAAAAGCTTACCTAACCTTCAAATTTGAGCTTCCTAGTTTGTAATAGGCAAAACATTCATTGACTTTCTCTCTCTCCGTCCCACACTATACCACGATATGGATGAAAAGAGGACCACAATAGGTCGTTGTGTCAGTGGGCATCCCGATGGAATAAAACGGTGAAATATAAATGGAATGCTTTGAACTGTTTTCATTCATATTGAATAAAAAGAAGACACGATTACTTCACTCAAAATGAAATGTATAGAATTCGAGCGCGCAAAAAAGAGTACCTCAGCCGGAGAGGTATTCTCATAAAGATGAGTACAAAAGATTTGTTTTAAATTTAATACTCAAAATGTATCAAAAGCATTTTTAGTTATGAATAAAAGCATATAAAAATGATTCATGTTTCCGAACCGGCTCCTCCACCATTGTTGTACAAGAAAAATTAAGATATTCCGTAAGTTGCGGTGGTGAGTTTTGCCGTGGACACCGTTTTTACTTACCTTAAGGTTTTCACACAGTCCATTTTAAATAAAGAAGCATGGGAAAAACGTTAAAGCACTTACTTTTTCATAGTTACTTTTCTCTCGCTGTGTTATACTAGTCCAACCACTCATTTACTTCTGTCCTCTACATACTTACACATACTTACTTCGAAGTTCGATTTTTCTTTAACCCGTCTGAAGAAATCCGTTGTTTTTTCAATTAATTAGACTATCACAGCTCTACCATGAACATAAATTATCATAATCTTATCTCTTTTTCATAAAAGATATACATCCAGTCAGATTATCTCGTTGATAATCATTATAAAGATATTGTTATACAAATTTTCATCGAACAAGAGACTACTTTACTTTTTTATGTGTGATATAGGGACGTCATAATATGGTGATGATAATAACAATTTGAATAGAGTTGTTCAAAAAAAATAACCTCAACTGTAAGATATAAAACTCCGATAAAATAAGAAAATACATTGAATAATCGTGTTACACGAGGATGTTAAAAAAGAATAGACTGGAAATGTAATTCAAATAAAATGTATTTGGTTGATGCAAGTTTCTTTCCATCAAATGGTCAAATGACGTGTTCTTGCTAATATTGGCACTATATCCTCGTTTATTGTTTCTGTTTATTTGCTTCAGGTGACCATTTAGGCCATGTCATTGATTAAATTCACCGGCTCCAAAAAGGTTACAGACAGTTTTCTTTAGGACGAATGTATTCAATTAATAGAGGAAAAAATTATAAATACTGCAAAATGTTTAAAATTTTTATCAAAAATTATGAAGTTAGATTAGCAGTTCCCTTTCTTAAAAAAAACTGTATGTAGAACTGCCGAAATCATAATAAAAGCATTTCTACTTAAGAAAAATTAAGGAAGTAGATATACAATATGTCCCAGATAACTTTTCCAGCATCGGGATCTCGCTTAGTATAAGAAATACGAATTCAGTTAAATGGGATGAATTATTCCTAAGTATTAGGGCAGTTATAAACTATTTTGAAATTAAAAAATTCCATGCAGTTTAGAAGATATATCAAAAAACAAAAGTTTTCAAATTTGTTTTTTTTTGTAATAACTTCTTTATTGTAATCGATACGTTTTAGTTATTAATACTTTCTTAAGGCACTTTTTTGTGCAGAATTTAAATGTGCTTTTAGATTTTCGTTTTCACTTTCTGTTTTCCAGTTTTCACCCCCAACTTGTTTTTTTTTATGTTAAGTAGTCTTTGGAATAATTGAATGCGGTCTTTTTTCTCTTTACAATGATGTAACACATGTAGTATTTATTTTAACAGATAACGAAGAAAATTTAAAAAATATTTTCTCCGCAGACGTACGCTTTGTTTACTGTAAAAATAAACAAATTTAACTAACGAATGAATGAATGAATTATTGAAAAAATCCTACACAAGAAACAAAAAATTAACTAATAACAAGCAATATTACATAGTTAAATAAAATACTAGACTATGTAGGTAGATGTTCGAATAAATGAAATTTAAGGTTGAAATTTAATTAAGATTAAAAATTACATTTCCATTTTTCAATAATTTTTTTCTTCAAAATTTTCTAATGCGTTAGTGATTCATTAACATTTTTGTACTCAGAAAAATGGGTGCTTTCAAATAACATTTTCAAAAAAATAGGTTGTCATTTAAAAAAAATTTCGATGACGTCGCGGCGCAAAAGTGGTAACTGACATAAAATTAAAATTGATTGTAAAAGATGTCTTTTTTAAAAATGAAATCGACCTGTCCGAGCGTTTTTCGAAAAAGTCAACGCTAAGGGTGTTTTTTCGCGTGGTGCGTTACTTTATCACCACACTGTATGTATATTACATATTGCGGTGTTTATGAGCAGCACGTATTTTTTTTTTTGAAAGATTTTATAAGAAATAATTTTGGAACTAATAAAATGAAACAAGAATAATTAAATGTATTTTAGGGAAATCGTTTGCGAAATTATTTAACTTAAACTTGTTTTCCAAAAATATATTTTAATTTTATGTAAATATTTTTAGAAATAGGCAATTTAAAATTAACTGTTTATTATAAATAAATTATTTAGAATTTTTGAATTGTAAATACCTAGGGATTAAGCATAGAATTGTAAATATTAGTATAATTTATTTAATAATGTCATGATAAGCAGATCTGATAGAAGGAAGCTGTAGGTAGTAGTAAGGAGTTCGGAAAATAAACAAGTGAGGGCGCCGTGTTTAGCTACCACAGGTAAAAGTTGCCGGTCGCTCCTTGAAACCCGCGAGGCCCGCACAAGGTTCCCGGTTCGGGAACTTTAAGTAAATAAGCTATAAGGGCAGGTTTTGTGAAAAACCCGTTCCAATTAAATTCTTTTAAAACTCCGAACGCTCGAACTTCTCTACGTAAATAATTTGTTTGTGTAAGTTTTTTAATTAACATAATAAATTGTCGTTTTACGTCTTGTTCTACGAAATATCTTCTTTATTATTCACCCACACACTGACATAGATAATTTTGAATGTGAAGGCTCGCAAGTGCCATCTACATGCAAAATTTATCATACAATAAGCACACTCTACAAGTAAGAATTAGTCTACGACATACACTGCAAAATCCATCATCGAAGCGGGAGCCTACGCAAGTAAACAACGAAGTAAGAAAGCAAATAAGAATACAAATAAACATAATAAGAGAATAGAAAAATTGCAAAATACCCTGAGAGAACAGAGCGTTTACATTAACGCAGCATAAAATTGGCTGATCACCAAATCACAGTAGAAAATTGGCACCCAAAACGTGGGACATATTAGAAGAATTTCCAAAATACCCTTTCATAACACTGCAATATGTCATTTCATTGTAAAGAAAAGAAAGAGCGCATTCAATTATTCCAAAGCCTACATGACGGTCCTTAAGAAAAACTGAAGTTTGGGGCGAAAACTCGAAAACGGAAAGTAAAAATAAAAATCTCAAAGCACATTTAAATTCTGCATAAAAGACTGTCTAAAGAAAGTACAAACAATGACGTATCGATTATAATAAAAAAGTTATTACAAAAGAATAAGATTTAAACATTTTTCTTTTTTGTTATAACTCCTAAACTACACGGAATTTTCTAAATTTCTAAAAAGTTTATAACTACCCTAATACTTAGGAATAAAATAAATCATCCCATTTAACCGAATTCGTAATTCTTGTAATAAGCGAGATCTCCATGCCGGAAATGTTATCGGGAACATATTAGGTCTGTTCCAACAACGCTTTGTGACGGTTTCTAAACGGTCAAAAGCATGCACTCATCAAAGTTTTACACTTGACAAAGTTGTCAACATCGATCATTATTTCGGTAGGCAATGATTATGACGGTTTTGAAACGATCACAAAGTAATGTTGGAACAGAGCTATTGTATATCACCAGTAATTAATTTTATAAGAGGAAAAAACAAACCACAACGAAATACTAAATCATATTGCTGTGTTATTCCTTTCTAGGATAATTAAAATATTAAAAGAAAAAGGATACGCACGTTGAATTAGTTTTACTTTGTAAAATGATCATTTCTCTTGGCTTTTGGTGCCATTTTTCCATTATATTTGTATAAAAGGGTCCCCTAGAATTCTGAAAATTAAGTTTTCACTAAGATTTTTCTTTTATTAATATTTCTATTTTGTTTAATGTAGAGTTTGCCTAACCTTGAAGACGGTCTCTTGAATATCGACTCGCCAACTACGACCAATTGGTTGAAAACCAAATTTATAGAAGGTCACAAACGCATCGGTCAGGGAGGTTGGGTCTCCGGAACATGAAGCGCCTGTTCCTCAGCAGATGGAGGCTGCTGAATTTGATGAAGCCGTTTAAAAGCTTTCTCGTGAGTTCCTAAAAGACCGCCGTAGGAACAAGCGCCGATATCTGCTACACCTTCCTGATGGGGCGAAGGTGAAGATGCTTAAAGTTGAGGCTCTTCGTTTGGGGTTAATTGGTTGGCCTACAAAGAGATAATTTAATCCTTATATTTTTGGCTTATATAGAAGCAAGTTTTTAGTTCAATTTTGTAGAATTTTTGATTTTAAGGTTAGGTTTTCTTTTGGGGCAAGTTTTTGTGGGTTTGTTTCCCTATATAAGTGGGGGAAAATTTTCAGTAGAATTAAGTCTTCCTTCGGCAGTGTTGGTGTGAATATCTACAAGAAAGGTAAACTGTTTTAAAATTTTATATTATTGTTATTAATTTTTGATTTGGTATGCTTTCATACACTTGTATTTAACCTATCGTATACAAATTAGATTGGTTGTCTTAATTGATACGATTCAAATTTGTTTATGGCAAATACGACATGGAATAATTACATTGCGTTTTGCTATTACAAAGTTAAATCCCAACACGAACGTCACACCATTTTATTTAACCTATCGTATACAAATTAGATTGGTTGTCTTAATTGATACGATTCAAATTTGTTTATGGCAACTACGACATGGAATAATTACATTGCGTTTTGCCATTACAAAGTTAATTTCCACACTACTTTTCACAATTTTATAAACAAACCTGTTTCATTTTATTCAACAATTTTCAGAATTTTAAGGGACACGGATCAAGGCATTTTGCTTTAGCAGTCTCTGAAAACAATTTACCTGTTGGTTTACAATGAATTTGAGGTCGTGATTTACCGATTTCAATTCACCGTTGCAAATTATATCGTAATGTATGTACATGTTAATCTGATAAATATTTTTGGTTATGTGGACACGAAATTTTGACATTTACTGTTTAATGTTGGTATTATTGCATATTAATAAATTTGTTACTAAGATATTCGATTTTTACTTACCCATTCACCACGTTGCTCGTAAATTTGCACAATAACATTCCAGTAAATGCTTTTAGACTCTCCATTTTCATTTTTAATTGCGACATTGCGTATGAACCCCGTGCAGTGTTGTAACTTGTTTAACAATAAAAATTACTAGGCCCTGAGATTTCATTTATTTTAAAAAGGTATATGCTCAAAACCACAGCAATATGAACAAAAGAAAATCGATGATATATTTTGCGACGAGAAGCTCATGATGTATCAAAACAGATTTGTTAGACAAGAGCAAAAAACAATTGAAAAGTCAAAACTCTTTGATTTTCACAGAAAAAAATTTATACATATGTGGTCGTATTCACCATTCCTCAGTTACATGCTTAAAGGTCAGTTAAGCTGTTAACAGACTGCTAAATATAAAAGCTGTATTCACCAACCACTGTTAAGAGCTAATATAGTGTCAAACTCACTCTTTTAAATTAATTATGCATTATTTGACAGTTAATAACATTTATTGCTTTGTTATAAGTAATTACACTTGTGTAGCACAACAAATATAGTTAATTTAAATTAAATTTACTTTTGACTTAAGAGAGATATAAATTTTAACGGTAGCTTAGTAAACTGACTGTTAATTTGTGAATGGTGAATACGGCCAATAGAAGTACAAAATAACAAAGCATTGTTGAACTGAGGACACCTGGCATTTTAAGTGATACATCGATGTGGTCTGCTGTACTGTATCCCCCTAAACGTCTAGTGCCGATAAGAATATTTATTTACATGCAACGTCAAAGATATAAATATTATGTATTTTATTATTGAGCTACAAACAAACTCTTTCGAATCAACGAACTATACTAGTAAACCATAGAACGGCTGTAAGATGCTTCAAAACTGTGGCAAGTGGGCTCCATGATCCATGACAGTTGTGGTCAACTGGCAGCGCAAAGAATCAGTTTTTAGTATAAACAAATTAATTTTATTAAACCTATTATTAAAAATTTGCAATAAACCGAATGTTTATTTAGTTATTAGTTATTCTGTTTCTATTCTCTATCTGTCAAAAGTTTATTATGAAGTTCCGAAGTAAATTCTTCTGCTTTTCAGTGAATAGAGAGACTTTAGCGCTCAAATTCTTTAGCACATGTTTAATTGGGTCAGAAATTCGTTCTTTTCTTGTGGTCGTGACAGTTCACAAGTTTTTGACCGTGTGGTTATATAATTAATTAGTACACGGGCGGCAAAACGATTGATGCAGGTGCAAATGTATAGGAACAAAACCAAACGTAGGGTGAGCCTAATAGAAGCAGAAACTGCGGGGATGGCGCATATTGTGGAAGGGAATGAATGGCTTGGTGGGGGTCGTACTGTGAACTAGCTGCAGTCTGTTAGTGTGAGCGGTGTGTGGAAGTTGCGGCAAATTTTACCAAAACGACATCGCCGTGGTGTCCACGCCTCCTGCAGAGATGAACGTAGTGTTCTATCGCTTCGTTACTTAACACGATCGAACTAATTACTCTCTTTTATTCAATTTAGCTGACGAAGGGTGAAGTGTTTCTGTGTGTTTGTTACATTATCATTTTTTTTTCTGTGATCGTGAATACGCGGCACCCCATAAAGAAATGGATGAGATAAATTTTGCTGCTCAATGCTTACTGGAAATGTCTCACAGCAAGGATCATTTCAACAGGCCTCTGGACCTCTCGAAGTCTTTTGCACGTGAGGAATCTCGTTTCCTCGTAACTTCCGGTCCTGCTGTTATAGTCGAGCCCGTCCCAGTAGTTCCCACCACTTATATCAAGGAAGAACCGGTTACCACAAACTCCACGGAGTCTTCTTCTTATATGGTAGCCCGCATCCTGACGGATCTTACCCGTATTAAACAGGAACCCGTGCCGGAAGTCCCCTCGGACAATGAAGGTAACCTCACTATAAACGAGGAGCCGGATGAGGGCTATAATAGTTACATGGATAGCTCCGGGGGGACCACCTCTAAAGTCACCGCTAAACCTGTAGTTGTTACCTCCAAAAGCCGTAAAGTTGATGCACCACCGCCACGAAAGGCTGCCCCTAGACCGGCTTTGTCCAACAGGCAAACTTCCTTGGTCAGGAAAACGCATAAGTGCTCGTACGATGGGTGCCACAAAGTCTACGGGAAAAGTTCTCACTTAAAAGCCCACCTTAGGACTCATACAGGTAAGTCTTTGGATAACAATTTCATGTTTAGTTAAAATTAACCAAAAATATTTTTTTTATAATGAAAAATTCATTTATAAATGTAGATTTTATCATTATTTTCATTGAAATCCAAAAGCTTTAAAAGGCGATTGGCCAAGAAACTGAAAAATAGTCATGAAGACAATTTCAACGAAATATTTCTGTGATCATTCTGTCATAGGACATCTATAGTTAATTATTAAGTCTTATAGTCTTAAACTCTATAGAAGCGAATTCTAAATCCGAAAAGTAATGAATACTTACTTCTATCGAAGTCCACGAGTATTTAAAGGATTAAGTAGTTAGGATTATTTATATTTCATTGGATACATTTCTATTGGTCTTCTTCTAACTGTGGGTCTATCTCGTTTACATCTTCAAAATATGCAGGTCTGTATACCTTATTCTTACACTTAACAGAACATTCCTAGGTTCTTATATTTGTATTACGAGAGATCTCGTTTGGGGCAGCTTTGAACCAATTACGGAAGTTTTATTTGTGCTCGTTGAATCCTTGGTTTGTCCTCTTTCTTGACAAACCAAACAAAAACTGTTGGTACTGCCAATTACTTTAGTTTCTTTTTTATAGTGCTGACCTAGTGGTCCCTGCATTGTGTCACATCATCATACATACATAGTATATTATACTCAGTGATTTTTTAGTTTTTTTTTATCAACTCTTGCCAAGAAATTTGGACGGCATGTCTTAGCTTAATTGAAAAATACGTCATTGTACTCCTTGAGGTTATTTTATAGTAGAGCTAAGACATGCCGTCCAAATTTTATGGCAAGAGTTGGCAAAAAATGTAAAAAATCACTCGGTATTTATGTAAGTATGCTACTTCTTAGCTGAAATATTCGAAAGTACTTATTTCTACTTTGACATATTTTGCTTCTTCCGGTTAGTTTCCTCTGAACGCCCCCTTCTTCCTCTTGTAGTTGGATATTTTGAAGTTATATTATCCTACTATGCCACTGAGAAAAACATCTCTGAAAGAGACTTTTTGAGCTCGTTGGTGATGTTGAAAAATAATGTTAGAGTACACGAAATATGAGATGAACCTGAAGGCGGAGCTTATCGGCGCTTTTCTGTTACTTACGGCTGGCAAATATATAATTTACAAGCATATTAAGTTACTCAAGTGTAAACACTGAAACATGAAACATCAACCATAAAACACGACCATAATCTATATTACACAACAACCCTCGTAATCGCAAAGATATTCGTCCGACTCAAATCTGACTTCTGCGCTGGTCACGTGATAGGTCCTTCTCATATTCCGAGTACTCTATGAGAGTTCTTCCAGGATATACATACATATATGAATTTCTGCCAAGGTTTTACTTTTAAGTTTTTAATGAAAATAATGAAATCATTAATTTGTGTAAATGCTCAATAATAAGGACTACCATCTGTAACTCTCTGATTCTCTGATGTGTTCTATAAAGAAAAATATGTAGAATGGAGACTGAAATGATTTTAAGCTTTACAATGCAATACCTAGAAAATCTGCTATTTTAAAATGAGTGAGGGACGTTGTTTTGTTAGAAGTACTCAATCTAAAAGCAGAATGACGGAAGGGCTCTAAGAATTAAACCTAATGGGAGTGATGCCCTTTTGGAAGACAATTCGCTGAAGATATTGGGATGTTGCACATTAAAAAGTTTATTCAAGTACTGCCACAACAAATGAATAATACTGTTAGCTGTGAAGTTATATCAACTTATGGTGAAACATTAACAAAATAACTAAGAAATTGTTATTCTATTGAAAAGATTTGTTTTGAATTATCTCAACTCAAAAAGCCTGAAAAAAAAAACGTCAAAATATAATATACCTATACCTATAGGAACCATGCACATGCGAAGCCAGCGCCACCAATAACCATATTGTACATTAGTGGTATGAAAATACGAGTTGTTTCAAATTATTAGTGTACATTTGAACTTGAATATTGTAATGTATTTCAATACTAGGAAGCTCTAGTATTATGTACTACAATCGTAAATTGTCATAAGAGTGATATTATTCCTATGCAATGAGTCTCGAGAAATATTTTCATATCACTAATTCACAAATCACCATGCCAGGCGGCGCTGAACGCAGAGATGTGCATGGCCCCTATATCAACACCATGAAGTAGGTATAAATTATGTACAATCATGCGCACTTAAAATGCACCTCCTGCACGCAAACCTCACCCTTAAAACCTTGTGGTACAAGAATTACAGAGTTGTCAAATTATCGCACTTAAGCTGCGCAGGACTGTACATACGTCTATGGCGTATTAAATTTGAAATCTTAATGAAAGTAATTTTTTTTCAAGAGACCTTTTGTCTTCGTTTTAACATTAATAAATTGAAGTATCGAAATCTAAAAAATGTGATTGTCTTAAACAATAAAATTCTCTTTTCGTTATAATGAAATTTGTTTGTAAGTTTCCCTTATTTCGTTTCTGTTCAATTATCCACTGGCGCGAAGACAACTTGTCTACTATTTATAGAACCATATCAAAGTGTTTATCCCTTGATTTATTAAGTGCAAAAGTCCAACGAAATTAGACAGAGTTGTTACACAAGCAACTAACATGTGTTATGGGTTTCTTATGAATATAATGCAAAAAAAATAAATAAAAAACCTTTATCTTTAAATTTCATGAAAATGTGACAGTTACATTTACACTATCCAGTAAACGCAGCAAAAGTCTAACTTTCTTCATTATGTTATGGCCGTTTTACACTATGCTAAAATTTGATACAAAGTGAATGAGAAGTGCCAATTCAACCAATCAGAATTCACTGTGGTAGCTTATCTCTCTCACTTTGTACCAAAAAATATTATAATGTAAAACAGCCTTTACACATCAATAATTTGTTGCAGTTATGGCGTGCAGTTACTTCTTCGATTTCTTTTGAAATTCAATTCTTAGGCCTTTCTTGCTTTCATAAACATATTTTTCTTCATGAAAACTTCATTTTATTGATTAATAGTTTCTTTCATCACAAAACTTTGACCTCTTGTCAAACAGAACAGCTAATCGCTTTTTTGTGTTTTGTGGCACATTGGATTTTCAGATAAAAGGATGAAATAAAATTGTTTTGTTCAGACAGCTGTCGACATACGTTATTAATTATAACTTATTATATCGTCATTGTTAACAAGTATTGTTTAAAAATTTGTGTATGGTTTTCCGCCGTGAAATTTTGTTTTTCGTCATGGTATAGCACTTTTCAAAGTTTTAAAATCTTTTAACTTTTTGAGCATAAGGTGAAGATCTCTAATTTTTTGCTACAACTCTCACCGACTCATTCGGCTTTTTTTAAGCTATTGTCATATCTTTTCAGTGATTTTACACATTTTTAGAGTCAGAACAGAGGTTTCAGTTGATTGTCAATAGGCTAGACGATTGTTCAAAACATTCGCAACAATTGACGGGAGAATCAAAGATATTTTGGGAATATTCAATACGATATTTTGGATTTTTGGATTTCCGTTCTATGGATGGAATTTGAATGTGCGCGGTGAATTGGTCAATCCTTTGGCTGTCAGTTTACATTTATGTATGATTTACGTACAATCAAAGACATGGCAGCCAACCTAGAACCTATTTATGTTCTTTTGGCTCGATTTTCAATAACTGTTGGAAACAACTAAAGCAAAAGTTTTACCTTTAAATATGTCGATAAATTGGATTTGTAAGTAAACCGAATACGCACTTTACTATTCTAAGTTATACGATTTTCATTGAATTAACGAGTAATAAGTTATTGTTTTTCTAATAGTGAAACTGACAACTGTATTAAAATGAAGCAATAATTTCCTTCGTGAGTTGTTTGTAAGTTCTGCCTTTCTCTTTATTTACCATGAAAACGTAAAGACGAGTTGTGGAATGAAGACCAAGTGTTACAAAACACATCAACACTTACCAAGATGATCAAGTCATGCTTCACAGTAAACAATAAGCGCTGGTACGTAGGAGCATGTGTTATCTTCAGACGTGAAGGAATATTATGGGGAAGGTCAAAGTCACGAGCTCGTTGAACGTTCTACAAATATTCAAGCGCTTACATACAACGGGGAATAAAGCAATTGTATTAAACTTCGTGTGTGTGTATTTTACAGCTAGAATTATTTTGGAATTCCTCCTTTACAAATACAAATCTTGCGCGAATCATTTCATTTTATAATTGGAAGGGAAATCTGAAGAAACGACGATTGTTTTATATGTGTGATAATTGTTGAAATTACATAATTTTGTCCATCTTAATTACAATTAATATTCAGCTTTATTAGACATGAATTTCCGCTATGAGCAGACTGAAGCGTTCTGGAAACTAAAAGTTTACGGTTGCTCCAGGACTTGCTTAAACAAGTTTCAAGATTCCGTTAAGTTCGCGCAGATATCCCTTAGGTAATTCAGTGCGTGTACATATAGATGGGAAATTGTATTCTGAGATAAGCCGGTAAATTTTCACTAAATGAGATAAAAAAAGCGAAGTCCTACTTTCTTTGTTGCTAAATTTCCATGATGTGAGTTCTATATAAAACTTCCCAGAAAATTAAATAAGTTTCTTTTCCTTTTATTTCACAAAGTTGTGAGAAATTTCATATTAGGTACAAAGTAAAAATAGTTGCGCTGACGTTTTTTTCTACAAACATAAAGAAACAAGTTATTTCGCTGGTCAATGTTTATCGAAACTCTGGGCAAATGAAATATGTAACAAAATTGTGCAAGCCGGCGTAAATGAAATTCATCGTAAATTATTACGACATTATCTGTTCGCCCTTGGTTCTGATTTTGCGTGGCACGCCAACTGCAAATAAGGAAGCAATAACTGTAAAATCCATGTCATTGGAACCGAAGCGAATTTGCAACTCTGCTATCGTTTAATTAATTAACCAAGCGCGATAAATAAACAAAATAATCAAGTGGGACGCGGCCGATGCCGACATCTCTGATTGCGCTTTAAATTTTTTAGCGATCCGAGTGGGATTATTTTTAAGGGAGATCGACTAATTTGGAAGGGCGTGGTGCTACTGCTGCTGAATGGGAAATAAAGGAAGGGGACGGTAAGAATGCAGACAATAAATTTAAGCCGATGGGTGCGTTATACTTGAGGGGTGATTGCAGAATTGTGAGAAGTTATTAGATTTTCCAAAAGGAAAATATTCTGTGGAGAGTATGAAATGACTTGGAATTATACTTTCTGTAAAAAATTAAAGTACCACCAAGGACTATGTTAATAAACTTTAACAGGAATGAACGGCTTATAATAATCTGGGCATAGTTAAAATTGTTACATACATTGTGTCCCAAAAAGTTTTATACAAATGGAGAAAAAGTTTATCTTACATTTCACAAAAAAAACTATTCTTTATAAAAAGCTCTGCATGGCTTGTAGATCCATAATCAGGTACAAAATTTAAAAAAAAATTGGCTGGAATACAAGGAAAATAATAATGATTTGGACGGAGTGCTCTCAAACTGCGTTCAAACTGTAGTGAAGAGCAAAATGTTCAATGAAATTGTGATTAAATAACAAAAAATTATGCACACTTGTAGATTATTGATATTCCCAGATAAAGATTAAAAAATAAACACTTCAGCAATTGTTAGATAATTTATTTTTATAAAACATTGATAACCTTCTTTATCAATTTTTATCTGGGAATATCAATAATCTACAAGTGTGCATAATTTTTTGCTATTTAATCACAATTTCAACGAACATTTTGCTCTCCACTACAGTTTGAACGTATTTTGCTCTCCGTCCAAATCATTATTTTTTATTTTCCCTGTATATCAGGGATTTTTTAATTTTTTAAAAATTTTGTACCTGATTATGGATCTACAAGTCATGCAGAGCTTTTTACAAACAATAGTTTTCTTTTGTGAAATGTAAGATAAACTTTTTCTCCATTTGTATAAAACTTTTTGGGACACACTATATATGCAGAGTAAGTCGGGAGAAATGTGTGTATTTTACACTTAAAAAAAAAACAGAAAAATACATAAGTTGTAATCCGGATGTTTGTTTGTTTTTAAGTTTTAAAAATTCAATATTTTTTAAAATTTAGATACGTACATATGTGTGTATGTAGTAAATAAATATTTTCAAAATGTTTAGGGAACGCCCAAAGATTTAAAATATTTACGTTATATATAACAAATATATTTATCTTTATAAATTAATAATTAAAGTAATTGTCCATTCTTCCTGAAGAATCTGCCAGAACATATCTGAAATATCTACTTTTAAATTGAATTTATAATAGTCCGATAAATTATATTTATATATTTTGTGATAAATAAAAAATGTTTGGAATACATAAAAATCATTCTGTGAACCACATTTGAGAATATCCCTTAATTTTCCGCAAATACTATGCGACAGAAAGTGAGATTTGATTTCGTAAACTCTTGAATTCCAACAAGTTGCTTTATCTCTCGAGTTGTGACATTCTAAATGTGCTGTGATTTCAAATTGTTCGCACAAATGTGAAATTTTACTTCTCATTTAAATACGAAATTTCCATCATTGTTTTCGTTGTAATTGCGAAGTTATTTGTACGAAATGTCTTCCAGATGCCTAGGAGCTAAAGGCGCTCTAATTTTTTATTTCATCTTCGCAAGAATTAAATAGACCACAGAAAATTACATGGAAAACAGTAAATCAGTTCCGTATTGATAATAAAATCAGCTCTTAAGTAGAAGAGATCGAAGCAGGTTTTTAATAGTACATCAAAAATGTTTTTTATAAAAACCGAATTTAATGTTTAATTTAATTGTGACTACTGAAGAAATTTAACTTTGGTCCTTATTTTATATTGTTCAACCAACGGTTTCTTTTAGTCCACAGGTGTACTCCACATTTTCAATCGCCCGAAATCATCCGCTTTCTACTAATCACTTAAACATCCCAACCCTCATTTTCATCTGTAGGTTCCTTAAGCTAAGTTTTTATAACCTCAACGACTCAAGAATCAGTACGTGCCCTGTATTATACGGTTTTCCCTCTGTGTATGCACCAAAGTAAATATACAGTATGTCCATCTGATAATGAGACATAGGGATTTAACATGGGAAAACAGAAATTGCCTTATATTATCTACCTGAGTACATATAAATATGAAATTCTGGGTTATAATCGGAAAGATTATTTCATTCAAAGTGTTTTGATACTAAATTTGTGCAATTTTAGTGGTTAATTATTTAGAAATTAAGAAAAAAAAATTTGAAAAAATATTAAAAAAAAAAAAAAAGAAGTGTTGTCATTCGGATTTGAACTTGTGACCTTACGGTTGTGAAACATGAACAAACTACCTGGACCACGAGATCCATTTGTAAACTCTTCGTTAAATACTTACTAATCTTGTAAAAAGAAAATAATAACTTTTTTTCTTAATTTCTAAATAATTAAGAACTAAAATTGCACAAATTTAGTATCAAAACACTTCGAATGCAATAATCTTTCCGATTATAACCCAGAATTTCATATATATGTACTCAGGTAGATAATATAAGGCAATTTCTGTTTTCCCATGTTAAATCCCTATGTCTCATTGTCAGATGGACAAATGGTATATCCCTATGGTGCACTACTACTGACGAGCGAAATTCCGGTTGACCCGGACGACCAGCATGTTGTGCAAGTTGATTAACTGTTTTATGTCTAGCGAGGATGTAAAGTGCGGCGATTTAAGGAATACCATTGTTCAGCCATTTCTAGAGTGTCAAATAATCTAAGGCAAATTTTTTTTTAAAACTGATTTTATTAGTTACCCTAGTAGAATTTTATTGTTGTTTTTCTTACGCAACACTTCTGTTAATTTTAAATTGAAATCGCAAGATTAATGATTATGTAAAGTAAGCTTAATTATTATTATTTTTTTAATTGGGAAACAGAATGTACTATCTTTTGTTTAATGGCTATTTTTGAACTGCTTTAGTACTTTGGTGAAACTTGATCAATTGAACTAAGCTAAAAAAATGAAATACCTACCAAAAGAAATATGGTTCATGCTTGTCTATCCGTAATAATTTGCAAAAAATATGCGTAGATTTTATCATGTTTATTATACAATAGTAAAAAAGTATCTAGGGGAGAACGCTCCTTCTCAAATTCGTCCCTATTTTCCTACTTTATGATTTCCAAGAATTTACTATTAAAAAATGCTATAAATAAATAGTTTAGAGTTTTCTTGTTCAAATTAACTTTACGTATTACACAAAAACAAACAGAAAATCATTTTACATATTCAAATCAAATCTGCTGCAAATTTCCATTCCTAATAAATTTCTAGATTAAAAATTGTACTTGCCCTCAAAGCACTTAAAATTGTTGCATTATACCGGTTGTTTGTAGAGCGGTAAATAGTTAACAGCTTAGTTATAATGGAGATTGTTGACAGAAAGTTGTCTGTGCC
The DNA here is from genome assembly GCA_958336345.1 of Dorcus parallelipipedus. Lineage (NCBI taxonomy): Eukaryota > Metazoa > Arthropoda > Insecta > Coleoptera > Lucanidae > Dorcus > Dorcus parallelipipedus. Next base: position 47,334,332 of record OY284475.1, read on the forward strand.
ATGCAAGCGTCGTTTTCTCCATAGCACCTATTACCTGCGAGTAAAGATTTCCTTCGTGAAAATTAAATAAGCGGCGGAAAATTACATGGAGAGCAATAAAGCAGTTACATATTGACACTTTATAAAATTCATCGGCTATAAATTGAGTGGAAGGGCCCGGAGCAGGTTTAATGCCAATCGAGGAAAATTGCTTTTCATAAAAACCTAATTTAATATTTATTTTATATACGTATTTCTGACACGTACGCGTAATGCATTTAGGGGAAGTTTCAGTACACTTGGGCTGTTGGCCTTAAATTTCGCATGGGGCGTGTCGTATAAAGTGCCAATTTTTTGTTATTTATGTGCGTATGGAGAAAATGCTTCTTATTTCTGTGACAGAGACAACATGACTAATTTTAATGCTGAAGAAAATATTAAGTTCTGAAAACAGATGTCTAGACTAGAGTATAAGAACAAGATACAATTCTTTCGTAAAATTTAAAAATAAATATATAAAGTGGCAGTTGGTAGATGCAAGTGAATACTTAAGAATTAAAAAAGTGAAATATTTTGTTAGGTGATGTCATAATTTTTTTTTATTTATAAAGAAATTGAAACCCTTTATTCTGTAAACATTGGAAGTTCATTTTTAATATTCCACAATTTTGAGTACATTCTAAATTTTTTCTCAACCTTAGTTAAAATAAAATTTTTTGGAAAACCTTACTTGCATTTAATACTCCTATGCGTCAAGGTACCTCGATCATCACTACTTAAATCACATATATTTTTTTCAGAAAGTTTTATTCATAACGAAAGCCACAATTCGCCGACAAAAAATGCATTACATTGCTGCCTGAAAGAATCCCCTTAACTACATTGATTATGGGATTTTTAAAGCTCTATCTTCTTTTTAAACTTGTTAAAATAAATAAAAATGCCTGCGAATACTTTCAGATAAAGCAACGAACTATGTTTGCACACCTGACAAGAAAAAACACATATTGTCTGTTTCAAAATCAAAAAACCACCAACCTCGCAATTTACCTCATAGATACAACCGGCAACGCTGCTGCATGTACTTGCTAGTGACAAATTTAGGGGGAAGAAAATTTTAACTGCGCGTCTTGAAAGATTTTTTCGTAGCTTTTAGGCAAATTAAATATTAATATGACGTTTTAAATTTTGACGCCAAACTACTGACGCGCATAAATTACAGTGACATTGTGAAGTACCAACCAAAGTACATCTAGGAATTTTGCTTTTTGACAACATAACTCAACAGGTGGTGGTTTTTTAATTTTGAAACAGACAATAGAAATGTTTTGTTCTTTTAATCATATCGATAAGAAAGTAAAAGTGGCCATTGACGCGTCGATTTTCAGGCAATCTGGTCGCTACAATCCGATGGCTCGAAAATTGCACGAAAATCGCTAGAATAAACGGGCTCGTCAAGTGCTTACGAACAAAGACTGCCGGGCTATCAAAATTTCGCTTGCAATCTAATCGCCCCTGCTCATTCTGTAGCGATATTGAAGCAGTTTGGTCGCCCACTACGATTGGATCAAATCGCCCAAATAGCGCCCGAACATTGACGCGTCAATGACCACCTTAGAGCCTGGTGTAAATTAAGGCGACCATTAAGGGTGCGTCCAAGCATGTGACGTCTCCGCGTATCCGATCGTGATCGTGTATCATGATCGGCTAAGTGTGGACGTGTTGCCATAACGTATCTCCGTATCGTGTCTTTATATCATTTGAAACGGGGATACTATACAACTACGTCACACGGTATTTCGCCGAAACATCAAACACAGGACGGATAGGTAGCAGTAGCTAATTTCACAGTGACAAATGTGTAACGTCGAACAGACGATACAGTTGTATCGAGTCGAAGAGTAGACGCACACACGAATGTAACAAAACAGATAGGAGACGCAATTAAGTGTGGGTACATCATTCTTGCGTATCGTATCCGATCTTCCGATCATGATCGGATACGCGGATACGTCACATGTTTGGACGCACCCTAACGCGTAGATATTCAAGCGATCCGGTCGCCCGAAAATTGTCAAAAGTAACACAACAAATGCTTACGACCAAAATAGCGCTTTTCTTTTTGGGTAACATTTTCATTTCATGTTAAAAACAGTCATTAAGGTGACAATTAACAGACAGACTTTATCTAATGTAATACTAGAGATAACCTTCAGGAAAACAAGTATATTAATACGAAGAAAAACTCAGATTTTAGCAAATTTAGCTATACACTATGTCCACGGATTGAGTTACAAAGAGGAAAAACATTTTTGTTTTAAATTTTTCAGAAAAATCACTTGATAAAGTTGTCTGCTTGTTTTCGAGTCCCTAAAGCAGTTTTCATTTTTGGGCTAAGTGTTATAGTTTTTTTTTTATTCACATCAACACGAAATTTTGGACTTTTTTTATTTATTTTTTCAAAAGAACTCGTATTAAAATGTGCGCTAATTTAGGAGGTGGTTTATTTGAATAAATTGTGTTTTTTTTTAATATATTTTTTGTAAATAAAATATGAAATTAAACGTTTTGTAAACTGCTTTGAGGCCCGATTGTACAAACATGGTTTACCTTTAAACTTCGTTTTATTCCCATAGCATCAATTGTAAAGACAATTGTTTCCATAGAAATAAAACGAAGTTTAAAGTTAAACCATGATTGTACAATCGGGCCTTATAGTCAAACAATAAGCATACACGATTTCATAAAAGTAAGCTGATATTTTTGACATTTTGCATGGATCCATGATTTTACATTGCGAAAAACTTTTCTTAATGACGTCTTGCCGTAGTTAGTATAAAAAAGCTACTTTAACGAAATGTAAAATACTTTTTTTTATCTACCATCAAGACCTCCTTGATTTGAAACAATCAAAATTTTACTGAAAATTTGTTTCAAATCAAGCAGGGTTTATTTCCCAAATTTACAATTAAAAATTTAAAAATTTTTTGTCAATCATACCTCTTTTTAACTCAATCCGTGGACATACTTATAACAGGTTCCCCATATTAGACTATTCATTTTACTATTTAAATAAATTCTAAACTAGATAACTGAGTAAATTGTTCCTTACATATCTGTATATTTTCTATGGTTTTTGATATTTAAGTCTACGTATATCAATCGAAGAGACACAAGTCAGATCCTGAGTCAGATTTAAATTAGTATTTCGTGGAATGTCATTTTTCTATGAAAATTTGTTGATTATCATAAAATTTTGTGACATTATTCCAACGTCTGCTTGAAGTTTCATGGATTATTCAGGTTTCTTTAAATTTTGTACACTACTATTTTCACGCCAATGACGAACCCACACCATAACAGTTTTGCGATTTTGGGCATGACTCCTAATGTTATTGAACTGACGCCGGAATGCATGTTTAACTTATTCTATCGAATTACTTCTGATGTAAGTTTCTACACAGAAAACACCTTTCTGAACTGATAATCCATGAAAGTTCATCAAATGGACGTTAGAATAATGTCACAAAGTCTGAAAGTTAATGATAATCAACAAATAAATCTGACTTTTGATAAGCGCCTACTTGATTAATATATTAATATTGATGAAATCCCAAAAACCATAGAAAATATACAGGTAAGAAAGAGTTTATTCAGTTATCTAGTATAGAATTTATTTAAATATAAAAATGGGTATAGTTTATTGTGGGGAACCCTGTATATAAGCAGGGCCGGCCTAATAAAAGATAGGGCCCGGGTGCAGTAATCGCCCCACTAAAGGCCCTTTTTTAAGCATAATGTTATGGTATGGAATACGGGGCTCTATGTCCCGAGGTCCGGTTGCAAAATACCCTTTATGATAGGCCCTGCGTAAAGGATGATTCGTTAGTCTCTTTACAAACTTTGGCAAATGAAAGTAGATATAATTTTACGAAAAAGATAACCTATCAACATAGGTCCGATTTACTTTTGTTTAGAAGTTATAACGATTTAAATGTAGGTATTTAAAAACAAAAATATTAGTAGACATTATTTAACAAAACATTGGAGATAAAAGTTGTTAGAAGGCGTCATGGTGCTTTATTATTTACCAAATCAGTATTTTGCTCATTGTTTATAATGCTTCCATTCTCTTACGAAGAATATGCCGATATTATTTATATCTATGGTCCGCACAATGAAGACGGAAGATAGAGTTAGATTTTCTAATAGACGTCAACTTGCACATAACTTTTGAACATTTGTTATAATTTTATAATTTTAGCTTTGTTTATTTACTTACAGTCTGTACCATTACAATAACTAATTTTTGTTATTACTTTTTGTTGTTACTTTCATTTGCCAAAGTTTGTAAAGAGGCTAACGAATCACCCTATATAAGAAAAATAAACAGAAAGAACAAGAAAAAGAAGAATTGTGAATTTAGAAGTTGAAGCTAGATATAATCTTGGAACAGCTTGCTTTCGGACCCCAATGGGGTTCAAATACCAATCTGGCGATCGGTTTCTTAATTGTTAGTAATATGACTATAGCAGTTGATGTCTACAGGTACGAGGAGTATTCCACAACCCGATACTTCGCTCATTAAAGAAGAAATAAAAGAAAGACACAAATGTAAATCAAAGCGACAAAAAATAAATAGAAATGTAAGATATAATAATGAAAGGTTTATAATGTGCAAGGACAATGATGAACGCATAAAAGGAAAAGACATATTAAGCGAAGCAAAAAGAAAGTATACTGAAAGTGATCTAGGGAATCATAAGCCTGAAATCTAAGAGAGAAAAATTGAGGACGAAAAGAACATATGAAGTACGTCAACGAACATGCGACTCTGTCACTGTACATTACAAATTGAGGCCTGAAATTGACAAGTAGTGACGCAAAGATTGAGGAATATTAAATGAATTTAAAAAGGGATGCAAGTGATCCCTTTTATCTATAATATGTATATGAAAAGTTTAAGTAGCGACATATTGCGTTCGCTTTTTGAACTGGCATTGCATTATGATTGATAAATTGAAGCCCGCTCGCTACATAATAAGTCATCCTGTACAAGGAAGCCATGCGTGCTGTCAAAGCATAATAAAAGTTTTAAAAAAATTGTTGCAAGTCAGTTTTGATTACAGTGGATCCCTCGAGCTTCTGCTGACGAGGCCCCCAGCTGAGGCGAAATAGCTCTTCAGAGGATGCTCGACGGATCCACCGACTTACAACAATTTTTGTAAATTTGTATACAGGGTCTCCGTTTTTCGAGCCTAACCATGGGGATCTTGGTTATCTTCAAAGATACGAAGTTGATTCAATTAGAACAAAGTTGCTTATTTTTATCCCAACAATCTTCAAACAAATTTCACAGACATTGTGAAGGCATATTTTATGGGGAATTTAAATATGCCATTGTCTTTGACATGCCATCAAAAATTGTGAACAAACGGCATTCAACTTTTTATTTTCTTATAGGGACCATCGTGGAAAACGAAAAAAATTTTCTGAAATGAAACCTGATCAGAATTTTATGATGTAACAGCAAAATTTAAAATCTAGTATTCTAGTAACTTTAAAATTTAAAATAAGTTCTAAGTCGCTTTTGATTTTATTTCTGACAAGATCTATTGTATTAGCAATAAATCATGTGTTTCTTACGTTACGAATCATGTGATAAATATTCTTGGACTCTGACGATATAATTCAATTAATTAGAATGTAGTATTTAGCTGGAACTAAAACTAATCGAAGTTTCGTAGAATTTGAATGTATGAAACAAAAGCAAAGATTTAAGGCTTCCATTAATTTCCTTTAAGCTCGGGTTTTTGCAGGCGATTTTTTTCCTCGAACCGAATTTAGTACATTCGGACGAGCGAATGGAATCTAAAATAAGGCCGGAACATAAATCATCCATTCCATTAACAAAACAAACGGCGAACAAACAAAGTGACATAATAAATCTAAACTTCATTGCCGTCGTAACAGGTCCGAACAAGTGTTGAGGTGAGTCAGTTATAATCGCAAAACAATGGCAATGAACTTTTTTTTCGACGGGAGAGATAGACCGACACGCCCGCAACAACACCGGTCTCGGTCAGCAAGGCAGAACCGGCACCGTTCAAGGTTAGCCCACGAAGCATAACGTTTAAACTGTTATCTCTTCGAGAAGTGAATTTATCAAGTAGACGCTAATTCTTCAAAGATGAACTCACATTACCTGCAGTTAACCGACTGGTTGTGTAGGTACAAATCCGGTCGTAATAACAACACAGAGTCTTTCCCGACACCATCTGCATCTCATTCTTCTCATTCAGAATGTACAAACGCCAGGTGCGGACTTTCCAGAATTATCTTGCAGGTAATGAGCGTACCAAGTCTTTTAATCAGTGTCACCGCTTTATTTTTAGATCTAGATATGAGAATAACGACTAAAATTGGCTATTACGTAGGCGGTGTTTTATTAGCCCACAATGCTTTTAATTTGTATGTGGGGGTGTGACGTTAACTTAAGCGTAAATAATTTATTTCAATGCATTAAGCTTAACTAAAATACTTTATATTTTATATTTCTTATATTCAGTAGTTCCAGACACATATTCTCGTCCTGCAAAGTAAAGGGTGAGCGAACAGAGTAAAAATAACTATGACTGGTTTGATAGTTCTCTAAAATACGAGGTAAATAGAGACAATATCTGCAAATTAATTATGGAATTTAGGAGATGTCTAAAATGGTAACAACTGTTCATATAAGAATTCAAAGTTGTAACGCCGACTCCATTCACCTTTATTATTAGGTTTGTTCCAGCAGTTTTTGACTACAGTGAAAGCTTTCTTAGGCGGACACCGACCGTGACCAGCAAACTGTCCGTCCATTAGAGGTGTCCGCCTAAGAGAGATGCCAATGGGTGGTATGAATAAAAACGAAGTAAATGCTACTGCTTCAAGCATTAGCATCTTCTACGTAGTATTTACTAACTTCCGGAAGAACTTACTTCGTTTTATAAAGAAGATACTTCATAGCGAAGTAAGTACTTCACCAGGTGTAATAGATGCTTCTGCGGTGTAGTATTTTCTCCGATGTGTAGCATTCTCTCCCACTTCCTTTTTAAAACACGTCAAAATTATATCAAAGTTTTGTGATTTCCTTAAACATTATAAAAGTTCTCGTTTAATATGCCTTCAGACGAGGAAATGTCACAAGAAGACACGCAGTGAAAAATATATTTTTCACTACTGACTTCTGACGAAGCTGTCGAACGACGGCGAAACGTTAAGTGTTAGTGCGCATATTCAGTTTCAAAGAATTTGTGATACAATTTTCATCGGACAAGAACCTACTTTAATGAAAATTTAAAAAAATTATAGATATTAAAAAAACGGGAAATAAGAAAATCAAACTGAATGAGTGGCAACAAAATTTTAGAAACGGTAGTCTGATGAACTCCTAAATCAATGCCAGCTCCCAGTTGCATTCCAGGGTCACCTTAATTAAAAAAACATCTTTAACTTGCTGTTTTTTTTTTCAAATCTCTTACATCTTCCTTACCTAAACTCCGTAAAAAAATCTCCATTCGTTTAATATGTTTCATTGATTGGCTCCAGAAATTCGTTAGTCAACTAAACTACGTTATCTCTGTTAAACCTATAAAAATAACGAGTTCTGGCAATTGTATAAATAGATGTTTGGTAATTCTTTTATACATTTATGCTTACCTAAATATTTTATGATATAGCACATCATTTTCGTAATTTGTCTATTGTAATAAACTTTTCTATTACGCATTTGTGCCATTTTTCGCAAATGTTACGAATGGAAGTACGCAAGGTGAAGCTGCGATGAGAGCAGCTTCGCTAACTTGAAGTAAATACTACAGTTTTATGTTAAAACTGAAGCATTTATTGGCCGAAGCAAATACTTCAGAGCGAAGTAAGTACTTCGATAGTTTCCACGTGAATGCTACTTATTGAAGCATCTTCCGGAAAATAAGAAGTACTTACTTCACAACGTAGTATCTACTCCAAAACTGAAGTAAATACTACGAAGAAGATACTTCAAAGTGTAGCAGTAGTATTTACTTCGTTTTTATTCATACCACCCAATGCCTGTAAATTACATAAATGGGAGATTAAAAACTGTCCAGCTAAGAGAGGTGTCCGCTTAAGAGAGCTGTCCGCTATGGGAGCTTTATGTATGTACCTCTTTTGCCGCCTATTTCTTCAATCTCCTTCTTAGCTTTATATAATCCAGTGTTTTCCTTATTTCTTCCTTCCAGGAAATTCGTGGTCTTTTCTTTTTTCTTGGCGATTGCCATCCCCAGAGCTTTCTTTTGGGATTCATGTCATATGTCCATACCACATTAACTTTTTAGTCTGAATTATTTCTATTATATTACTATCTTTTTATTGTCTAATATCGTCGTTCCTAATTTTATCTAATCTCGTATATAACTCCGTCGCATCGCCAGTAATCCATTTCCACTGCTTTAAATTGTTTCCCACATCTCTGCATCATGTATAGCAATATTTTCGATTATAGTTTTATACATTTGTTTTTCCACTTGTTCCATCTTAACGTAGGCAGTTGTCGGATAACTTTTTCACTATTAAGAATCCTATTTTTTATTTCATGTGTATTCCCCCTTTTTTAATATTTGACTATTTCAAGATATGTATAACATTAACATCGTTTTACTATTCCAATTTTTTTCCATTTATTTATGCCTCTTATGCTCCATTCTTAGATCCCCTCCTTTACCACCAACGACCATACATATCTGGTTTTATCAAAGTTAATTTCTAAATATTTGATATTCTTCGTTTAGTTTGTGGAGCTTCATCCCCGTCTTCATCGAAAATGATTTAATTAGTACTAGGTTGCACAAAAAATGTAAGTCATAAGCCCAGTTGTATAGTCGTCCAAGTTTTCTATCGGTTTTATGATCTTGCTATAAAAAACAACTCCAAAGAGACCGGCCTGCGATCGCGCTTATGTCGCTTTTTTTTGGCAGGGCAATAAAAGCGCTACCAAACTGGGACGACTATACATTGCCAGTTTAAATTTAAGCTGAAGCTTACCCCCGTAGCACCGATATTTCAACAATTGTTGTTAAGGGTTTAAGCGTTGGCTTAAAGTTAATCTGGAATTGTACAAGTGGGCCTTAGATGTGACACACGTTATGACGTGCAGCCTATTGTGTCATAATCTAACTTAGGCTTAAATTTAATCCTGGCTTAAATTTTTTGTGCAGCCCAGCCTAAGTGGGAAAAATTATTATTTCTTTAGTGGACTCTTATACACATTTTCTTCTTCATTGCTTGCTTTAAGTATATTAAAAAATGGTGCTGTACAACAACCTTGTCGGTATTGCGACTCTATAGATTTTCGTTACCTTAAAAAATTCTGTTGTTTCCCAAGGTTCACAAAGAAGTTTGGTATTATAGGTTTTCCGTAAATCAACAAATATCAGGTGAATCTCTAAAGACTGAGCTTCTCAGTCCTAGTTTAACTTTAAACTCCTGTTTATTTCCATAGGAACAATTGTTTTTATAATTGTCACCATGGGAATAAACAGGAGTTTAAAGTTAAACTAGGACTGAGAAATCCAGTTGTGAGATAAACATTTATCTGTTACTTGTTTAACGCTAAGATTAACGGCCTGCTGTAAAACCAATCTCATCTTCAAAATACGAAATTTCAGTGTTCTTAAATATAGTCTACCTTTGTTATTTAAAACTGTTATGCCGCGGCAATTGGAATAATCATTTCTGTCTTCTTTTTTGAAGGTGTTACTGATGTATCCTTTTCTAAAATCTGATGGTACTTTTGAGCATCTATTAATTTGTTTTAACAGTTCAAATAATAAGCTGGAGCCATTTTTCAACAATTCCATTCTTAAAGCATCTTTGTTTTCCTTTATTGTAATCTCCTCGATCTCCTTGTTTTGCAGTTAAATAAATTTACTTTGGTCTTGTAGTTGGTTTTCTGCGTTTTGCAATAGCTTCTCCAGTTTTCGTGGTTAATCAAATGCAAAGTATCATTGGCTTTTTTCATTAGTTCTTAGTCCTTTTAAGGCCTTCCAAGACTTTTTCATTTTCGTATTACCTGTGTAACTACTTATTTCATCACATATTCTTTCTCCCCATTTCCCAATACCGATCTCTTAATTTGATAAATTATTGAACAACAAGGTAACTTGCTGCTGGCTGAGATTCTCTCTGCATCTATAACTTCTTTTTGATTTCTTTATTTACGCGACAATATTGTTTTCAACTTTCTTAATCTTGACTTCCTAACGAAATCCGTTAAGTGTTTTTCTTTTCATGTACATATAAGTTTGGCTGTGGAGTCATTTTTTATTAATAACGGAAATACTCAGATTGCTTTTAGTGGTATTTTATAAGGTAGTTCTAGACACTCATTTATATTTAGGGATCTACTGAAGATACAAAATAACTGTGTCTCTTGGCAGTGGTCTAGATTCTTTTACGTTTTTGTATTCACCGCTTGTGTTTTTACAGAGATCTTTTATACATGATCCAATATGCATGTTTTACGTTTTAATACTTTTATTAATCTAGTGTGAGCGAAATGAACAATATGTACTAAGAGGTAAGGAATTTTGACGTATTGCAATCAATGTACAGTCGCGAGCATTATATTTTGATCGCCACTGTCAATCAAAACGTCAGTTTTAATTCCAGAAATTAAAACATTTCAGATAAATATCCTATTTTTTTACCAAAAAAAAAAGTGTAGAAAACAAATTAAATTTTTAAGAGATTGTTCCCAATAGTCAAAATTAAGACATCAGCCTCCTTATTTTTAATGAAATACAAGTCAAGTATAAATTTTTAACAGCAATGACGAACACAATTTATTACTCGCGACTGTACAGACATATTTAGTTTATAAATGTTAGTGCTTATGACAGGGTATAAATCGTAAGCACCGATACGACATAGAGAACATTTATCATTCATTCTCCATCATCTGACACTCTCACTTTCAGACATTATATCCAAGAAAGTTAAGTTGTTCGTATGGTTAGCAATTACATATAATGTACAGGGTGTCCCAGAACTGAATATAAAGCTTCAGGTACTTCTTTCTACAATCCACAAGGGCTGCGTTGATATTGCTAGATGAAAGTTAAATCACCAATTTCGGAATTAGTCGAGTTGATTATCTCAGTGATTAAAAAAATTGAAAATTTAAAGTAAAGAAAGTATTAAAACTTTTTCCTTAATTTACATTAATTTACTCATTAAGTACGTTACTCATCAGAACTTGTTTCCGGAATGTCAAAATGTTGGTTAAAATTGAAAATACAGTCGATTATAAACGTACGTAGATAAGCCTGGTTTTGCTCATATTATTATTTTTTAAACAGAACATGTGAACCATACGTCGTCGGAACAATCTATACAAAAAGGCAATCCAACGCGCATTTACGTATTTTACACTAAACAGTAACAAAGATGATAACCGAGTTAAACACGTGTGTTCCTGCTTAAATGGTATGCAGCCATTCAGACTAATTGTAACGTGCACGTGCACATTTCTATGGCGCGGTTTGCTGAAGCATCCGCTAAATGTGGATGTTCAATGTTCTACAGAGAAGCACTGCAATTTTAGTTTTGTATAAATCTGCAATTTTCCGGAAAAAAGAAGTTTTCAACGTGCACAATTTCAAGACAATTTTAACGTATTCAAAACGTTCTAAATCTTTTATTACCCGAGGTAAAAAACTGAGCTTCCCTTTTTTTACTTACTGCAATCAGGAAAGAGCAAATTTATGATACTTTTAGAAATGATTAACTTGAGAAATGGATGGTCTTCAAAGATTAACGTTTTAATTTTTTTTAAGCAGAAAAGAGAATAAATATATCTATAGACATGAAAAATTACATATTATATATTTTTTTGTATCGCGATAAATGGAAAAGATAATAAAGGAGAGCAAAAATTAATGTAATCCTCGATTTGGAATATTATAGAGAACGTTTCAAATTATTTGAAACTCATAAAACCAATTAAGCGCTTTGAATCGCAATGACCATCGTAGCACGTTAAATACTTTCAAAAGAGTTCCAAATAGTTTGAAATGTTTTATACCGTCACATTCATTTCATGTAGTTATCGTTCCTTGTTTTCTGTCCAATTTATATTTCTCATTTCATTATAATATTCTAATAATGCTTATTGTTATTTATTTATTCATTCATTCATTCAACGAATTCTCTATATTAACCCAAGTTTTTCAAATATCATGCCTTTATTCTTTGTGTTATTGTTTCTTCTTCTATATTTCATTTCACTTGCCTCAAATTCAACGTATTCCGAGGCTGCAACTTGGGAGAATGGGATGTATTATTTCCCCTTTTGTTTAAGCCCCTGCAAGGATCATACATTTATTCCGCTTGCGTTTCTGAAAGTTCGGAACTGTTTCCTATCTTGTATTAAAAAAATGAAATTATGCGTAATATGTTTTGAAGGTTATACAAAAATTGTCGAAAAGCGATGATATCAATTGGCTACTTAACGTTGATTAATGTTAGCTATTAATATCTTATTATGGTTTTCGAGGATTTTTTTTAAATTGTGGAACACATTAAAATAGCGGCGTGTTTTGCAAGAAGTATTTGTTGTAACACGGATGTTTATCATTAAGGACACTCTATAAGACTATACATGGCATATGACGCACAAAAAGTAATAGAGACTTAACTTCCTGTTGGTCGCTCATCATTACTTTTTGCTTTCATATGTGTTTTGGATGTTAGTTTTCAATTGTATCTGCAGCTGTGTTTTATCCTTGCTAACATAAGTGCAAAGATAATACATTGTTTACATACTTTTGTACGTACATACATTTTATTAAAACTTTATTAAATTTTTAATTTTAGGAATACATATTTATATAATTAATATAATAATTATCAATATAATTATTCTTGAAATTAGGTTTGCAAAGTTTACATGTAAACAACATCATATTGGTACGAGGTCTTCATTTCAACAGAAAATTTTAACTAGCAGTTAGAAAGAAACGAATTATTCAAACTGTTGTTTATAAACACAAACGGTAAATGTAAAATCAAGTTAAAATAATTACATTGCAAGAAGCATATTATTGTATCACTGTTCCTGGTAATGGCAGGTATTATTGTTGAAAACAAGTAACGAAGAGAATATAGATGAGGTAGTAGACGTATCAAACAGTTTTCACGATTTTTCTATATTGTCAAATTTACTAATTCAATTCAGTTCGAAGTTTGTAACTGAATGATAGAAATAGTTCCTTCTAAAGTAGTAAAGAGTGTCATTACTAATTACTAACTCAATAGCAGCAAACTCATTTTGTCTCTAATATCAAACATTGCCACTTCAATAAAATAGTCCAGGAATGCAGAGTGGCTTTTCTGGGTTACTTCTGCAAGTAGTTTTACGTGTTCATAAACTTTGTTTTAGTTTAACTTCTAAACAAAACGACTGCTGTACAGTTTATTCAGTCGTAGTTTAATTCAGAAGAAATTTCCCTTTCTTACGTTTCGTGACTAGGTCTCGATCTACTAATTTAATCTAAGTTCACATTTTTTTAAGTATGTGTATAAAGAATGACATTATTTCGTTTTTTTTTCAGAAGAAAGTACGATTTGCAAATATGTACTCCTAGATGTTTGTAAGTCACACGTTTATTTGTATTTAAAGAACATTTTTTCGGTCTTTATCAATTGATTACTTTCGAGTTCTTTGTTTTTGTTTTGTATGTGAAGATCGCAGATGTTTATTTTATTAATAATGATTTAAAACGCCTAAAAAATTGGTCAATTAATGTTCATATAGTTTTGGCACACCATGTCGTAAACTATGTGTTTAAAAAGGAACGCGATGTTTGTAACTATTAAAAAAAGCGATTGATCTCTCTTGTTTGTGGTCAGAATTTGAAGTATTGGATTTAATGGGATTTTTAAGCGAAGACTTCAAACAAGTCATACAATATGTTTGGGTGATCTAATTTCAAGGATTTGTGAGAATAAATACAATCGATGCTGGATTGCATAAGCTCATCCTTAATTAAACGGATTACTTTATCATTCGCTTACTGAAGATCGTTTCTGATTGTATTACTAAGTTTATTTATAATTATAAGTGATATGGCTTAAGTTATGGCTGAAGAACAACAGTTTATTTCGTCTTACGTAAATATTTTGATAAAAGTTGAATATTGGTAATAAAAGCAAAGGAAAATAAAATTTTCCTATTACTACATACATTGAAAACAGTGCAGCGAACTGCGGTATAACAATATCGTAAATACGCTTTCCATACTGCCATAAAATATTGTTGACCTGTAAAGTTGCTTTTATGTTCTCGAAGTTTCAGCAAAACGACGGTTTGCTATATTGATATCTGTAGTCACAACATAAAGTTTCAGAGCGTTAGGTGATACTGTATGCCAGGTATAGTTTATGACGACGCAAAAGTGCACGATGTTATTGTACGTAATATTACCCGCGCGTTCGCTTTATGCGGTAAATGTTTAGTTTAAGAAAATTAAACTTGCACAATATTTTTCTGCACGAGTTCACAGCGAAGCACGGACTTCGATTAAAAGTTCTTGCGGTGGAGTTTCAGCTTAAAATCGAGTACGTTATCGGCCATCTGTTACCGAACAGATTTGACACACATGTCGACGCCATATATAATATGACAGGCACGTTTAATTGGACGCGGGATTTATGCGAATATTACGTCAAGGTCGCCAGCAATTAATTCCATATCCGTACCTTGATCATTCATACACGCTTTCAAGGTACAGCCCCCTTTACTTATTACCCATAATAATTAACTCTCTTCATCCCACAACGCGCTTTGCTAGTTGGTTGGTTGGTTGATATTCCGTTGGCGTTGAACGCAGGCAAACCTCTGAAATTTTAATTTCAGACAGAAATAAATCACGTACTCATAACGCGACGGTCTGAGAAAGCCAACTCGGCTCTAATTCGACGACGCATTTCGGAATTTCTTCTGGGTGCAATAAGAATAGGTAATCCCGAAAAAAACATATTAGTTTTCGTATTCGTTTGGAGGAGAAAGTCTACGGAATTGTATAAAAATTTATGAATCTGTACGAAAAACCTTCTTAAGAATAACGCCATAAATTTATTAAACTGCTTTATAAGAAAAAAAATTTTGCATAGTTTGAATTTGATAAAAAGAAGCACTTACTAAAACTGGTATTATATTATCTTACGTTAGATCCTAACATTTTCATTGAAAGCTGATTAATTATCATTGATTTGATAAGAGTAGATGTAGAGGTAGATTCAAAACAAACCCTACATCCTAAATTTAATTAGTTTCACCTTGCATATATTATGCATGTATTTGTTATCGCAGTAGCCCGCGATTTTAAGCCAGTAAGTTGGCTATCATGTTAAATTAGAGAAACTAATAGATCTGTTTGTTATCCTGCACTGGTGTACACCAATGCATACTTTTTCGCAAAATACGCTTTAATGCAACCTGAAATGTTTGTGTACTATGTGAGTATGAATGAGTATGATTTGTATTGACACATTATCAAACAATTCAGGCTTCATTAAAGTATCTTTCGTAAAAAAAGTGTACACTAGTGTCCACCAGTGCAGGATAACAAACAGACCTAAATTTGATGTCATTTTAACATACGTCAAACTGTGACAACTAAAATCACATTGATTAAGCGGTGTTGTCAATTCTTAACTTTATGTAAATTTGGCCGTGAGTATACCCATGTATACCTCGTGACGAAAAGAAAAGATTGCAACATTGCATAATTCGGAGTAACCTTAAAATCTAAGTCAACATGACATTCATTGTCAAAATTTAGTTACATACATGAGTACCACATTCTCACTAGACTTTCACGACATGGTGCGATAATAAATAGATACGGAATGGATTGTATACGGTTATTTCAACAATTTCCGAGTTCCACGTCACTAAATTAATTATCTTTCTTGAAAAATTGGTTTCCCTCAGATTGGTGACACTTTTATATGCATGTCACTAAAAATAGTAACCAAAGTGAACATAGACGTACATGGCCTTGTTTGTTATCGGTCTTAGTTATAAATTATTATTTTTGTAGTAAGCATTAAATTATTTCATATCTATGAAGCATTTGTGTAATACATTTACAGTTTTTATATTTTCTGACAAATTAATTCTGTTCCGCCATTGATTATCATATTATCATAAGGCCTTTTCGGAAACTCGCTCGGAGCACAACCCGGGTAGAAATATGAGAAACAACGACTTTGTTTCCCGTGCATGTAAGAGTGAGAAAATAAATTAACCGGGGTAACCCGAGCGAGTTTCCGAAAAGGCCTTTTGTTGGATTATTTTATTTTAAGTGTTACCATAAGTGTGTGTTTGGTTATTTTAAGTGTTACCATGAGTGTGTGTTTGGTTTCCTAATTTGGGTCGTCACGTGGTACTCGGAAATTGTTGAAAACCCGGTAGTACCATAAATCTCAAAAATCCGATAAACTTAAATTTTGACGAAAGTTTTTTGTCTTCATTAAAAAAATTCATTATATGTAAGTAAAGAACTTCAAGTGATTTTTATGTATGTTCGGTGTCCGAAGTATCGACTTATCATACATAGAGTCGTTGTGTTGTTTGGTTACATCTTGTGTTAGTTTTCAACATAAGAATTTATTCCTGATACCCACTATATGTATGTATTTTCTAATCCCGTTTAATAACTCGAATTGCCTTCTTCACTGAAGACTATTCTACGTATTTTATATTTAATTTGTGATAAAATAATGAATACATTTTCAACTTTTTGAAAATTATCAACCTTCAAGTTACTTTATCACAACTCTACGGATTCAATGTGAACTGCTTCACAAGCATAGTTCAAATGACAAACACTCAGAATCATAAGCTATAAACTCCGCAAATTAAGATGAAAATGAACAGAAAATAGGAAACCCATTTAAAAACCAAAACCCAAGTAAAGGACTGAATTAATAATTTCATTTGTTTGGTAATAATTATATTCGAAGGGTTCATGAAAAAAAAAATTAAATTGTCTTCCTTTATTCGCTTCATTCATGAATGGATCAAGTTTGTATTAAGCGATAAAGGTAAAAGACATTTTGAGAAGTATTATATTTTTTCTAAACTTTGAGAAAAAAAAAAGGTAAAAGTGTAAAATTAAAAATAAGAATTCCTACTAATGAAATTAGGATATATTAAGGAAGTACTAAACTTTCTAGTTTTCTTTAACTGATCTTCTTCAAGAAAAGAATTGATAATGTGTCAAAGAAGTCGAATTTTCATTTTTGTGTTATTTAATCTTCTAATCTAACACTAATTTTAACACGAAATTTTTTTACTTTCACACCGATGAATGCGATTTTCAACAGTGTATACATAGAAGAATCTAGGATTCTTCTATGTATACACTGTTGAAAATCCTAGAGAATCCTAGATTCTTCTATGCATACACTGTTGAAAATCGCATTCATCGGTGTGAAAGTAAAAAAATTTCGTGTTAAAATTTACACAGTGACCGTGTGATGCCACAAAAATCACACCGGCTATTGCATATTATTTATTAACTCTTTTTTGTTGTGAAATTACACAAAAGTGATGAAGGTAACACAGCTAAGTGTGTTTGGACCATCTGCGTAATTTTTTTATACGGGTGATATCACAGATAACGGACGGAAAGATGGAATTCAATGTCGTTCGCATGAGCGTCACGCCCTGCACGGCAATAGAATTGTAGCTGGTCGTTTTAATATCCCGAGCGTAAAATTTGGTGTTCGCATCGCTACAGTTTAAATTCTAAATAAATATAGTAATCCTTTCAAAATAAGAAATTATAATTTACGGATTATAACTTTATGTTTATTATAGCATATTAATCACTTTTTTGAAAGTAATATATTAATATATTGACCCGGCTCCTGCCCGGCGCTCATGGACTTGCTACTTTACGTGCGCGCTGAGTCCTCTAGGCGAAGTGACCGTGAACAGCCATACAAATGTCCGTTCTTTGGATATCAGCTCGAGCCGTCTACATATAGGTGCGGTGAAAAACGACGCAACACAATGAATGTGTAAATTATTTACACTAAAGGTTTGTGTTAGTTTTCACACAAAAGTCGGTGTGGACCGCAAATGACACTGCGATTGTGTGGATTTTGACACCGATTTTTCAACAGTGTATATTTAATGTTAATGTTAAAGTATACATGCAGAGAAATTGAGCATTAATGCAGGAAATTTTTTATCTATTTCTATTCTATTTTTGAAGTAAATGTGAATTAAAAATCCTGATGAATTGGTACGCATTTATGTGGATTGTACAAGTTTGGAACAACCGATAGACTGATAGTGTGCAACAAATGTTTCACTTTCACAATATGCTCGAGATATCGAAAATTCTTGTTGTTTGAATGTAACTTGCTAATGGCCGGTAGCAATTTATTCATGTAAATCTAGATACCTATACTAACCAAGTTGTATGAATCGTAGGAAATGTAATAACCATTACACGTAACAACAATACCTCACTTGATTCAAGGTCCCTAAGGGCACCCGCTTAAGATTAAAAGAACTGGCGAAGTGTCACGCTTCTATATTATTACTTTAAAATTTTTTTGTAGTTTTCTCCAAGAAGGGACCTGATTATTTGTGGAAGAATGTTATATAATAAGTATTTTTTAATATCCTGAGTTGTTTCAGAAAATCTCAATATTTCATCTAATCTAGGGCTTTCCAATTTTTGAAAATGATTGGTAGAAAAGAGAATAAGAATTCTCAACAGTTAAACAGGGAGAATGGTTACAGGGGTAACTTTCTATAAGCTTCTTAATTTGCGTAAATATCTGTGTCTGTGGAAGGGCTAGGCAATTTAATATTTTGGCGATGTAGGGTCAAAATTTATGAGTTATTTCAATAAAAAAATGACTCATGCCATCGTCCATTAGCATCTTTATGGTATATAATTCACGTCGCCTAAAATTACGCCTGGAAGCAATAACGAGTTCGAGAACTGAAATATATCAGCCAGTGTAGCACGTTTTCGATAAAAAAGGGAAACTAGAAACTACTTTGAAGGTTGTAAACAAGATCTGAATTATTAGCGCCGCTGAATTAAGGTCGCATAATATCGATTATTCAAGACACACTTACGAACCGTTCCATTAATAACGCATGACTCGGCTGGGCTTTTTCTCTTCGTGTGCGATACCATCCGGAGAAAAAAGGCCTCTCTGCCGTTGCATTGTCAGCTCGTGTTTTTCAATTAAGTAATAAAATGAGTCGATTAATCACACTCGCATATGCCAGATCGATAGTGATTATCAATTTAATTATGGACGAGAGTTAACGACTTTGGACACGAGCTCTGATGAAAGTCCACGGAGGCAAATAGTACGATGACGTCTTGCTTACCAGCGGCATGTGTGTCAAGCTTGGATAAAAATGTAATGATAAATTACTGATTGTGAGTGAGGGAACACTCTAATTTATTGTGGTGTTATTTTTTAATCAGCGATAATTCCTGTAAATTAATGAAGATGTAAAAACCGAGAAAAATGCAAAGCAAAAATAAATTTTGATAAAGATGATTATGGGGAAATTTCATTATTTATAGATTAGAAATGAGATGATGCAGCGACTTTTTTATATGGAAGAAAGTAAATGTGATAACGTGATAAGTATAGCATGGATTTAGGTGCATTTTTAGGTTATGACCCATGACTAATCTTTTTAGTCGGGCGTATGCTTTGTGAAGTGATGACGCATGACCTAAAAATGCACTCCCCATAAATTCGTGCTTTAGAAATGGGAAAAGTGAACCTTACAGTATGTAAGTTGCTACTATGTTGTACTATGCTATACAGTCGGGTTGTCATTTAAATAACACAAAAAGATCCAAATTCTTAGTGATTTCAACATGAAAATATGTATAACCTGGACGAAATAGAAGACAAAAAAATGCATTTAGAGAGAAGAGAACAAATACATATGCAGGACAGGTAATGCATATTAACTTCGAAATGTTTTGTCATCTGATTCAAACTGTTATAATTAGTTCTGGTACTGGAGAATGTGATTGTATCATTAACAAGGGTTTTAGATCATTCTAATTTACAGAGTGCGGTGACATTATATGTTCTCTGTGGTTTTCGATTCTAGTTTGCCTGGCACTTAATTTCAAATGCACACATTACACACTTTGTCTAATTTCGAGATAAATATTTCTAATTTACCCAAAGTATATACAGTCATGTCCGTTTATAACGAACCTCAAGGAACCGCCGAAATAGGTTCGTTATAAGTGATGGTTATTATGGTCACCATGCTTTAGTTCGTACTTTTCAAATTGGTTCGTTTTAACCGGGTTCGTAATAAGCGAACATTACTGTATATTTTTTGATTTTTCGCTGAAGACAGCTACCAGCTTTTATCGCGGATGATTTAGGCAAAGCTGGTGTATTTTTTACGACGAGGACGTCGGTAAATTTCCTATAATAAAAGCGCCGTTTCGGATAATAATATTTTTATATATAGCGCCCAGGCCTGTAATGTCATCCCCATATAAAAATATGCCAATGTCGAACGTAATAAATCCTTTAGACGTTCCAAAGTGCGTGCATAATACGCGATTCTCTGAAAAGAAATTCGCATGAAAGGAAAAATCAATACAAACGTCATCACCGTAATTTTCCTAGTATGTATTTCCTTTAAGGATTTCGAGACGCAGCCCTTCTTAAGAGAAAGTCATATATTTGCGCTGCAAACATGCAGGAAGAAAACTTTTCTTCTCTCTTTCGTTCTCTCTCTGTGTGTGTGTCTCTGTGAGGTGCGGTTTTATTTGACCAGGTTTCGTACGCATTACCATTCAAATATAAAGGGGCGGTCTAGTAATAACACAACCAAACATTATGTAAGTATGTAATATACATTTGTTTTTCACGTTGAAAACTATTTTACTCTAAGTTATTCAACAAATAAATGAGAAGTTGATACTAATTAATCCGTTGATTTTCAGAATACTTATAGTAAATTTAACTTGCAAAATGAATGTCGATACCAGATAAATATTTCATTGTTTTATAAAAAGACAAACGTATAATAAACGACAAATTTACGACTCCTAAAAGTTTGTTAAATTAACAGAGGATTCAGTTAAAGTACCGCCAAAAATAAGTTGGCACCTAACAGTTCCTGGTCTTAAAATTATACAACCTAAAATTTACGACGTGTAATATTTTATGAATATCTTTCATAGCAAATAGGTTTGAGGAGAACCAATCACATTTAATTTATAATAAAAAATAATCCGAAAGTCTGGAATTACATTTTAATAACTTTTATATACGAGGTGTAGCTGTAGTTACTATTGAGATTACGTATACTCACTACCAAGTTGTTGTTCTGCTACGTTTACTTCAATCTCACCATGAGTAGTTTCAAAATTATACTTTGATATTTCAATGCATTGATAAATTAAAGGAGAGAAAAGAAAGACAGATTACTTGTAAACTCGTGATGTCTTATTTTGAAATACTTAATTATAACGAGAAATGAACATCGGAGCTTTTAAAAATCCTAATAAAGGAGAAGCTATTACTATTGAAGTTTCAAACTGTATTGACTTGTTCTTCCAAAATTGTTTAAAGAATTTGTTTGGCTGCATTCAGTTAAATAATAAATCATGTATGCCCACAAACAAAACAAATCTCGCACTCTATGTATCATGGTAAGCGGTCTCCGCAAGGATGAATTACTCTCCATATTTTATATATTATCTTAAAATAGTGCTCTCTACATTAGCTTTCAGTTTTCTTATTGCTTCTTATTTTGCTTTCTTAAATAAATAATAATCAAATAATTTGATTTTCTAAAAATGAAACGTGTTTTAGTGTAATATCAGATTAAACTCAGCCACACATTTACAGCACTTGTAAATTGAATATTTTTTTAGTAAGTGTAACTACGATCCATTTTATACAAGAATCAATTAATATTAAAACGTTAACATTTAAATATCTGCAGATTCTTGACATTTGTGTTTTTACATAACGTCACTAAAGCAAAAGTCAATGGAAAACGTCGTAATAAGGGCATGGTTTGCATAATTAAATCAGTTTCTTGTTTTTATCATGAAAAACTATTATGTTCAAATGTAATTACAAATATTCTTTTAAATTGAATTCTCACATCATGCGGTTGCATTATCGATGACACTTGATTACTGTGGTTTCAAATTGAGTGCGAAAAAATGATTATTTCAGTTGACGTTGGAACTCTGCGACCCCGGCTTTTAACACTAGGAAACGTTTCGTTTGTTAAAACGTTAAGCTTGTCTACGTGGAGGAAAGAATTCACGTAGAAATTGATATTTTATAGGCAGGCTGATATTTCTAATAAAATGGGGCAAATCGATTTCGTTCTTGTCACCTCCGGCTAGAAAATAAATATGAGGCCGATTTTTCAAAAGTCATTCATACAAAAAATATTTCATGGAAATATTTTTATCAAAATTTTCCCGGTTATTTCAATTCAACTGATTTCTTTATATACAGGGTGTGAGATAAAAATTCAAGGCGTAGCTCTGTTATTTATAGTCCGATTTGAATAAGCGAAAAATTATATAAAATGGCTTCATAAATAAGTACTGTAAATGGATAAGAATTTACTTTCACTATTTTACTGTCAGCTGTTATTTATGTCAAACGATAGTTAACTTTTTTTTTTCAAATGGATATGCATATCTTTTTTTATATTATTTGATAGAGAATTTTTTCTTCAGTAAGTTGATTTGGGACCAATATTTACCAAAGCAAATAAAGAAAATGCATTTTCTCAAATTCTTCTCGACTCTACTAAATTTACGCGAATTATTATCAGTGTGTCTCTCTGGAAAGTACACTGTGTAAAGATTCAAAGCATGCTCACAATCTTTATTGGACTCAAAGTAAATTGATAGCAAATCAGTCAACTGATTAAAATCTCTATCATTAATTTACCTGTAGATCCTAAATTTGCAAGAAAAAGTACATAAATGATTGTATTTAAAATAACGAAGTTGACAGCGACTTCTGGTACAACCGGAAGTTCAAATACTTTGCATATATTTTCATTAAAAAGTGCACTAGCGGCTGTGGGAGAGTACAAATTTTCAGGGAAAAGTAATGAAGGCAATTGCCTAAACTTATAATGAACGGTTTCCGTGAATCATCCTGTACATTTCTATTGTAAAAATAGAAATGTCTATTGTAAAAATAGAAATGTTCGTTCACAAACAAATTCAATAAGAGTGTTTACTGTTTAGTTGGAATTGCAGCTTATTATCGACAAATTTTAATTGCAAAAAGTTAGTTAACATTTCAAAAACAATTAACAATTTAATATAATTTAATTATATGTACAATTATAATTTAATTAATTATTACACTTTTAGGCAATATAACAGGCTGAGTAGTCATCTACTTACATATTTGAAATTGGAAACACTCATTAAAGTTTGTTTTTGCTGTGAAGTTCGCCGTTAAAGAAAGTAATAAAATAATTCAAACTTTTTGTAGAATAGTAAATAAATTAATCATCATTAATGTAAACAAATTTAATATAAATGATTTCACCTAGTCACGCCTGATTCACGCTTTATGATAAGCTTTTTAATAAATAAACCGTGTTACAATTAATTTTTTTGTCTTAATTTAAAAAGTATGATTTTTAATTTTTTGAAAATCATGATTTCTTTACAGCAGAAAATTATTATTCATTAAAACTTTCGTCGAATTTTATTGTTGCAATTTTTCACATAGTTTTCGAACCTGTTCATCTTCGGGACTGCTATGAAGTGAATCGTTTCGATCAAAAGTAGAGAGAGGGGCTCGGTCGGAATGACTTAAAACAATAAATTTTGAATCACAAAATTTTGACGAATCAGAGTCATTGTAATCACTAACATAGTAAGTTTAATAAAAATCCAGATTAATCTCAATAAATGCAAAGCTTTATAAAAACTTTGCATTTAGTTTTCCTTTCAATAAAAAAAAATTATTGAAATTGAAATTTATTAGTTCACTAAAAATGCTTCTTTAAAATACGGGTCTGTTTAGAAAATTAACTAAATCCGACCGAAGTAGTAGTCCGCAAATAATAGCCGACAAGTAGAAAATATTAAACTAAACTTCTTACAAAAAAACATACACAGAATGTTGATAATAAAAAAAAGTAATATTGCTATGGTCATATGATGATTTGTCTGTCTGTTTTGTTTTTATTATTATTCATCTTTCATTTTTCTTCAATAAAAATCATTTTCAAATATTTATGAACTTGTGAAACTGAAGAAATTTTATATATTAATCGGAAGTACCTAAAAAAAAAACTATTTTAATACATTTTCATTATCTTAAATTTTTTTTACAAAATACTTTTAGAAGTTAAAAAAATTCTGTAGTGACAAATCTGGAAGTTTTCTCTGAATTCCTTAATTTTTTTGTTACTGAAAAGTAAGATTGAAATTAGATTTTTAAATTTCCTAATTACTCTAGAATACTTTCGACAACATTCGGAATTTTTTTTAGTTAGGAAAGAATTAAGGCGAATTTACATTTTACACTTTTCATGATCATCATGGATGATTCATCTGCAGTGAACGTGAATATTGAAACCCCAAGTAGTTTAGATTTATCAAATTTTTGATTGTCTTAAATAATTTCCACAATGGCGCCAACTGAGTTATGTCGTATTGGCATTCTAGTAGTAAGATAAGCGCAGGGCCACATTTTTTAATATTTCAATTTAAAAAATTAGAAATTTTAAATTACTAACGCCTCTGAGACTGTACAGTGATGCATTCAACCGAGTCTTCACTCTTCATAGATATTGTTGGCATATATCATCTCGGATGTATTCCACTCGGTTCATCAAAAGTAGGAAATCGTTCTATTTATTCACTTCGTTGCGCTTTGAGTGCAGCTAAAACTGTGGAACCACACGGTTTAAACATACTGAAACAATTTCATGAGTTCGGGGAAAAACGAGATAAGTCGGAATTTAACAGTTTTCAGGAGAATTGATTAAAGCCACTGTAAATTGGTTTGAAATCTTAAAAATGGTAATTATATGTGCTAAATATAAGACTTAGTAACTATTTAGGTATGCATTTATTATGTGCCCAGTGGTTTAGAAAAAAAAAGTGCTTATCTCATTTTATACTGTTACGACTTCGGGGTTGACAAATTGTAATCTTTGTTTATTTTAAAAACACTTTAATGTCTACGATCATTTCTTCTTCTTCTTCTTTGTCTTTGCTTTGCGCAGTACCCGCCAACTCTGGCCGAGCCTACTTAGGCTCATTTTGCCAGTCACATAGTGTGATTTTAAGCTGGGTCTGAGAGATTAAACAAACACAAACATCCATGGCTAAAGGTAGGATTCGAACCTACGCCGCCTGAGCGATACGACTTACAAAGTCGGCTAGGCTACCGCTGAGCCGGCGACCCACTACGATCATTTAACACAATAATATCGAGCTGTCTAACAAACACTTCTCTAACTTAGTCGTTATTAATTCGCTAGCTACTGCACACCTCGCTTTCTAAATAAAATTGATTTAAATATCCCGCTGCCTCAGGGTTATACAGCCAGTCACGCTATTCTAGAATAGCAGCGAACAAAGAAAGAACATTTAAGTAAATTCTACTACGGTTCGGTGCGAGTCTAGAATACAGTAGAATCTTATCTGCATCATAGGTGGCGGGACCAGTCTAAAAATAGAACTTGCTTCAAGGAATGTAACAATACGATATAAAGATTAACTCGTCTCTTTTCTCCCACGTACATTTAAACCAAAAATATACGCACTTCAATACTATTCAGAAAATCAAAATAATAAAAAGAATCAATCTTCGTCATCTGATGATACTATATCATATTTCAATCTGGTGAAATAAAATTTAAAGTGACGAAAAGGTATTGCTGTGTTATTTGTTAATTTAATTTTAAACACCCTATAGATACTTAGGTTAAGTCATTATTTTTGTAATTTTAATTTGAATTAAAATGAAATATTATTGTACATTACCTCGATATCTTCCAGAACACTTAAGAGTAACTTTATTTGCACAAATAATTAATCCACATTTCTGTTTGATTTAGAAAATGTCATACGACATACTTGACGGAACGCTTTCACTCACATCAGAGGTCTGATTCGATCAAAAATTCCAGGAGGTACTCCAGAATGCTGAGGAATATTGGAACCATAAACTCAAGCAACATATGAGTTAGGTTTTGAGACATCCAACTTTGAAAAGCTGTCCTCCGAGTTCAAAACTCCTACTCGAGCCGATCCTGTCACGTTGGAAGACGTTTCAAGTTCTTCAACTACGCTAGAAGAGGCAATCCGGAACAAACCTCGAGAATACTTCTTCAAAAAGAATGGTGGAAGACGCCGTATTCTCATAAAGTTGAAAAATCAAGACAGGATTCGTCTTTCGAAGACTGAAGCTGTTCGCCTGGGTCTTTTCAAGATGTGAATTGATATTGTGTACCTGTAAAACAAGGTTGACATTATTTGTGCGTTAGAATTTTGATTTTCATTCATTTTAGGATTTTCAATTTTTTTAAATTAAGGTTACAGAATTTTTTGTTGGCCTAAAAGCAGATAAAAGGGGGAGATTTCAAGGATAAATTTCAGTCTATGTTGAGCTCCTCCAGTCCAACATACAAGTTAGCAAAAGTATTAAGTTGAGTTTAAAACACGTAAGAAATTGAATTTATTTAACTGAAAATGCAATTTGTTTAAAATAATTTCAGAGTCATTTTAAATAAATTTTAAAGTACATTTACTTTAAAATTTAAATGATTGAAATTTATTTGGTTGCTAGATGACTTGACAAATTTTTCTATCCTATGAAAATTAATAAGAATCACTTGTTTGATTTTGGCCTCGATATGAAACGTTTGTCTAAGTTTTTTGTAGACGTTCGTTGATAAAGGTCTTTGTCCTTGTTCAATGCGTGGGAAGTCTTAAGAATTTTAGATTTTGGCTGTATCGCTAGGACAAATCAGATGTACTTGACTTGACGAATTTCAATAAACAACAATACAGATTTTATCATTCACTTGGATGAAGAGGTTAAATTCTCCCATCTACCGTAAATGATACGATTCTGATAAATAAATTTACTTTTGTGATTGTCATTAAAATAACAAATCAAAACTTACCGTATGTAAGAATTAAATCCAAACATAGTTTTTCTCTTGCTTAAAGAAGGCTATGAATGCATTTTTGATTAAGCCTTTTGTGTAAAACATTTTCTTTCGTCTTTCAATGTAACAAATGTTAACTTAATTAGTGGAGCCAACACAAATTAATGTGCATTTGTGCCAACTATATTTTTATAATGTGTATGATGATGTTTTTTTTTTAATCTGTGATGGTTGCCCAACGGGGTCCTGAGTCAAAGACTTGTAAGGATCTCAGGAGCGGGAGTGTATTTGAGTATGTGTAAAGTGTTCCATGGCTTTGTTACTTCCAACCTCCTCGCCGTTTAAGGGGAAGCAGTGTCGAATTTTATCCCCAAGACTGAAGGGTGCCTGAAGTCGATACCGACCACTCCTGAGAAAAATCCCGAGTGCGGTTCGAACTGACGACCATGCGATTGCAAGGCCGGTCCTCTTACCACCGGACCGTTCAGGCGTTATGTGTTATTATTATTGAGATACTATCAATAAACATTTTTGTGTGAACTTAAAAAATTGACTTTTACTTACCTTCAAACATTTCACGTAGCGTGTCAAGAATTTGCAGACGTTTGAAATTCATTTTAAGAACAAACACACGATAGAACCCAGTTAAACTAATTTGTTAGTAATACAATTGGCTACCCTGAGATACCAATTTATAAACAGTTTATAAAATGAGAAGAGTTTTCATGTTAACATTTTTATGCGTGACTTTGTTATTTGAGTTAATTAATTTTCATTTAGAAACAATTATCAAACAATTACATTTAACTTTCAAAAAAATCGTAGTATGTTATATGTATTTCGAAGTTTTCTTGCTCATTTTCAACTTTGTTTTCCAAGTTTCTTTTCTTTTTCAGAAGATTCTGATAAATCAAATTCATGTGTATATTATATTTTCTTAAATTGCCAAGTGTAAAGTATTTATAACGAATTTTTAATCTGTCTCTTTGAGATACTTGTAAGTTAAAAGGGGGAAAAAAAACTTCAATAAAAATTCTACCTATTTACCTACTTAACATTTTTCTTCGCCTTTTCTTCTGTGAGAAATCTTTGTTTTCATGAATTGTTTTTAAGAAGATTTCTTGTTCTTCACACTCAAACTTTTGTGACAATATTTCGAACAATGTTCACTATGCAAATTGGTGTTTATTCCGAATTTTCATTTTTCTGGCTTTTTGAAATCTTTTCAAATATGTAATATCTGACGAATACAAATTTATAAACTTATAAATAAGATAAAAAATTGAATTGTTTTCTTTAAGTAAATTTTTTATCCACCTTTTGGGTTTCACTGCAAACTTACCAGATGTAAACTATTATCGGAATTTCAATTTCAAATCGCAGAAGAGCAGCACATGGCGTATGCTTTCTGGAGAAAACACCTCGTTAACGAGTTTATTGTAACTTTGCATTGTATAACGACGCAGAGAATTTCATTAGAGAGTTCTTAATTAAAACTAAAACTAAAGCCCGGAACATGTGTTCAAAATTAGAAATGAACGAGGAGAAAGCACGTCGAACGAAACTGAAGCGGTAAAACGGAATTTCCGGTCACCACCGGAATCAATATACTCTTAATCCCGGATCTTGCCTTATCAAGTTATCACGTACGCTCCCTGATAAGTTGTTAATTCAATTGGTTCATAATATATCCCAATTGAGAACACGATTGTGTTTTTCTGAATCTTTAAAGTAATGTTCCAATTCTAAATTAATTACGTGGAATTTAATATGAAAAATGAACTTGATTTTAGAACCCCGGAAACTAATAAACGAACCGAATGATAACATTTTAATTATTAAATAGTTCCCTTGCCATCTGGGTCGCTAGTAATGTTTTCTTCGGCGGTTAACTCGCACATAAAGAAAATCTTGGTCGTCTCCCCACATAATGTTGTGCCCGCAACCCGGTAGCGGCACTAACGGCCGTATTTAATTAATAGCCCAGTCGTTAAATGTGGAAGGTTTTACGTGAGGGGACGACAGGGTAGAATGACTAATTATTTATTTTGGAATCTTATTGTTGTAAATGCCGCCCATATAGCGAACTACTCCCTCGCGTAATTGCTCGCGTAATGTATCCCGCAAAATGTTCCGAAAAGTGAGAACAATTACGGCAATCGCTTGAGGTTAGTGCCGTTGACATTAAGTTAATCGTATTGTTTCCCTCTAATTTCCTTATTCAATAATATTTAACTATTTGGAAATTTAAATAATGAATTATGCATAATAATAAACAGACACGATCGCTTTGTAAAAATAAAACAAACAATGTTTAAAGAACGCTGAAACTATTTCTAGTGGAAAAGCTAAACTTAAGATTACCTTTACAAGTTTTCATTATAATTGGATTTATAAGTCTCGCCTGTTGCAATTAAAAAAATACAATGATGACAACAGTAAAATAGAACTGAAAACTTAACGAAAGTGTGTCCCCAGATGGACCGAAAAAGAGGAAAAACTTTTTTATTTTCAACTTTAGAGAGAAACGTGATTGTTTATAAAAGTTTTGCTTCCTCGAAAACCATTACTTTTTAAACAAAATCCAGATATTGTCCTTTTTAGGTAAAATTAAGGAGAAAATTCTAAAAATTTAAAATGAAAATTTTGTTTGGTAGCTTTAATAAAATCAAGGTAACGCTTGTCACAAATATCAGTCAGTTACCAAATTGAGTAATTGAATTGTGGTAAATTTAATAATTGCTGAAATAATGTTAACCCTTCAACAAAGAGTTTACCTTATTCATTGTTATGGGACTGGAGAAGCGTCTTACATCTGCGCAAAACAGAAATTTAACGCGAAGTTTCCAAATGTACATGTTTCCATAAATACATACTTCACGCAATCTTATTAAAAAATTTGAAAGAACAGGTAGTGTACAGGATACTAAGAAAAAGAAAAGAATGTTCATAATGAAGAAGATACTGCTACGATATTTGTTTTAGCTTCTGTAACGACGTAGAGCTGCACAGTTGGGAATAAGCAAATCCCATTTGCAGCGAATCTTAAAAGAAAAGAAAATTAAAACTTATAAGCCAACTTTTGTGCATGAATTAAGAAATGATGAAGATGCAATGCGTTTGGAATTTTGCTTGTGGATAGGAGAAAATCAGTTGAAAAACTAAAATTTTTATAAAAGCATGATATTTTCTGATGAGTCTACATTTTCAACAAATGGAACAGTTTTAACACAAATCGCAGATACTGGTCAAGAGATAATCCAAATTTCAAAATTACAATCAGAAGTCAATATTACAAAAAAGTGAATGTTTGGTGTGGTGTTATGCATAACAAAATTATCGGACCTTATTTTTTTAATGAAAACGATAATCAACATTCTCATTTAATTTTGAATCAAAATGTTTTGTTGCCCACTATAAGAGACCAAGCCAATGTGGAAAATTATTTTTTTCAACAAGATGGATGTCCTGCCCATTCTACAGTACTACACATAAAATTTTTTGGGATAAATTGTTCTCCTCCTAATCGGTGTTAAAAAATACGGATAGAGTTTTACTTGAAAAGTTGTAAAGCTCATCTCATTTAGTGATATTAAAATCTTTTCTTGATTGAAATGCGTCTAAAAATAGGTGTTAAAAAATTATATACAGTGATCGCCAGATAAGTTGGGCCATATGGGAATTTTTTTATTATTGATTTCTCAGAAAAATGTATTGTTTATAAAAGTACCTGCATCTTCCCAAACTCAACATACACTTATCAAAATTTGAATACCTGTTGTCATATACCGAGGAGATCAAAATATTTGCAATCAACATAAGAGTAAAGTATCTTTATTTTTCAAAATACGCGGAAATACTATACGAAAAAGTTATTAAGAATTGTTCTGAGATCTTAAATATGAAATCTCGGTTGTCTAGGAAGAAAAAAAAAATTGGACAAAAAGTTTTATGGTATGAATGTTATTGATCATAATTTCTAATTGATAGAAGAGCGAAAAAGAAATTCCAGAGTATATTAATGTCACACCTGAAGAAACGTCCATCTTTCTTTTTACACCTTCAAAGTTCTACGATACTCACGTTGATACGAGAAAAATAGAAAAATATGGAAAATTTATTTTTTCACCGTAGGCTGCCATGATTTCATATTTGAGATCTCATAACATTTCTGAATAACTTTTCCAAATAATATTTTCGCGTATTTTGAAAAATAAAGGTACTTTATTCTTATGTCGATTTCGATTATTTTGATCTCCTCGGTATATGACAACAGGTATTCAAATTTTGATAAGTGTATGTTGAGTTTGGGAAGATGCAGGGACTTTTATAAAGAATAAATTTTTCTGAGAAATCAATAATAAAAAAAATTCCCATATGGCCCGACTTATCTAGCGATCTCTGTAGATATATAATACATATATAGAAATAACTACCGCAAGGATTAAAATGCTACTTTTGTAGACCACGTTAACACTTTACGTTAAACGTCCTAACTCCGTTTATTTTAACACCAAGAACGGATGGACGCGAGGAAACACCAGACGCGAGGGAACTACAGATTTTTATCTGTGTAGTAAGAAATGTCTTGAACCAACATTTTCCAAATAAATGGATTGGTCGTTATGGATCAGTAAACTGGCCAGCTCGTTCACCGGATTTAAATCCATTGGACTTTCCTTGTGGGGGTATTTAAAACAGTTTGTTTACGCTAATAATTTGGAAAACTATGTTCAATTCTATCACGGAAAATGTTAATAATGTTTATAAAGAATTTTTGTACAGGATTGAAAAATGTGTTGAAATTGGGGGGTTACACGTCGAATGAAATAAATATTTTTCCATAATTTCAATTTTTTATTTTAAGAAAAACAATATCTGGAGCTTGGAGCGGGCACTTTTCGGAGTTGAAATTTTTTTAAAAAAATGAACATTTTTGGAGATATTTTGGACGAGTCAAAATAGATTGGAGATTTCGAGGAGCGGGCACTTTGGGGACACACTGTATGTACTACGTAATCAAAGTAATGTGGAACAGAATAATGCTAGTGAAAGAATTGAGTTAAGAAGGTTTATTGTTTAAATAATCTGAAAGTAAGTATGTATAAAGAACGTACCTGAAAGAGAAGTAGATAAAACCGAATGAAAAAAGCGGAAGTGAACGTCTATTTAAATTTGAATTTTCAATAACGCTTTTCTGAAAAAAAGAATCACCGGGACACGTAACAGTGCTCAGAGGAATGACGAGCCTGAATTGCCTCGGGCTAACACATACAAGAGAAGCTGTGTTTGTTTGAAATCTGCGAACACGAGGCGTGCTAGATGTTGATAATAGTAAAATAGATGGTATCCTCTTTATCCCGCATCAAAACTGAAACTCCTGTCGGTAGGATTAAAACCGGCAGCTCTTGTTCGCCGCAAAGCGTGAAATAGGACAGACAGTGCTCCGGTTTTTCGCGCGAATTTGTTTGTAACATTGAGGTTCTGGAATTTCTGGATGTCTGTAAGGACATAAGCTCTCTATTTAGTGAGTTTCTTGTGATGCTCGAGGGTATTCCTTTGCTTGGAGACAGTTCTCCGTACTGTTGTTCATGTAAATTATATAGTAGTGCAATAACAGGCCCTCTCTTATTCAGGTGATAACCTTACAGAATTCTTTTCGAAATTTACACTTCGTGCATACACGCTACTTTGTAATGTGATGTAAAGACACAATAAAACGGCTAAACTTATAAATAAAGTACCGTAACACAACGTGATTCTTTGACGAGTCCAGAATGTGTCTTTCTTGTGGCTAACTAAGAGGAAGTTTACGTAATAAAATATTATCGTTTATTTGAATAGAGGCTGAGTATCCGGACTTATTGAAACGAAAACTATTCTTTATTTGTTATGGCAAGCTGTATATATACGAATGCTTGATTTGTTTGCTTACTCTCGTACAATGCTTACAGTCAACCGCGTTAGCGGTATCTTTATCTCATTGTTAGTTTTTGCTTTCAAGTTGTAAGAAGACAGGATTTTTTTTGCGTACAAATCAAACAAAAGGAACCACTTTGGATAATAACGTGGTTCTTTCTTGGTAAATAATAAAAAAAAATACGAAATTCCTAGCTATTAACAACCCATTTTTTCTAAATTATTTGGTACCCTACCTATTACCAGTTCACAATTTTTATGTTATGTGAAAATTATGAAAATAAAACAAATCTAGAAAATACGAAATATTGTGTCAGTAATTTTTAAATGCTTTTCTTATGAGACATTATCCTTTTTAATTCCTTTTCAACTTCATTTTTTATTAAAAAAATTACAGGGTACAATCTCGAGCACATCATGGCCCCGTAATTCAATTTGCAGGATTACATTATGAACAGCTCGAATATTTTAGGACGCCATTAAATTTGTCTCTCTTCGGATTTGCGTGGCAAACAGCCTGAGCTGAATTAACCCTTCGCCGAGGTCACTTCACCCGCCCGGCCCACTTTAAATCAAACATAATATATCAAGAGGAGAACGTTCGACGGGGAAGTAAACATATAATTTTATTCGATGAGCGCGGACGTTAAATATAATTTCTGCAATTCCGGAATGTTTGTTTATTAAAAGATACGAAGGGATTTCGCGAGTAAAATGGCAGCTTATTTGTAAACAGCGCTTTTAGGACGTGCGTCTAGTTATTAGGATGTCGCAGACCATGATATAAAATTGCATTAATTTTTACTTTTAATTACAGGTAGGCAGTTAATAATTTTGAAGGTTGCTACATCACATGAGAGTTACTTTTGGGTGAGTAAAATAATTATGAAATTACTTATAATTAGTCTTCGTTAATGCGTAGAATATATCGGATACAGAAGACTGTATAATAATTAAAAAATATAAAAGCTAAATTAAAATGAAAAAGAGAGGAAATATGTAAAAAAACAAGAATGATAAATATGATGCAATGGTTAATTTGTAGTGTGGTCCTGTATTTCTTGAATAATTTAGATGGTTGGAATTAAAAATCTTTACGAAAAGTTGCATTGGATGTTAAGAGCAACAACCCTCACAACTCGTATGACTTGGATCTTCAAATTTGGAGGAGCCACGCGTTCTACTTTTCTTTCTTAAGTAACGTGGTATATTTTTAATTTTAATATTTTTAATGAAGAGTTTAATACAATTTGTATTTCTCTGTGTAAAAATTTCCCCCTGTAGATAGGCTGCTGAATAAAAGATTTAATCCAGGATTAAATTTAAGCCTAGGTTAGAATGTAACACACATTATGATGCATGGGCATATTGTGTGTCACATTCTCACTTAGGCTTAAATTTAATCCTGGCTTAAACCTTTTACACAACGCAGCTTTAGGCGGAGTTGCACAAATCATTTAAGTCAGTCATTTAAATTTAAACCTGACTTAAACAAATGTGACACTCGTTACGACGTGCAGCATTTTAAGGAGACTTTCAATTTAAAGTCACTTTCAGATGTCAAAATAAGTATGAAAACACATTTGTTTATACATCAGAATGGCTGGGTTTTAAACTCCTGTTTATTTCCATAGGAACAATTGTTTTTATAATTGCTACCATGGGAATAAACAGGTTAAACTAGTTAAACTAGGACTGAGAAACCCAGACAATGTGACTTTAATTTCCATTATGAAACTGGCCTTAAGATGTATAAGTACTTTCATTTCATAGTTCTGTATAAATAACTGTGCATAAAATTTTTCACATTTTTGCAGTAATTCTAAACTACATCTTCTACATTTTGTCGGTAAACAATTAAATCCTAAATTTGTAAAAAAGTTAAAGAAAAATTACAATAAGAGCCCAGGTGTCCAAGAGTCTCTCGCTCGTTTGTAATTACTTTAAAGCTGAAATTAAGGATAATATAGAGCAGGGGCGCAAAAGTGGTGATGCTATTTATTTAGCCAAGCGATGATCGAGTTTTTCCGCATACGTATTGCAAGTTTAAAAAAGTGCAAGTCCGCAATTGTCCCGGATTCCTTATTTATTGGAAAAAAAGTGGTATATAAACATTTCTCATGACGTTCATGATCTACTTCAGCCTACGGCTGATCTGGCTTCGAAATAAGGTCACATGGGGAAAAACTGTTGACATCAAAATAAGATATTGTACAGACTGAATTAATTTTGGGCAAAATTGGATAAACAAAAAGGACAAGCTCAAGCATAGCTTCTAGAAAGCCTTCAAAAGAGTAATAAGAAGATATGTGCTTTTATACTCATACGTGTATAGTAGATTCTTCCTTTAGTCCATTTTTTATTAAATTCGGGCTGCTGGACGTCTAGTTCTTAAAATATACTTAAAAACACGTATCATGTTGAATCGACGTTTTTGTGTTTGCATTCATCAGTGAAGAGAATTTTTTCCAAGTAACTAGTCCTCCTCTTGATTTTTAACAAATTGTAAATTGCAAGGGCAGGGCTTCTGTATTCATAGAATAATTCATCAACATTACCGTAGTTATTATTATACCTTTTTGAACGACTTTTTCTTTAAACTAAATTGAGGTTTCAACAAATTTAATATAACTCTGGACAAACGCTATTCTTTAAGTTTCAGTGGACGCCTACTCCTTGAAATAGGTTTAGAAACACATGGAATGTTGAATTAAATATTTTTAATTTGAATTCGCCAGTGAAAACGAGTTTTCTTTTTTACTTTTGACTGTCCAGTCCTTTTATCTTGATATTGAAACATGTAAGCTCAAAAACTTTCTATAACAATTCTAAGGGTATACAAAAGAACAATGTGTGTTATTATAAATGCGGAACAAAAAACTGAAAAAAAATTCAAGAAATTGTTGTTTTAAATTTCAGTTGAAACGCTTAAATAAACAAACATACTCAATCATGCATATTTTTAATGTACATTTTTCTCCCCAAATTACGTTTTCAGAAACAAAAAAAAATGCAGAAATTCTGTTTTAATTCTAAATGGTGTGCGTATTCATGAACGGACGCGTGGTTGATTTCAATGCACAATGCTTCGAATTCTGTGTTCAATTGCAAATTAACAAATGCTAATGCGGCATCGCTTCGCTATTAAAAGTTCATGCCGCAAACACGCAATTGATTGCCGGATCTGTTATAAACAGTGCATTTCAAATCACGTGCTGTAAGTTGGTTATTATTTATAAACGGGCAGTTGCCCTTGGGATGTTGTAATTTTGCGATAAGCGCTCCTAGATAGATATTATGGTATTGGTTTGCAAATTTTAATAATTATTTATGTATTTATTTTGCCTCGAATTGTGTATGTTTAGAGCATAAATGGCTATTGCATAAATTAATAATATGCTGTACATGCACATTTGCAACTTTGTATCAATATATTTAAGACATTATTATACAGAGTAACTAAATAAATTACTGTTCCAATTAAATTTACAACAATTCCACAATACATAAATTGTCTCAACGTTATTTTACGAATCTTTGATACTTGTAAACGGGAAATGTCAGTTCTAACCTTACTGTAAGATGCAATTGTGTAATAATGCATTAAAAGATTCATCATACATAATTATACACCACGAAAAATTGCAAAAATTCTGACTATTTTAATGTACAAAATCTAGTTGTATGGTCGTTCTTTTGGACTTCAGAAAAATGTAATCGTTGAAATGTCATTATTATCTTATTATGACACTGTAACCTAAGCTGTATGATATACAACGTTTAGAACAGTCGCGTTTTCTGTGCTCGCGACTGTACATGATGGCATAACATATCTTTTGGGTAAATTTTTAATTAATTATAAATTATTCTATTTTGTAGATTTTTAAACATTTGTCCCGTAATCTTTGACATTTATTTTGTTACGCGTTTTTTTTTTGGGCGGAACAATTATCAGTCACCCTATATAAGTGTTAATAGTTTTAATAAATAAATTAAAGCTAGTGGAATTAATACGAGATAATAAATAAAAAATT
The DNA here is from genome assembly GCA_958336345.1 of Dorcus parallelipipedus. Classification (NCBI taxonomy): domain Eukaryota; kingdom Metazoa; phylum Arthropoda; class Insecta; order Coleoptera; family Lucanidae; genus Dorcus; species Dorcus parallelipipedus. The sequence goes on from OY284475.1 coordinate 47,371,499, forward strand.
AAATAGGTAATTCTTTTTTGTGTCGTAAAAACTCTATCAGTGCAGGATGCTTGTCCTAATTTTATTTTCACTTATAGCATAATGCATATCATTCGTTTACTCGATTTCCTCGTTAGAGTATGTGATATATATATACAATGCGATCGAAAATGATTGAGCGTCCTTGAGAAAATAAATACCCAAAGGTGATTAAAACTACCTTCGGCCTAGAGAATTTTCGCGTTTTTGAATACTCAAGGTCAGGTGACAATCAACAGAGTTTGTATGTTGTGCACGGTTTGTTTATTAATTGAGTTTTCTACAAGTTTTTCATATCAAAATTAGTACATATTTTTGAAGAACGCTCAATCATTTTCGATCGCATTGTACATATACTGTGTCCACATTTCGATGCTCACCATTGGTATCTCGGTTATTAGAAGACATAGAGCAACGGTTAAATGGGGAATGTTTTGCAGAATTCAATACTCGTGACAGATCTTATTTCAAATTCACCATAACTTATTTAAATTTTAAGATAATTTTAAAAAACCAAAATTTGCCGATTTCAATGTTCCTCAATAACTCGATAACACCTAAAGTGATTTCTTCTAAAGCTTTACAATGTTCAGACACTTTTTTAAGACAAAGCTTTTGATATAAACAGAAACCCCCGATTGTCATTTGTTTTCAAGTTATTAGTGCTAACTTTTGTTTTTCATATGGTAGCCATATTGGATTTTTGCTTAGTTAGTTAGTCTTTAAAAAGAGCTTTTCAAGGATGTATAACATACCCGAAAAAATTTTATTTATAAGAGAGATATTAACAAAAATATAAATTAATTTCTAATATGAAATTAGTAGGCTCTGAAATTAAGCAACAATAAGAAATGAAAGATTAAAGATATGCTAAGTAATACTGAAAACGAAATACGAAACAATAAGAAAAGTCATAAAAGTAAAAAGTAAAAAAGGAGTACTAAAAGCTCAGATTTACAAAGAAACTGTTCAATATGACGACCATTCTGTTCCATACACTTTTGGCATTTTATTCTACAGAATTACGAAGTGTGTTTCCGTTTAATCATCTTAGTAGTACATCCACCATAAATTAAAGTCAAGGAGGTTAAGAACGGGTTACCTCGCAGGCCATTGCACTGGTCCATTATTTGAAAGCACTCTCTCATTAAAGTTTTCTCTCAAAAAATGTTTTACGTCGCGAGTGTTATGGGCCGGGCAACCATCTTGCTGGAACCAAATGTTTTGCATGTTCTCAGTTTAATAATTTCTCTCAAAGCAGGTATTATCTCGTTTGTTAGTAGCTCCACATATCTGTTACCAGTTTAATCTGTAATCAAAGATGAAAGGACCTAGTAAGTGATTATCTAAAATGAAACTAAACTCAAAAACAAAAAAAAATATATAAGCAAAATTGCATACCAATTAAACCGCACCAGACATTAAAACCAAATCAAACTTGAAATCTTTGATTTACCAAATGTGGATTTTCAGTAGACCAATGATAATTATGCCTATTGAACACTCCGCAATTGGTAAATCGTGTTTTATCTGTCCAGGGTATTTTCCTTGATAAAGAAGGTTATCAATGTTTTATAAAAATAAATTATCTAACAATTGCTGAGGTGTTAATTTTTTAATTTTTATCTGGGAATATCAATAATCTACAAGTGTGCATAATTTTCTGCTATTTAATTACAATTTCAATGAACATTTTGCTTCTCCACTACAGTTTGAACGTATTTTGCCCTCCGTCCAAATCATTATTTTTTATTTTCCCTGTATTCCAGTCAATTTTTTAAAAATTTTGTACCTGATTATGGATCTACAAGTCATGCAGAGCTTTTATAAAGAATAGTTTTTTTTTGTGAAATGTAAGATAAACTTTTTCTCCATTTGTATAAAACTTTTTGGGACACACTGTATGTAACAGCATAATTCACGTTCACTAGTGAAGAAAGACTTTTTCAGATGTATTAGAGGGCAATAAAATTTATTCAGCGTTTTTACATAGGTGTTTGCCAACTTTCTCTCCAAAAAAAGTAAGTTGATTACTGCACTTTATGGTAATGTCATAAAAGGTAAAACAAGGGGTGTGTCTAGTGCTTTAAGTTTAGAGTGAAATTCTACACAAATAGTTTTTTCAATGTTTATAATGTAACAATTTTTGGTACCACAATCCAAATACATTAATGATAGTTTTTACTTTCTCCATTGTACAGTTATAGTCCTATCAGGTAACCACAATTTGCCTATAGTAATATATTGCGGCAAGTCGTCAATGAACAAAAGAAATTTAAGAGGAGCATGAACACTACCCTGCGGTGTACTATAATCGAGATAAGGGTCCGAACATGAACGTCTACTTTTACTTGGTAGTTGCGTTGCGAGAAAAAAGATATTACCAACTATTTATTGATTCCTTCAGCTTAAGGACATAAAGCTTTCGTGATATAAAAACAAGTATGCAAAAACGGAATCAAAGCTTTGGTTAGGTAATCAATGAATCGTTAAATCTAATTTATTCGGTATTCGATATCAATAGTAGCTGATTCAGTCGAATCAACCCTGTTGATTTTTTGTAAGTATTGAATATTTACTGTTATATTAAGAGAAATTAATATATTCCTTCGATAGTTGTATTTGGTTTTGGTTTCCGTTGATTTTTTATTAATTTTTAAAATTAGGAGTTCAAGTTAAATGAATTTTTAATACTTCCTACAGAAGGCGATAGCATCCATTCTAGGAATGATTAGTCGAAATAATAAAATGGGGATATTATACAGATTGAACTGAATCTTGAGATGTGAGCTAAATTGGGTAAATAAAACCAAAAGGTGAGTACCCAGTTTATTTTTTATAGAGGGCTTAGTTGGGCTCTTTGAGCCAAAACATAGAACTGCTCTATACATTTACATAGTACATTATTCTTTGAGTTTGGAGTTCATACAACTAATTAGTGAAATTGGAGATACTATGTAGACATAATTGAATCTTCAGAGTTGGGCAGAATGTGAAAAAGCTGAATACCTCCAGCAGAGCTGACAAGAAGAGAGACCTCGGAATTAATAAATATATTAGCTGCTCTGTAATACATGCGTATTCCTATATATTTTATTGATTCGGAGTGATTAAATTTGTTTAAGACATACTTCACTTAGAAATATACAACCTATTGAGTCAAATATTTTGAATTCAAATTGGTCAATAGAAATAAAAAGTTATTCTGACTTCCAAGTAATCAGTCCTCACCTTGGTTTTGGCCAAACTCTGATTACAGGAATAAGTTTCTGAAGGTCGTTTAAACTAACCACTTCTGTTAAATTGTAACAGTATTTTTTTTTAAATAATTCTCTTCTCCAACTATAAATGAATTGGGTAAAGTAACGCAAAGTTTGGAGGCGATAGATTTTTGTCGGCTCGACACAATCAAAGTCCACTTATTATTGCTATAATTTTCAAACTTTACACGGTTACAAATAATGGCTACTGCACGCTCTCACAATTTATAACAAAATCTGTGTGGGTGTGGTTGATTGAGAACAAACAAATTCTGGTGTAGATCGAACTTTATAGCACGCAACGTAATCAGATTCAGGCGACTACAACATCCCTTGGCCTATGATATTCGGGCGATAAATTCTGAAAGCAGTGCAGTTTTTGCAGCTATCGAGGAGGCGGTTTTTTTTTTAAATCAGATCGGTTAAGCATAATAAGGCTATTTATATCCCTTTATGCTGCCTTTATCATTCTCCTGCGTCAACCTACTGACATTCGCGAGTGGATGCGTGGATCCGGAAATTCACATGTCACTTTGGTAATACAGTGCGCACAAAGGACCGAAATATGATGAAAAATAGGGAACTTGCTCCCGTTTTGCTTCGGATAAAAGAAAGTCTTTGAATAATTCTTTCGGTATATGCGCCGCGCTTATTTTGCTGCCGCATGAAATTTGATTTGATGTGCATTCTGCCGTGAACAATTTTCAAATAAAGAGAAGTCGCAAGAAATAGAGCTGATTAAATTCTACAAATTAAATTAACTCAAAAGATGAAGAATTTTGAAATTACAAGGAAATTACTGCGGGAAATGCTCTTTCTCGTAAAAAATGTAGCAAGTTCTTTTGCTAAAACAATTCGTAGAAATCATTAACGTAAGCATGTGTTTTATTAATTTGAACATATTGAATCTTAATTAAGATTGCGGCGGCCTTATGAGATTCGTAGACACATTAAGTACAAGTAGACATTCGTAAATAAATTGAGGCAGATCACGCAAACGATTATATGAATCGCTTCCAAGGCGAAATTTATTTGGGGATCGTCTGGAGGATGAAAATGTCGACTAAACATAGTGTGCGGAACCAAAATATATCGCGGCGAAAATAGACACGGCAATGCGATCGGCACTCCATTTACAAGTGTCTAAAATACTAAAGCTCCTTGCATTTAAAAGCTCGGTCGTACGGCTGTTACCGTCACTCAATCGGAAAAAGTTTTCATCAAATATAGTTTTTAAGTTTTTTTTTTTTCAAAAATGAAAACTGAATAAGGAAAAACTATTTTTAATATTTCCAAAATTTGTAATTTTGAGACAGATTTTTCATGTTTTAGTATGCACAGTGTTGTTGGTTTGGAATTGTATTCAGATTAAGAGGGATCAATTTTGGTTTATACTAACTAAATAAATTAAAAAAAAAACCCTTTGTGTTGGTATCTAATAATAACATTAAATATTTTTAACTTTGTTTAAAGCTGGGGGTTGAAAATGTGTGTGTATAAAAAAAGCAAGCTCGGAGTTGATGTTTCCACATGATAAATCAGTTTGATCATGTTTGGAGAGCGAAAGTGCGTAAAAACGTCAATAAAATAATCATAAAAGTAAGTGGATCAAAGAAAAACACCATAAAAACATCAATTCAAAGCGATAGCCTTGAAGCAGAAATCTGGGGACAACGCCTCACCAATCGAAGAACCTTCGCCATTGATATCGCTCACAAAGCATCTTAAATAATAAAGTAAATTCTACGCTGGCTGTTAGACGATTCTTCGACATCAAAAGGGAATATAGGACTGCACACATTCTAAGTGAACGAGAGCAGCTGGCAGGCAGCAGAAGGCGACCTGTAGAATAACGGACCGATTGGTTACCTGGACTAAAACTCGCTTTAGGTGGTTTCACCAGATTTCAGCGATTTTACAATATCCGGTCGTTTATCTTACGACCTGTCGAACGGAACGAAATTCCCTGCGATACACTCCGTAGGCTTATACGGGGTTGGCTTCGGAATTATTCATTAACCGTTTTCAGCTATAACAAATGTAATTAGTACTGCCCTAAAGAAAAAAATAGTAAACAAGTCAAAAGTGTCAAAACTTTTCTTTGATTTTAAAATTACGCTGTTATATACTTTTATGCAACGAAGTAAATTAGAAAGTTCAGAAAATTTCAGACAGATTTTATTGCAATTTATTGTTAGGAGAGTATAAACAGTTTCCAGTGGAGAACGTTTTATTTGGCTATCTCTAACAGATTTTAGTTTCAGTTTTAAAGGTATTGCAATCTTACATTTTCGACTATGTAATTAATGTATTGTTATTGAGTTTTTTAATCAATCACAGTTTTCAAAACGTAATTCTAGACTTTTTTCTGACTTGTCACTTTACTCTTTTTTGGACAATTCTTATCTAATAGTTTATAATTCTTAATCAATTTAATACTGTTCAGTTAATATCATTATGCCACCTTTTGTTTAGTTTTTTTTTTTGTTTCCTGTTTCTTGTCCTTGACGTTACTCTATTCTTATGTTCTTTGAGCTGTCAGTTGAGCAAGGTAAGTATCTTCTTCAAAGTCGTATAAAGAACTTCAAGTAATAAGGCCTGAATAGCCTGGGAAGCGCTTCTTGGTTGTAAATTTTTATTTTCGTTTTTCCCCTGTTTCTCTCTTTCCAAATATGCATTCGTTTAGTGAATAGTAGAGTCTGGTCACCTTGTTTATTCTCTTGTTCATTTCTGGACAATCAAATTTGAAATTTTGAACATTAACTGAAGAATTTTGTAATTAGAATGTAAACTAAAAATTATTTTTATGCTCTGATAAAGGTAACAAAAGGTACCGAAAGCTTAGCAAATAAAAATAAAAAGTTTCATTGCTGACCACTTGTCCGTTAATTTTAAAATAGTACAATTAATTACCAATGGTCGATACTTCTTGGTTCGTTTTAATATTTTCCTTCGATTTTCCTCTAGTAACTATTCATTTATCATCATTCTGCGTCTATTTAAATTTATGTCCATTTTCATCTTTCTTATTTCTCTGGTTCAATTTTCTATCTGACTTTCCACTTTATTTCTGAATCCAGAATGAGTTCCGCATACAGTAATCTGTCTATTCATGTCAACTTAAGGTTCTTGTATCTTACTATGGTTTCTTTTTCCTTGTATTTTCCAATAACTTATTCGTAGGCAATATAAATAACAACGGACTCAATCCATCTCCTTGTTGTGCTCTTTTTTCTAGCTTAAAAACTTTTGATCTTTCCCCTAGCGTTTGTATACAGAGAGAAATGACAAAGTGAAATTTTCTACAATTATATGTAAAAAGGAGTTGTAGATATGCTTAACACAATTGTAGAGATTTTTTCAAAAAATTCAGATTTATTTTCTCCTCTGCTTGATAAATGTTTTACATATGTTTGTAGTAAAATTATTACTCAATTTTGGAGTAAAGAAGTAAACAGCCATTTTACTTTTGTACTACAATAAATTCCTACAGGTGTGAAGAGAAAATTTGCATAGTTTATCGTAAAAAATTCTACAATGGAAGGAAAAATATACCAATATTGCGTGAAAACGTTTTCTATATTTTGAAAATATCGAAATTACTAACCCGCTAGAAAAAATTACTATTGAATGTGTCAACAGTTAACATTTTAATTCAAACTGTTTGTATAGGATGAAAGTGGGGTACGACTCACCATCATTTCCAAGAGCAATGGACAATTTAAATTTGTATTCTGAGGATATGCGGTGTTTATAAGCTGAACGAAAGATTTTTTTTAAATTTTTCATAAAGAAATAAATTTGTAAATAGTAAAGAAAAATTTAGAGTAATGTATTATTTATGTTTTAAAGGACTTGTTTGCATAATTATTAAAATTCGAGTGTTCATCAGATATATTAAGTTTGTGTAAATATTTATAGAAATATTAAATTACATGTATATTATAAGTAAATTATTTAGGATTATTGAAATGTAAATACGTAAGATTTAAGCTCAGAATTGTTATAATTAGAATAATTGATTTAATAATGTCATGACGGACCGAACGTTTGTTGGAAAACTGTAAGCGGCAGCGCGGAGTTCGGAAATTGAATCAGTGAGGGCGCCGCGTGAGCTATTGTAAATTAGACCAACCGGCACAGATACTATATCCGCCCGTATGCATTCAAGTTCACATACAAACTCGGATCTAATTACAGTACACTCGCGCTAACGTGAACACTGTTTAACATGAACTCCTGCATAACGTGAACACCTAAATTTTAGCATTGGCCACTGTCTAACGTGAACAGTGCACCTCGCTAACATGAACAGATACTTTATATACTATAAAAATTTACAACATCCAAAGAATCACTTTTTACTTAATTTTTTTCCAAAAATATATAATATGTAGTACATAAATGAAGGTTGAAAGTGATGTGTCATGTTTTTAATTGTTTTTAAAAGATGAAGACTGCATTTCGGAAACATGAACAATCGCGCAAAGTCCAAAGAATCACTTCTTACTTCATTTTTTTCCAAAAATACATAATATGTAGGACATAAATAAAGGTTGAAAGACATAAAAATTACATCTTGGAAACATGAACAATCGCGCAAACATGAACACACTTGGTTTTAATTAGTTCACGTTAGCGCGAGTGCACTGTATTTGCATCGTTTTTATTAGCTTTTGATGCGCACATCAGTCTAGTCGTCTAGTTCATTGTTGCCAGGATTCGGGGAAAATTTTGTGCCACGTCAGTTCTATGCTCTTTGCACTCGCTCATAAACATAAATTCATCACTTCGATGTGCCTACGTAGCGGAAAAAATACGCGCAAAGGTTATTGCAAACAAGAACGAACTTGTAACTACTACTACATATTACTACAATTTTTTCCCAAATAAAAGGAACTAGTTCTACATAAAATAGAATTCAAATCAACATATAATGTACAACACGTTTACAGTGTATTTTACAAATTTAATTTACATACTTTAGGATTACACGTTCATAAATAAATGTGTTAAACAATTTCTTCAATAAAATGTATTCTTTTACCACAAATATTACTCTACAATCGCATGTAAACGTTTCACATTTATTATTCCTGTCTTCTTTTGAAGCACAATTTGTAGACACAAAGTCTACAATTGTGTTAACAAACACCATTGTTTTTTCTCTGTGTATCCTTCCTTTCACGTTGACATATAGCTTCTTTATATTTTGAATTAGCTTATACTCCAATAGTTTCTTCTTTTCTATTTCGTCGAATAGAATTCGTCCTGATTCTATAGTCCTTTCTGTTATGTTTCTGATCATGTATATGTTATTTAGGCTAGGCGCATATTGAGACGCGCCTGACGCGTGTAACGTGACACAGCGCAGCGCGCGTTTTTTTAACATACGGAATTAAATGGGTCAGCGCAAATTGGAGACGCGACGCTACGCAGCGTTAATCGCGTCGGCTGAGACGCGTGACGCAGTGGCAGAGACAGAGATTTCGCGCCACACGTGTCGCGTGTTTTGTTTTTGTTTCTATTGATATTGATATTGGGATTTCTGTATCTATGATGATGTCGGAAGAGAAATTGATAGAGGCGGTAAGAAAACATCTTGAGTTATATGAGTTTTCTTTGCGAAAAATTCATTTCACACATAAATACTGCGCGAGAACCACGCTGACTGAAACTGTCCCTCAATTTGCGAATCATCATACTACGCGTGGGGCGCGCTCGCGTCATGCCGCACGGGTCAGGTCGCGTCATACGCGCCACACGCGTCTCAATATGCGCCTAGCCTTATAGTTTGACGTTTCGTTTTGAAAAATGCTTTTTAGTTGAAATAAAAATAAACATTTATTTACCAATGCGCCCATTTTGAACACATTTTTCCATATATTTAAAAATCTTTATTACTTTTCGCTATTTTTGTACCTGCACTGTTTTGATTGTTAATTTTGTTTAGTTTTACTTCAGTTATGTTTTCGATATTTATCATTGTCCTTAAATCTTCTGCTAAATAAATTCTAAAGTAATGGATACTCTGCTTACGTTATTTAATTTATTTAATAAAAATTTTCTTGTTCACAATATTTATTGTTTGCAAGTTGCTTAAATTTTGTTTGTTTTTTATTGCTTTCAATTTAACTTTATCGGTTTGAAAATTATTAGAAACTTGTTATCGTTGTTATTTAGTATCGTCAAATTTTCAAGTATAGATGAAAGAAATCGAAGGTTAACACCGTTTTAAAAAAATGGACCTTATAGTGAACCTACAAAAATATTTTGTACTTTTAAAGAAAAATATATTGTATAATAAACAGCTGTTGCTGAATGCCAAGATTTTGTATCCATAAAGTCAGAATGCGAGCAGTGTTAGTAGTCTGTATTTAATATTTAATAGACAGAGGAAATGCGTGTCGACCTAATTAAGTGTACGCCCCTGAAATTTAATAATAAAATTAAACCCTTGCCCAAATCGCTGATATTTCAGGCAAGTGCCTGGAATAAATTCGAAGAAGACGGCCGCCCCCGTTCGTGAAAACCATTTATAACAAAACATCATTTATGTATACACCTCCGCTACCAATCTTCCACGAAAGCTGTAAGGTCCCGATGTGGTCGGAGCAAGCAGCTAAGTTCTAGTGCGGTCGGCACTCGATCCGTGCTAAAGCTCTAATAATCCTAAAAGGCCAACCATAAGCTGAAGCTTCTGAACTGAATAAAGGGCCTCCCGACTACACGAACGACTGGTCATGCACTTGCACTGATTGTTTTGAATAGCAAATGGACAATGGAAGAGAGATAAGACGGAAAGCGCATAGAAATTTTAGAAATGGGTTTCAGTTGCACATTGTCTAGCCAAACTATGAATATCGCTCTTGTTATACAGAGAGTTTGTAGGAAACGCACAAGCACGTGTAAAGTTTTTTCGTTACATTTTTATAGTCTCACACCTAAATAAAGAAAACATAAACTATAAGAATTCCATTGTAAATATCTTCTTCTAGACGAAACTTTTTTTTAGTATCTTTAAACTAAAGAAAGCAATTAGAAATGGAAGAATTATATTCGAAAATTCATTGTTCCTGTGTCAACATTGTGATCATAATACCATGACGAGATATAACAAAAATACAGGGATATTCACATAAACCGTTCGTTAAAAGTTTTCAAGGTTGCAGTTCACGTAGATATTTGAAATTTAAGGAGCAAGGGTTTTCCGTAGAGGTCTCTTTAAATAAAATAAAATTGTCTTTGTATCACTTCCGGTTGTACCGGAAGTCGCTATCAACTCGCTTATTTTAAATGGAATGCTATATTTTTTATCACGTTTTTGAATTCTACATGTAAAAATATGTTAAATTGCAATACATTTCCCTATCTCTAAAATGCATCATTTTTGAGATATATTGAATTTTCTTAGAAATTTGGATTCTGCAATCTGATTTTCAAAAAATGATAACACAGCTGTTATTGAAGCAATTTTATTTGTAATAGCTAATATTGTAGTTGAAGCTTTAAGGTTCTTAAAAATTCCATCAGCATAATCTATTAAGCTACAGGGTGTCTAAAACGCACCGCTCCACTCGAAGATATTCAAACACAGAAAAATACTTTTTTTCAAATGGAATGACCGATATTTTAATGCACCATTGTATGTGGAATCAAATGCTGAGTCGAACTGTACTAGCATTCCCTATACCTAACTTTAACAGTTTTTGAGTTATGAAACATTTTCGATTTAATTCATAGAAAATTACAATTTTAATAGGTCAAATATTTTTAATTTTATTAAGATAGCATGGAAATTATAACAACGATTACTGTTACTACAAATTTTGTAGTCAACCAAGGAAAATAGAATTTGGCAAGTGGAAATTCACAAATTTTAATAGTTCTTTAATCATCCTTCTCTTAGGACGCTTGTGATCTTATAAAATGAAAAAGCATGAATTTCATTACTTTAAATTGAAGAATAAAATAGCTGCTAGTTTGCAATTCTCTGGATTAGTGTGAAAGTATTTTAAAACCATTGTCTAATTATCTTCGTTACTGATCTTCGTACATTTTATTTTTCCAAATTGTATAAAGTTAGGTTCAAACTTTCCAAACTGTGTTTTATTCATAGGAGACAAGAGGGGTACATTTTATTGAACACACATTCTCTGCTCTGAACAATTTTAGATCATTCTTCGTGAATTTAAAAAATAGATTTAAAATATCAGCGTTTGAATAATTTTGATTTTGATTTTCAACTTTTTTTTTCTTTTTGCTTTTGCTTAAAATTTGTAGTAACAGGAAACGTTAAATGCAATTGTTTGTTGTTTTCATAACTATATCAACAAAATTAGAAACATTTAACCTAATAAATGTAAATTTTTATGTATTAAACCAAAAATATCTTATAACTGAAAAACTGTTAAAGTTAGGTATAGGGAATGCTAGTATAGTTCGACACAGCATTTAATTCCACATACGATGGTGTATTAAAATATTGGTCGTTCCATTTGAAAAAAAGTATTTTTCTGTGTTTGAATATCTTCTTAATAGATTATGCCTATGGAATTTCTAAGAACCTTAAAGCTTCAACTACAATATCAGCTATTACAAATAAAATTGCTTCAATCATAGCTGTGTTATAATTTTTTGAAAATCAGATTGCAGAATCCAAATTTTTAAGAAATTTCAAAATATCTCAAAAATGATGCATTTTAGAGATAGGGAAATGTATTGCAACTTAACATATTTTTACATGTAGAATTCAAAAACGTGATAAAAAATATAGCATTCCATTTAAAATAAGCGAGTTGATAGCGACTTCCGGTACAACCGGAAGTGGTACAAAGACAATTTTATTTTATTTAAAGAGATCTCTACGGAAAACCCTTGCTACTTAAATTTCAAATATCTACGTGAACTGCAACCTTGAAAACTTTTAACGAACGGTTTATGTGAATATCCCTGTAGAAGTTGTATTTTTCTCCATTGGTATCCTTGTAAATTGTATACAGTGAGAATTTTTTAACGAAGAACATACATAAGTGCTATTGAATTTTTTAAAATCGAACATAGGCCGAAAAGTACGTGGTAACCATGGATATGGTTAACATTAATTGTCATTATTTTTCTTTCACACATTTGACAATGCAATTTGACATATATTCAATGAATGAAAGGACACAAATCTACACTGGTATCGAGCAGGATCCAGTTTAAGGCAATTAACAATTTTTATGACCGTTTGGGATATGTTCTCAAACTTCCAAAAAAAGATTATTTTTATCTATTTCGGAAAAAGAGCTTCAGTGCTAGACAAACAAGTACGAATGGTATCCATAGTAACGAAGCCTACATACATATTAACATTAAGCCTATGTTCGATTTTAAAAACTCACCTTCAATATTGTAGCAAGGATGCATATGTTCTATGCTAAAAAATTTTCACTGTATACGTACCTATAGTATACTTTATCCTCCTTATACATGTAGGTGAAAGGAATTGCATATATTTTATTACTAAATTGATTTTTTTTGTAAAAAAGTTGAGAATAGTAAAAGGATGAGATGGTTAGAAAACTAGGAGATGGAGAAAGAAACTGGAGTTGAAATAAAGAAATAATTCTCCAATTATAGTTTTATGCCTCAGTAAATGTTTAAACTTAGTTTGTTTCAAAAAATGTACGAGCAGAGCAATATAAAAACAATAACTTTTGCAGTGATATTACTAAACGGACATTCAGCAAATGGAGCACGTCATCTGTTCAGGGCATACCGAAAGTTATTCCCGTCACGTTGCCAGTACTGCACCGGTATTGTTGAATCGTGCAGTGCGCAAATAACTTCATAAAAGTGCAACGAAATATTCGAAACGTAAATTTCTCATTTATCATAATTTCTCACATGGCGGCGATTCATGCTAGTTTATTAATTTAGCGTGCGTTAAACGTGAAGCTTATAAACAAGTAGCAATTTCCCTCGCGCAGCAGTAAATTAATACCTCCATTTGTGCAGACATGCATGACAGGACAAATATAATTTATTTCCTGAGGAATATATTACTTCACTTAAGTGAATTGCCGCAGAATTGTTGGGGAAATCGGGGGCATTCGCTATATAATTTGCTAAGACGAATGTAGGTACACATTATGTCGTTACATTTCGCGCCCTTCTTGCGCAGTTTTTGTTCATAAACAACATTTTAACTTTATGCTAATTTTAGACTTCAAACTGCATAATTTGTTCCACATATAAAGCCGCAGGTAGAAATTGCAAGTGGTTATTTATTCGTTTTTTGATTTTCTGCATTATTTTGTAATTTGCATGTAACATTCTTAGTCGTAAGAATAATAAATTATTCGAATGCAATTTTTTTTTAGATTCTTAAGATAACACAGAAAGAAAATATTCCTGTAAAAGTTTAAAATAGTATTACAATCAATCAACTTTCTAGGCGGACTATAGATTGTACAGTATTTCAGTCTCTTGTAACACCAATCGACTAGAATTATAACAGTCAGTAAGTGATACAAATCAACGCAATTTTATAAAATGATAAAATGACAAGCTACTCAAAGGCATCTGATACAAACAATTAGTGAAAGAATTAGACATTCCTTTTTTAAGAACAGCCAAAAATGGGGTGTAAAGGTTCCATGAAGGAAGAGCAGACACTACCAAAGATTAAGGGGGTGTGTACACATACATACATCGTATAACGTGAACGCATGAATGATTTGTTTTAACTTGATAAAATGTCTAAATGCATTTATTTCAGTGTTCAGATCTAGAATTTATGTCGTTCACATTTTAGAACATGCAGAGTATCCAAACCAGATGTTCACGTTTAGGGATGATCATATAATTTGTCGTTCACGTTATAGAAACCACAGTGTAATTAGAAATAGGCAAGCGGTGCAATTTGAGCGAGGAGGGAATAGGTATCATAATTAAAATATGAATTATTTGTGTCTTTAAAGATGCCATGGAAGAAATTAATTAGTAATGAAAAGCAAATATAATAATAATTCCTCATTACAGGTCTTGAAGGCTGTAGGGTGTAACAGAACAGATCAACTACAACTGGAACCTAATGGTCTACCAGGATGGTATCCTGGCTAGCGTTACGCATCGACTGCCTATTATTACCCCAGAGTTTTATCTCCAGATAACTTTTTAAGAAGTCTCAGTCGAGCTAGGGCGAGAAAAATTGCCATTGATAATCGATATTACGTTTCGATTTCGCGTTACCAATTTCCTAATCTTTTATTTCTAATTTTGGCTTCAGTGATCGCTCTATCTGCATACAAACTTTAAGGGTTTTGGTTTTATTGGAATTTAGAACGGAAGAGGACGTGCCATCGGAGATCTGGCTTGTACGTCCAGCGTGCCTTGTGGTAGCCATTGATAAATCAACGTACACTTGGTCGCATTTTCGTAGTAGTGTCGTATGCTGCAGCCCCCTTGCAGACCGAACGTAACGTAGAGTTTGTGGAATTCGAGTGTGGTATTATACAAACCCTCTGTCTTTTATTTATACGCGTCTTTAAATTGATTATTGGGTACCTTCGGTGCCTCGTGATACCGTTTTTGCCTGCCGAAGGCCTTGGTTCCTTAAGAACTGCGTTTCGTTGCATGCGTTCATAGAGTTCGTTCTTGTAATTGCGCTACTGTCCCTCTGACAGAATTTATTGTACTTTATTTTGTGAGCCGTACAGGATATCCTCGCCGGTAATTACGCTTTAGTTGACGCTTTGTAATTTCCAAATTATTTAAAGTAACGAATTTTATTTTTGGCCATATTGTTAAAGCTGCCCCTGTAATCGTTTGTTGAACGTTTCGCTCCTTTTATTGGGCCACAATTTTGTTGCATATTAAAAAACCCCGTACCACCGTTTGTCGTATTTTTCTTTATGGTCAATATACAGGGTGACCGATAGTTGAGTTATATACAGCGTGTCTGACAAACAATTGCATTGCGGAAATTAAATCTGAAGGATTCTCAAACGCTTTTAACTACGTCTGCAGTCCTAACGGTGCCACGTTTTTCACCATACTACTTGGAACTTATAACGCTAGGTGGCATCCTTTTATTTTACATCCAGGTATCGAGTTACCGACAATCCTATTGTAACCCACTCCGTCTCTACTGAGCTGACCGACGAGTTTCCCCCAGCCAGCGATCGCAACTTATGCAAAGTCAATTAGGTAGATATTGAAAGGTAGGTAGCAGGCAGTAGTGGAAATTGAAACCAGTTTGTTGATTAGTCATCTGTTCACTAGACTACAACAGCGCAGAACAGCATCCTAGTAGTACAATTCCAACTTTAAGCCAAAGCTTAAAAGTTTAGCTTAAATTTAAACTGGCATTGTCCAACTTGGTCGCTGTTAAACTTTTTAAATCGCCAGTTCGCCAAATCGAAGCTAATAAATTATTTTCTAGAGCAATATTTTTGAATTCTCTAGTCAAATACAAGACTTTTCAGATAATGGTTGTTCTGAAATGGTCAAAACGTACAATAGCAACGCTATTGCAGCTCAGAATGTGGAGACTTCAAAAATTTGGCCAGACTCGACCTAAAGGTTGGTAAAAAAATTTAATCCACTGGCTGCGGAAATACTTAAGTGAAATCCTCGCCCGCAAAGAGTACAACACAACGATGTATTAATTATTACGATGATTTTGATGGATTGTGTCCTGGCATCTGTACCCAAAGAGTAAAAATGTTACGACAGAGGTTATCTTCAGCTTCCGCACACACATGAACATCACTTCTCCATGAAATGCCAGGATCCTTAAATCCCGTATTGTCTTTGAATGTTTACTGCAGAACGACTTTCTTAACTTAGAACCAACTCCTTTATTCCCCTAATACATCTTGCCCCCGCTGCCCGGACTATAGCTGTTACCGCTTTAAAACGTTCGTTAAGTGGTTATCAATTGCCGAAATGACTACATTTTTGCAACATATTGCTGTGTTATTTCTTTTCTAGGATAAATAAAACTTAAATGAAAAGGATACGCACTTTGACTTTGTAAAATGTTCATTTCTTTTGGCTTTTGGTGCCATTTTTCCATTATGTTTGTATAAAAGGGTCCCCTAGAATTCTGAAAATTAAATTTTCATTAAGATTTTTCTTTTATTAATATTTCTATTTTGTTAAATGTAGAGTTTGCCTAACCTCGAAGATGGTCTTTTAAGTATCGACTCGCCAACTACGGCCAATTGGTTGAAAAACAAGTTTAGAGAACTTTTTGGTGACGACTCTGATACCGAGGCCATGCCAGATTACAACACAGCACCATCTAGGCCTGTTGTTTTGGTCCCTGAAGTCCCAAACGCATCAGTCAGGGAGGTTGGGTTTCCGGATCTTGAAATGTCTGTCCCTCAGCAGATGGAGGCTTCTGAATTTGAGGAAGCCATTAAAAAAGCTTCCTCGTGAGTTCCTAAAGGACCGCCGTGGGAACAAGCGCCGATATCTGCTCCACCTTCCTGATGGGGCGAAGGTGAAGATGCTGAAAGTGGAGGTCCTTCGTCTGGGGTTAATTGGCTGGCCTACAAAGAGCTAGATTAATTGTTATGCATTTGGCTTATATAGAATCACATTTTTGAGTTTAATTTTGTTGAATTTTTAATTTTAATTTTGTATTTTGAGGTTAGATTTTCTTTTGGGACAAGTTTTTGTTGACTTGTTTCCCTATATAAATGGGGAAAATTTTCAGTAAAATTAAGTCTTCCTTGGGCAGTGTTGGTGAGAACATCTCTTCTAGAATGGTAAACTGTTTGAAATATTATTGTTGTTAATTTTTGATTTGGCTCACACACTTGTATTTAACTGATCGTATACAGATTGGATGGTTTATCTTAACTTGTACAATTAGAATTTGTTTATGGTAAAGACGTCATTGCGATTTGCTATAACAAAGTTAAAGTCCAACACGAACGCGACACCATTGTATTTAACCTATCGTATACAGATTAGATGGTTTATCTTAACTTGTACGATTAGAATTTGTTTATGGCAAAGACGTCATAGAATAATTACATTGCGTTTTGCTATTGCAAAGTTAGCTTCCACACTACATTCTAACAATTATACAATATACCTGTTCCATAATCAATCAACAAATCAAAACATAACTCTTTTATTGCATTCAACGATTTTCTGAATTTTGAGGGACACGGAATCAAGGTATTTGCCTTAGCGGTCTCTGAAAACAATTCACCTGTTTGTTAACGATGAATTTGAGGTTGAGAGTTACCAATTTCAATTCACCGTTGCAAATTATATTGTAATTTATGTATATTTCCCAACTGATAAATATTTTTGGTTATGTGAACACATATTTTGACATTTACTGTTTAACATTGGTAGTATTGCAACTTAATAAATTTGTTACTAAGATATTTGATTTTTACTTACCCATTCACCACGTTGCTCGTAAATTTGCACAACAACATTTCAGTAAATACTTTGAGAGTCTCTGTTTCTATTTTAACTGCGACATTGCCTATGAACCTCGTGCAGTGTTGTAACTTGTCTAACAATAAAATCACTAGGCCCTGAGATTTCATTTAATTCTAAAAAGGTATATGCTCAAAACCGCAGCAATATGAGTAGAGGAAATTCAAGCAGATGACAGTGTGGTTATTCAAACAATCACAGAGGGGTATTTTGGGGGTGCGGAAACTAGAGATTCATCACTACCCCCGCGGCTGCTTCTCGTAATACATTGTTGTTTGTGCACCCATGTTTGAATGAAATGATCAGTAGTTATTACACTGTTTAGGCTAAAAATCAGTCACGCGATGTCTGACCATATGAGTAGTTTGCAAACATAAGAAAGCTGGTCGGTGAGATTGTAGTGGAGTCTTCTGTTGCTGAGGTACCAATTAGTCTGAAATAGCTAGACATTTTAGGCGTAACGGGCGTTCATTAAAAAAAAACGGGTTTTCTCTTTCTAACATGAGCGTAGGGCCTGTCGTGTAATTTAGTTCATACAATTTGATGCAAATTCTTCTTCGACGCACACGGATGAAAATAAAGATAGTGCATTGTCAATATTTGACCACTGCTGACCCTGTTGAGTTGGTGCATGTCTAAAAATCACAGTGGTCCATGTTGATATAATC
Organism: Dorcus parallelipipedus; assembly: GCA_958336345.1. NCBI lineage: Eukaryota > Metazoa > Arthropoda > Insecta > Coleoptera > Lucanidae > Dorcus > Dorcus parallelipipedus. The sequence goes on from OY284475.1 coordinate 47,389,899, forward strand.
AAATTCACGGAACTTGAGCTCTGCGTCATCAATCACCGAAGTTATAACCAACAAAGATTTCAGTATTATTTCTTTGTCAACGGTGAATAAAAAAGAGGATGAAGTTATGCTTTTTATGTATGATGATGCAACACCACATGCATTTTATTTATAACGCAGAGCCCTTCTCTTATGAAAACAATAATATAAACGTAATCTTATCGACGGCTAAATTCGTTGGACATGGTTCACTTCAAAATTTAGTTTTATGTGTTTCCAGTAAAATATGCTGTGAATTGCGAATTAGGGTGACGATAATTTATACGCTAATTACAAGTTTCGAAGTTAATTTTTTTGCTTGCATTAAAATTCAAGTAAATTTTGCGTTAACATTGCATTTCGTCTTTGAATTAATTTCTTTGCAACTTTCCAGTTCTCTGGTCTTAGTTTCGCCATTTCTACCTTTGAAAACGTGGCGTGAGGAATTAAATAAAGTGTGAGCATTCAGGCAGCCTGAAGGGCTACACTGTGTAATAGTTGTACAGAGAATGATGAATTTCTAACCATTATAAGAAGTCGGACGTCGCGCAATTAACGTCTACGAAAACATTGAAGTGGCGTTTCATGAGCGCCATTTCTTTTCCCAGGTACGTTTCGTTGATGTTATTTTTCTTTCCTGCGCGGAAAATATCCACCCGGAGAAAATCATCGTTTTCGCGTATTTATTGCACGTGGACATTTCGATTAAGTACCTCGTTATTTATGAAGGTAATTTCGTCCGGGTCAGTTGTTATGTCATATCTGAAAACATTGCCGCAGTTTCTTTCGTTGCTTAGTAGCTTTAGTAATTCAGATTCTTCCCAAACCATTTGAAGTAACAAATTGAAGTTTATATGTATTATCTATCTTGATTCTTAATCTTACTTCGTCACTTTGCCTTGAAACATTTTATTCAGTCTGTATACATTGAATTTGGGAAATTAACTGTTTACGAAATTTAGTTTATTGTATGAATTCGGAGATTCTGTCCAACAGCGCGAGCGTTGACCGCTACGAATATATAATTTAATTTGCTTGAAATTCGGATTTATTTTAATTCACCGGACCGCGTTTCCAACTAGTAATATTTGGCTTTACAGTGCAGGAATGTATTTATAATTCAATTTCGCCCGAATCGCATATTATTTAGAATCTGTTTTAACTAGACGAGTTCTGCAATTTGAAGTGCATTTTCTAGTTTTATGAAACCACTGTTCAAACAGCGTTTTGTAGTAATCGATGGTAATGCTGTTATTGTTGTCGAATTGTGGAATTATGTACCGATTATGTATTGTAATATTCGGTAATATCGAGTAAAATTTGTATGTACACGTTAATAGGGATTGAGTGCAAAAATTTCAGCATTGAAATAATTTTTCTTGCCTCGCTTCCAAAACATCGCAATTCGCCAGAATAAAAAGAAAGAATAAACGATATGATTGAAACTGAAATATATTGAAAATTGAAATTGAATTTTGTTGATTACTTTTTAGTGTTCGAATACCATTGGAGATTTTAATAAATTAGAAAATTATTTTCCAGATTCTTTCTCAAACTTGTTGTTGTTGAGAAGTTTTGCACTTGCAATTAGTTTTTTTTTTAGAAAGGTTTGAGAGAGCTAATTTAGTTGTCTCCTTTGAGACCCTTAGTTTAAAACAGCAATATATCAAACAAACTCCTTGGCACTAAATTTTTTGTAATTAACTTCATTTACATCAGGTGTGCGAACAAATAACTTTCTGAACAGATCACCCTTTGGTCAGCAAGTTTTGGAAAAGTATCGAGTTTCGCTTCGACATAATTTGGATCACAGTATAATCTCATTGAGATATTGCAAGCTGTTATTGAACCCGTCCGCAAACTAACGATAATGACCACGTGAATAATAATATTACATAATTTTATGTGCGGGGCACTCTACCGTTTTACCGTCGTCGTAAAGCTTAATGAAGCGTCGGTCATCACGAAGCTGGAACTAAGATAGCCCTTCAGACTTCATGATGATGAAAAGTCATTCCGTTGCGCTGCAATCTCGTACGGCGATGCCCGGAATAAATATGTATAGTATTATGAATTTAAATGCGAGCGTAAAAGTGACACGACGCGTTTTATATTTACCCGTGCGTCGTAAAAACCTTGTTATATATTGTTACGAGTGGAAGTTTACGAAGTACGTTTGAAATAAAGCTAACACTGTTGTGCTTGTTTTTGGAATTTTATAAGATAAAATAACACAAAGAAGATATTTGCAAAAATTTTTAAAAATGTTATTGTAAAGAGATTTAAATGCTTCCACGGAGTTTAAAATGTTGATAACCTGCGACAGACACTATGTGTGTATAGGTTCGTACGGTGATCCTTTGAATATTTGATAAATTTTTGAATACTATTAAATGTTCCAAATGTTTTTTGATTGAAACGCTTTCACCTTCTATCTTCTTTAATGTGAGTTGTGTTATTTTGACGTTGGGAATGTAATTAAACTTTTAAGTTTGCAAGTATTTCATTTATGTATACTCACCAAATAATTGCTTAAGACATAGTTTTGTTTCTTTTTCACTAATTTTGTTTTCAATTTCAAGATATTTTGTAAATTCAGGCTCTAATATTTAATTATCGATATTGAGATAGTAGTCTAAAGTCTAAAAAACATTTGATTCAATTTCTACAATAAAAATGTTGAGTGTAGGTACGGTTTGGAGATAGAACGTGTTCTATTTTTCCAGGTGGAGAAGCAGTCGCTCAAAATTTGATCTCGACTGGTGTCACTCCAATTTTTTTTGCCTCTGAAGTCTACGAGAAGTTATGGGTTTTGCCTTCTTAACTGATCCCTCCATTTCTTTCTGTGCATGCTTCCTTCATCCTTCTACGCCTCTCTTTTTCAAACCTCTTCATTTTTTTGGCTTTTCTCTTAATCCATTCCTATCTGATTTTCAATCTGTAATTCGTTCCGAATCTGCACCGTCTACAATATAGACTGTTTTAAAATTCGTCAAGTACCCATACTTCTCGCGTCCTAGTTTCTCCAATTTAAATATTTACGATTTTTCTTTCATGTGTTTTTAGCCGTTCGTTGCCAGTAGTGAGACTCCTAGTGTGTTTTTGATTGTTTTTTGTATATTCTCTTCTTAGGCTGGGTTTCTCAGTCCTAGTTTAACTTTAAACTTCTGTTTATTTCCATAGGAATAATTGTTTTTATAATTGCTACCATGGGAATAAACAGGAGTTTAAAGTTGAACTAGGACTGAGAAACCTAGCCTTAGTGTTTCTGCTTACTCTTTTGCTTTCCATGTTATTTTTATATTTGTAATATGCTGTGCCTTACCTGTGTCCTCTGGATTTTTTCCATCTTTCTATCATTTTTATTATTAACCATCGTTCTTAGATATGTAAAACCTTATACTGGCTAACTTAAAATTTAATTTTTTTACTCCTTTTAGCTGTCTGCTGCGATGAATTTTGTTCTTTGTCGATTTATGTAATTCTAAACATTTCTTCATTTGTTATCCCTTCCAGAATTGTATTAAATAACATAGCTGACAGCCCAAAACCCTTGTCTTATTCTTGATTTTACAACAAACTATATGGTCTTATCCCCCTTTCATGGTTTGCTTGTTTTAGTCATTTCCGTTAATTTTCCCCCTTTCATTTATTACTGATGTTTTGCTTTTTTCAGTCATTTCCCTTAATTTTATTAAATTACCTGTTTTTTTCTTCACTTAACAATCCGTTTAATTTCATTTATGCATGCTTCTGAGCTTCATTAAAATACTTGATTTTTGAGTTGCATTTTCCTTCGGACTTTGAAAACTTAATTAAATGGTTTCTTTGTTTCTTTCTTGTATTTGTTTTTTAATATTTAGTTAGCCACTTGACAGTTTTACATTTATGAGTTCTTTTTTGACTTTTCGGTTTCGTGTCTTAATATGTTCGTTTTTTTATGTTTGCTGTTCATTGGCTAATTTTTTCACTAGGTTTTCTTTAATTTATAACTTAAATGTTAAACAAACAAAATTTGTCGTTTTTACTATTTAATATTTTATTTTTTCCTCGATAATATCTTTTTATTGATGTTTTATAAATGCAGGATTGAATTTTTTGTTTTAATTTGTTGTAAGTTTCAGTCTTCGCACTTTTCTGTGCACATTTTGATTGGTAAGGCTGTTTTAGACTGTCCTATTTCTTGTATAACAAAAAAATAGGGTACAAGATTTGGTTCAGTTTCTACAATAAATATTTAAAATACAAATATTTGGGTTGTAGATACGGTTTGGAGATAGAACACGTTCTATTTTTCCAGATAGTTTTTAATTCAATTTAAATTTTCACACAATTTACAACATAAATTAAATTCATTAAGAAATTGAAGCAAATCTTGTTCAAGAAATGGGGTAGTCCTGCTTTTAAAGTTTTTCAGTTTTTCTACTTTTTTTTTAACTGTCTATAACAAAGTCACAAAAGCAACCAGAATTGTTTACGACTGTAATGAATTTTATTTTATCACATTAACGGTAAGTTTGCTTAATGATAAAACTGTTCTTGTGAAGCCACTTTTAAGAATGAAATTAAGTTGAAAGTTAAGGCTCATTTTATGCAGTCCATTGTCTTAATTGTGTTGATCCAAGCATTTTTGAAACTCGTTTACACTTAATCTACTTGTTAAATGATATTACCATTCGTTATCTTAAGTACATTTATTAGTGTAATTAGTGACATTCCTGTTTTAATTTTCTAATTTCTTATACGACTGTGTTGCCGCACACTTAATTAGTCTGTAAACAAGTCTGGTTTTCTCTCTTAAGTATTAATGGAAACCTGTATGTATGGGTCCACAGCAATATGCATATCAATGAAATCCGTGCGTCACATTCGGCCGAAAGTATGTTTTTGTCGTGCACACAGAAACCTTGAACTTGACACTCGACAGTGGGTCGGGGACCCAGCGACTTCTGAGGAAGATGGACTCCCACTCAGGCGCGTTCGCAGACCTAGTGAAGCTTTATTCTTGCCGCCGAAACGCATTTGTCGACATTTGGAATGATTCCAGAGGTTAAGAGACGCATTTCCATGAAAAGTCGTTTCATTTTCCTTTTCTGCGAGAAGATCGTCGGCAATTTGATTTATTAATATTTCTTTCGGAGATCTGTGGATGTAACGATAAATTGTACGGCTGATGTTTGTTTAGATAATGTCAATGGTTTTCTTCCTTGGAGTGAGACACAAAAACACAACAGAATGATACTACTCTGTCACTTGCAAATTTTACATTACGGTCTTGATAATTGTTCGCTCATTAAAATTATAATGCAATTAGAATACATTTTTTAGTTTACATAAGCGACATTAGTTGTACTCTTCAAATATTTTTTAAAAAAGTCTGTAAAAGTGTATTTCTACATTCAAACGTGGAACTAATTACACACATTTCATGGAAAATAAATGTTTATATTACTGTTATTACATTAAAACTAATAAGTTATTAATAATGCTTTCTAAATTAACTGTCAAAGATAGTAGTCTCTTTAGCTAATCCGCTATGCATTCTTAAATAAGGAAAATTAAAAGAGTTAGCCTTTTCAATGACCTCTGTTTCGCTATAAATTTTGAAAGCTGAAATACAAGTATAAGGACGCCTTCAGTTGACTGCACAAATTTCTATCATCATAAAAGTTAGCAGCTCATAAAATAAGTAAATTTAAATCAGTATGGGAAAGCCGGACGGGAATTATTCCAGGGGGAACTCGTAATAACTTTTTGCACATTAAAACATTAGCTGCAAAAAACGAAACTCGTTACTCAAATGACTTCCTTCAATTTTGTGTAATAATGAAAGTGAATAAATCTCTGTTATTTAAATAAATAAGTGATTTAATTTGCACGGAATTTCTTTTGCATCTAATCAAAAAGAAAAGTTAGTATATTATTTCTGAATCTAGTTTACATAGTTCAATTTTGTTCTTCAAGATAATGAAGTTAAGTCTCTTTTTTCTTTTGAGATCTTAAAGGTGGAAAATAAAAGAGTCATGTGTTGTATTTATTCCACGGTAATTCAGCGAGATTGTTAGAGGTGAGCGTCGTTCGCCGGCATCAAGATTTTCTGGCTTTAATAAAAATCCTAGAACGGCTCTGGTAGGATGAGGTTTCCAATTAGTGAAGTCCTGATTGCGTAATGAAGACGGTAACATGATTTAGCAAATTTTGCTTCAATACCTTTGGAACATTTCAATTAAAAATTAATTGGAATTAATTAAGACGTACGTGTACCTGTTACCGAATTTAAATTTAAGCAATTTGAAATGTAAAACGCTTCTGTGAGTTTACGTGCCTGCCGCTGTTTTCTAGAACGTAAAGTATAAAGTTTTTAATGGAATTCTGTGCCTTGCACCTTGTAGTATTGCTGCAGACCTATAATTCTAAAAGGATTCTTTCCGTCGCTATTTAATTAACGTTCGCCGGCTAAATGTAACAAGCATTTTCTAAACGTTCCGCTATGATGTCGTGCGTGTTATATACGACTGTTAATTCCTCGGTAATTTGCCCCGAACATTCGTAGGCGTAAGATATATAGTCTTGTGAATTAAAGCCACACCCTAATTGAACGAACAAATCAATTATCTCATTTGTGATGGTCTGCCTGCACTGGGAATATTACAGAATAATTTATTTTGGTTGACCGGTGCGAACTGGCTTTAATCCCGGCTCATTTTGTTCGATTTCATTACAAAAAAATAAAAAAAAACACAAATTCAGTGGTTAGGGGAGCTTATGCTTTAGACTGGATTTATTTTTGCTAACTTCTGTTAATTTAGCTTACTCTAATTAAAGTATGTTTTTAATCTTTCAGTAATATTTATACTATGAATTTCTGAAAGTTGAGGTAAAAAGATTCTAAAAAAGTTAGGGCAATGTATATACAGAATGTCAGGGACTCGAGTGCAATAATTTCTCACAGTGTTAGCTTGGAACAAAACAATCAAAAAATTTGGTGCCCTAATTGCAATAACCAATTTCGAGTTATGAAGAAAATTAGTTTCTGGAAATTTAGCAGCAACGCTAATACGAGTATACCGGGTGTCCTTCTGACAATGAGACATAAGGATTTAACAGGAGAAAACAGAATTTTTATGAAATTGTAGGTTATAGCCGGAAAAATTATGGCGTTTAAAATGTATTGATACTAAATTTTTGCAATTGAAGAGTAGTTGCTATCTATTGTCCACCAAAACATTCGATTAAAAAAGACCAGTACTTAGTCTTCTTGAGAAAACAAGGAAATAGGTTTGCTGTTCAATGCAAAAAATACACACTGGGGATCAAGATTGACCACAACTTAAGGTCGAGAACTGCTCGAAGCAATTAAAGAATATAAGTGCGAACCATTATCAACAGGTAAACCTACCTACTGGCCAAGTGATCCCAATAAGGTACCTGATCTTATTGACTTTTATTTAATTAGGAATAGACCTGCAAATTTCTTGCAAATAGAAGAAGGATGGGACATAAATTCTGACCACTCGCCTATATTATTAACATTTAGCGAGAACGCCATTCATAAAGAAAATAATTCAACATTAGTCAACAAGCCGACTGATTGGGAAAGTTTTAAACGAAATCTTGATAGAGAACTGGAAATGTTTGTCACTAATGTTCAAAAATCAGCATGGGAGAATCCACCAGAAATCAAACGAAGGACAAAGGGAAATAACTATCCAAAATAAATCAGGGATCTAATCGCGAGAAGATAAAACTAAGAAGAAAATGGCAGCAGACTAGAAACCCACGAGACAAAACTGAATTAAATAATGCTACACAAAATCTTAAAAGAGAGATTCAGCAAATTAAAAATGAATCTATTAATGCCTCTTTGAAGGAACGAGCGGTTGACATCAGTACTGGTTATTCACTCTGGAAAGCAACCAATAATAAATTAATAAGACCAATAATGCAGATTCCTTCAATAAAACAAGAAGATGGGAAATGGGTCAAAAATAATACACAAAAAGCTGAAACGTTTTCCAATCATATAGAAAAAAACATTTCAGCCCCATCCAGAACAAGAACAAGCAAAAGAAATTAATTTGGTTAATCCTGTACGAGAGAAAGGTGAAATTGCACTAACCACACCCAAAGGAGTAACCAAGGAAATAAAAGAAAATATTAATGCGAAGAAAGCCCCCGGATTCGACTTAATAACCGGAGAAATTCTAAAGCAACTACCCGGAAAAGCCGTAGTAAAACTGACGCACCTAATAAATGCTGCGTTTAGACTAAAATATGTACCCCGTCTTTGGAAAATAGCAGAGGTCATAATGATGCCGAAACCAGATAAACTACCTTATGAAGTCTCACCCTACAGGCCGATATCACTACTACCTCTTATATCAAAACTATTTGAGAAGTTGCTGCTAAAACGGATAACGCCAATAATAGATGAAAAAGAATTAGTACCAACACATCAATTTGGATTCAGAAATAAATACTTCACTATTGATCAAGTTCACAGGATAACCAACATAATTGAAAAATCTTTAGAAGGGAAACAAATTTGTGCTGCAATATTCCTAGATGTGGCACAGGCATTTGATAAAAATGATAAAGTATGGCACGAAGGGTTAAACTATAAATTAAAAACATTTCTCCCAAAACAGTATTCTCAAATACCCAAATCATATATATCATACAGACAGGAAGAATCATATTCAGAAGTAAAAGAACTAAAAGCTGGGGTACCGCAAGGAAGTGTACTAAGGCCGGTCCTGCCCCTTTTATGCACTTGCGACATTCCAAAATTAGGACACGTCACTATAGCTACTTTTGCAGATGATACTGCTCTTCTAGCGGTAGGAAAAAATATTGAAAAGGCCACAGAAAAATTACAAACATCTGTCAATGAAATTAATATCTGAACAAGAAGCTGGCGAATTAGACTGAATGAAACCAGGTCAATACATGTGAACTTCACGAACAAAAATATACATCATATCCCTGTGATAATAAACAATAAACAAATACCGCTCTCAAATGCAGTAAAATACTAGGTATAACACTAGATGCCAAGCTTCGCTGGAAAGCGCATGTCAAAAAGAAAAGGGAAAAGCTTAATATTAGATACAGAAAAATGTACTGGCTGATTGGGAGAAACTCCGCTCTGTCTCTGCATAATAAGCTATTACTCTATAAGCAGATACTCAAACCTGTGTGGAAGTCCACACAGTATCATATATCACACAGTATCATATATCACATATCATAAGTATGATATCCAACTATGGGGCCGTACCAAACAAAGCAAAATCGCGGTTATCCAAGGATTCCAAAATAAAGTGTTAAGGATCATCACTGATGCTTGGTATGTCCGTAATAGTGACCTACACCGGGACCTGAGAATAAAAACTGTGAATAGTGAAATCAAGAGATTTGCCAAGGAGTCACGAAGAGAGGCTCCACAAATATGTAAAAATCGAGGTAATCCAGCTACCTTAAATTAACAGTTCATTTAATAGCTTAGGTTCAATTTGAATTGCTCATTGGTCTTTGATCAGATTGTAAAACTTGAACACATCTTGGCATGATTGCATACAAAAAAAAATCTTCTTTACACAACTTTCGATAGTTCATCGTAACAATTTCCAGAAAAATCTTTGCCTTATTTTAATCTAATTCTATCGAGAGGAAAAAAATATGACCTAGCATATCCAGATGTTTTATTTTTATTTAACTCTTACGTGTACATTTTCCTGTTTTCTTACTTACAATTTCATTAAAAATTTTGTTGTAAGTCGGTTTTGATTGTGGTGGATACCTCGAGCATTCTCTGTACAGGAGTTTCGGCCCTATTTGAAGCCTCGTCAGCAGAAGCGTAGCTAGAGAATTCCACTGCGAACCAAACCGAGGTTATTCGCAAGTGGTCAAAGAGCGATCGCAGGATGTCGCGACTTAAGCTTTTCATTTCATCATTCAGTTGTTTCAGAACTTCAAATAATGAGACAGTTTCTTGTACTTTCAAATTTAAGCACATCGGCGCAAGTCTATCTAGTTTTATAGATTTAATCTAATGATGAAGATAACTGCATGAAGTGCAGTTACCTGTAATTAGAACAAATAATACTCTGAATGTGGAATAACATTATAAAAACAGTATGTCTGCAAACTTGGTCGAATGTATATGTGTAACATTTATGCAGTGTTGAACTAGATATTCAGTTAATTTAAAAAACAACGGGTATGGGATTTAGTTTGGTAATAGTAAGACTACATGATGTCTTATATCTTATTTAACTTAAGAAAAGAGATTAATCATTAAAGTAGGTATATATGAGGTCAATTGCGTTATTATCATAAACGCGCCGCGCGCCATCGGCGTCGTTACGGAAGTTACAGTTCAGTTGTTTGCAGTTTAAAAAATAAAACAAAGTCTAAAAGATCGTGTGACACCTCAATTTAATTTATAATGGTTTTTCCTTTGTACATATTAATGAAATAAAGTAAGGAAATTTGGGACTGGTGTATTTGCTGCTCCGCTCCATATCAAGCATTCGGACATAACAATCATATTCTGTTTGGTCTGTAAAATACTGAATAAAAAACCGATATCACAATCTTAAAAAGCTGCAGAATTTTCACATATTCCTAAAGTATTAATTTCACAACTATTTATGCAATACACTTTAGAAGGATTTACGAAATGCACTGACTTTGAGCTAGTTTCGTGTATTCTAAAACTCTGAAGTAGGTTAAGAAGATTAAGTCCGGGTGTTTGCTTGACAAGCATTGACATACAGATGTCTAAATTTGTTTGTCAGCAAAAAGTTATCTGGGGCAGAATTTCTCAGTGCTATTTAGAACATAATTTGTAGGATCTTTGTTGATGCAAATAATTTTTTATAATATATTAAATATCTATAAACCCTACGAAATAAGTAATATCTATTTAAGAATTATCTTTGCGGAAGGCCGAGTGCCAAAGACATTTTTCTGTACATGTTGTATCAAAATTATTCTCTACGACCGTTACAGTTAATTATTTCTGCAATTAGAAAGTTTTTAAAAAAGAAAAAGGAAAATCTGTAGTTAGAAATTAATCGTAGTTAATTTTATTTAAGAAAAATTACATTTTAACAAGAGTAATCAATAATATGTATGATCAATATCATGCAGGAAGTTAGAGTCAAAAATGTGTCAGGTGCAATTAGAGCAAATTTCGATAAGGAGATTAAGTTATCCTGAAATTTATCATAAGTTTACAAGTTAACAGTATAATTAATTGTTGTACGTTCTGTTCTAATTTATTGCAGACTGTAAATTATAATGGCTTGTCATGTGTATTATTAATTAATATTTCTACCTGTCTTGCGTTAGTTTAACAAAAGCAGATATTGTACAATCAGTTTTCGATATGCACTTGATTAAACGAATACAGTGAAAAAAAAATTGAGTAGTTTTGAAAAGTAATGCTGTCAATTAGTCGGTTTCTTTGTTGTAAAAAATTAGGAGTATTCGTGTTATAAATGGAGCAGGCAGTTTAAATCGCGGTAACCTTTTTAATAAAGTAACAAGCCAGCGAGAGCGGTTAAATGAGCCGAAAATTCAATAATTGTTACATACGTTACTCTGACAGGTTGGCCGGCGTTTCTTTGCTTTATTTTCCCGGAAAGCGCTTAAGCTCTCGAGCCGGTAGATTCCGCGGGTATTAGTGTGTGCGAATAGAAAGTTGTTCCATTGATCCGCGCCGGTACCCTCCACCACCTTACCCCTGAATATCTTGATGTAACAGCCATAACCGCCGGTTCAAAATTAAACGCCGTGTGACTAATTCTGACGGCGGGAACTCGAGCGCGGTTAACTGTCTTGGGTGAAGTCGGAACTAGTTTAGTTGCAATTATGGCAGTAATTGCTAACTGTAATTAGTAATTGTTGCACATCTTGCCCAAATTTACATTCGTAAAGGCGCTGCAGGCTACTTTTGCGGAAACATTTAGATTAAACGTGTTTTATACCTGTTGGTTACCTCCAGACACCGATTATTGAGCTATTAATGCATTCCACATTGTTCACCAGACTTCAAAGCAGCTCTATCTCATTTCTATTATATAGACCGTAACAGTTACGATGTGCATTTCACTCGTAATAAGATAAGTACATACAGTGTGTCCCAAAAAGTTTTATACAAATGGAGAAAAAGTTTATCTTACATTTCACAAAAAAAAACTATTCTTTATAAAAATCTCTGCATGACTTGTAGATCCATAATCAGGTACAAAATTTTTAAAAAATTGGCTGGAATACAGGGAAAATAAAAAATAATAATTTGAAATAAGATTCAGATAAATAAATCAAAGCACATTTTATTACAGAACTTTTAAGATAAAGATAACAATTGTTAACAATTGTAACAATTCCTTTCTACTTTGAAAGCGATGGTTCATACCGGATCCATTTCCTGCTAATCCTAAAATTCTCGTCACTGGAAAATTCATCTCACATGGATAAATCTGGGGGTTTGTGCAGCTCATGTTCATTTTCAAAGAACGAAAATTCGGCGGCAATAAAAGAATTAGTGACGTGACTCTAAGTGAGCTCAGATGCAGCCCATATTTACGAGTTCTAAAATTAATTACTTGTTACTATTGTGTTCAGAGTGATCCGTTTGAAATCATATTAATCGATTATTTCCTACAAATCAAAGCGAAACGAGGTGACCATTAAACCTACAATTCGCGTATCATGTAGCTGGCTAATACCCCAGGCGCTTTAGCTTTGTCTGAGGTGATTTGATTCTCAGCGCAATTGCTCTTCTCTAAGTTATAGGCGAGTAACGCGAGTGAAAATAGATATCGTTATTTGCTTAGTTTGAGACCAGGAAGATAAAATTGAACGAAAATGTGAAGTTCATATACCGGGTGAGTCAAAAAGAATGCACCAACGCAACATTAGATATAGGACTTAAAGGACAAAACACATCGCCTTTTTCAAACGCAAGGTGCGATGCGTTCGGCTAAAGTCGCGGGCTAAATTTAACCAAACACGCACTAAGTAAGTACATGCGAAATAATAAAATTTTGCCACGAGTTTATACGAACGCATCACGTCCACCTTAGTGTTTGAATATAGTAATTTTTTTGTTAAATTAAGAACTTTCTATAATATGATGAAACTAAGAATGAATACAGTTTACGTTATTGTATAAGCGAAAATTTGCATTGTTTAGATGAAAATAAATAGTATGGTATAACATTACCTTGTTATAACAATAACGTTAAACATTGGCTTAACCAATGAATACAATAGGGGTAGATCTGGAAGTTGTCTATCCAGACCTCCAGGCATTATTTCACAATCTGTTTTCCAGATTTAAAAAAAATGCTTAGAAAGTCTCCTACGAATATCGAGGACGTGAAAAATAGAATTATGTATATTATATGGTTTAATACCACATAAAATTTAATAAAATTAGACCATCGTAATATTTCAAAGGTATTCGAACAAAGCAATAATATTTTCTTTAACCCATTTAACTCCATTTGACCATAAATTTAAATACGATACAATTAAACTATATGAAGACTATAACAATTAAGCTAGGTCTCATTTTAGGCAACCACATACAGGACAACACTAAACTTTTTACACCGATAATAAAGAAGTCCTATTCCGATGCTCTGCTGCAAAGAATCAAATAAAACAAGTCGAAATAAACTTCTTAATTCGGTTTGCTTCACGTTGTTTATTCCGCTGCTACTTTGCCGCCCGTCTCCATTCAAAGTGGCCAAATTAATTTAAAAAGTTCGGCGTTTAGTGCGAGATCCAATTGATGTTAATAAATTAATATGCTTAGGACGAATTAACCGAACTCGGCATTAAAAGTTTGAACGTCGACGTTGCAATTAAACCATATTCAAACAGAAAGTGCTCCTCAGTTCGGTGAAGTTGTTTGGTATTCAAATTCAAGGCGGCCGTACAAATTGAGTTCTTCTTTTTATTTATTTATTTTTTTAATAAAATCTTATATCGAAGCCGCGAACAATTTTATAAAAACAAAGGAAAAATTCTGTCTGTAATTTAATTCTTTTACTACATCTTGTGAATATGTGTAGGTACGAACTTTAATAAAGGTTTAGAAAGGTGACTGCTTAAGGTAGATATTAATCATAACAACCAGCAATACTATATCGACTTTCCTTGAAACTTGGAAAAGACGGAGACATGTCACAACCGGAAATAATATAAAATAATAAATGCAAAACGCAAGCTTTCCTTTGGTCGTTAGATTAGGCCTGGCTCGCTGTATACATACTCCAAGCATACATGTACAGGAAGGAATTTGTGACAAGTGACCACAAGAAAACAAAACATACGGTACATTGCACTAGCTGCGCTGGTTGCTATAAAATGTGTAATTTTTTAAATACAGAAATTATTAATTGAAAATTGTCAATATTTCATAATACTGCATATAAGTTACTATGGGAAATAAACTGACATTTTTGTTAAAATTTCTGCGATAGTTCACTCTTTCTTTCCAGCTGAGTGTTGAAAAGCAAGCACCAGAGTAATTAAAGAAATATATTAATTGATTTTCGCCGAGCCCGTTGATTTGATGACGAAGGTAAAGATTTTGGAGAGTACGGAAATAATTGTACCGACACAGAGTGTTGAAAAATTAGGAAGTATTTGATAACACCTACTATTTTTTAAGAAACATGAAATAGCAGTACATTGATCGGTACATACATTAATATTTGATTGATGGGTATGTCGCAGGAATTTTGAATAATACGTTTTTTTGCAATTACTCTAGTAATTTTGCAAAACATCGGGTTATTGTGGAATACGTGCACTGTTATGCAATCTTACTAATAAAAATAAGTAATTTTCCAAAACTTCTAAGCACATTCGTAATATTGAATACGAGTTGATCTTACTGCAGGATTTTAGTAATTTTGCAAAAATTCTAATGCGTCTCGGTAAGATCGAAGAGAGTGAAGCAATTCGCATGGCTTCTGTTTTGGATGATCTTAGCCGAACATATCCGAGTAATTTGCAACGAATTAGAACATTATTTGTTTGCGTTTCGTTGCTGATACATATGAAGCTTGTTCGAGTTCCAATTTCAAGGACAGTCCTAGAACTGCGCATAATAAAAAAGCTTTGACGGTCCTAGGTGTCCCCAATCCCCAAGAAAACTCGAACAAGTTTACTGTAAATCATGTACTATTGTAACAGACTGTTTTATCCAAGTTTTATCGTACCAATACCCAGAGTTGACCGTGGACCTTTAGATGATAAAAATATTCTTGGAAAAATACTGCAAATACGAAATCGACTCTATCAAATTGGCACGAAGGTAGGCGTTCTTAAAAGTTGGCTACCAAGAAATAGTATTCAACCATCTGACATCGTTCTTACTGATTTGATTCCAAATGATATAATATTGACTTTGAGAGAATTAGTTACAAAAATGTCTCATTATGGAGGGCAGGGTTTCAAAAAGTGTTCCTGCAAAAAATCAAATGTGCAATGTAACAGTAATAAATGTGTGTGCAAAAAAATGGCATGCAATGTAATTTTAAATGCCATCAGTTTTCAACTTGTTTAAATAAATAGTTAAATTGTGCAATAAGCATATGGTAACATTTTTTTGATTTTTTTGTAGCAAACACTTAATGCCTGTACGCAATAAAATAAACATATGTATTTAACTTCTTCTTTATTGTTTCAAATTAGCTCCTATGTAATCTATTGTCATAATAACCAAATAAAGACGTTTCAATTAGTAGTAGGATTGACTAGTAAAGTAAGCATGTGGTCGACAATAATTGTCTTATAGCGTTTTCCACTCTTTACACCGGTGTGCACTCAAGATATCTCTATCTCATTTTATTACATAAAGCAGAACTGAAATGAAAATACACTCAGTGCACACTAGTGCAGCCAGTGGAAAACGCTATAATATTCTCTAATTTCTATTCAATAAAGCAAATGTCATTCAAGTGTCATTCATATATTGCTAAAACCGTCATACCTTTGCAAAATTTTTAAAGATGATGTCGATGTTTAGAATTTTTGCAAAATTACTGAAATCCTAAATTGCATAAACATACACTCATATTCAATATTACGAATGTGCTTAGAAAGTTTGCAAAATTACTTGATTTTATTAGTAAGATTGCATGTATATATTGGAATGGAATCTGCTTAACATATCTTCTGTTGGAACCATTGCAGATTCCATTGCAACATATTCCATTCGAAGAAAAATGATATCTGATTATCATATTATACTATTCAACATCTCCAACATCATTCTATTACGAATTTTACATTTAACAATGTTCATGATAGAGAATGCCCTTTATACAGACGCATTTTTGAGGTCGGCAAGCACAGCATGGTCAATGCGAATAAAGCCAAATTTTTAAAAAGCATGACACCTGCCTCATGTCTCAATGAATCACTTTTTTCCAAAAGGTTTGAGCATCATCTGGAATATGTCCCTCGAAAACATAATTCCATAATTATTGTAATTTTATTTTCATAGTCGTACAGTTTTTTTCAAAGTGCATTTAAAAAATCGCCCAATTGTGATGTGAGACTTTCAAGAAAAAGTTATCTCAAAATCCCTCCTAAAATCGCTCAATTTGTGATAAATTGCCTAACCGAACCACCCTGCTTCGAACTACGCGGCGGTTTTATAAGCGTAACGGGTCATAAGTTCACGCGATAACTAACACAGCGCCTTCTATTGTTTGTTCTCTGAACTTCTTGCTATAACCTACAGTTTCCTTTACACATTGAATTATTCATCGCGTTAAATAAATATTCTTAATATTTACAATTCCAAGCTTAATTCCTACGTATTTACACTTTAAAAAATCTAAATAAATATCTAATTTTAAATAGATTATTTCTAAAAATATTTATGTACTTAAAATTAACAGATTTGAAAAAACAAACTTGAATTAAAGAATTCCTTAAACAAATCTTCTAAATTACACTTAATACACTATCCTATAATTTATTTTATTATTTTCAAATTTTTTTCTTGTATTGAAGAAATTTTGAAAGAAATACGTATATACATACATTAACACTGCAATATGTAGTTATGTCGTCACTTTTAATCCAACTTAGTACCTAAGCCTTTAAATTAATTGAAAATGTCTTGTTTGAAACTGGATGTATTGAACTGCATTGTTCTGTCTAACATTTTCGCCTCAAGTGATTACGTAGTGCTTGGTTTTCATTTATGGTTTGAATTCAGGCGCGAGTTATATGAATTTCATTGAAAACTTTTGCAAACTGCAGACGGCGGCGATAATAGAATTAGTGTTTACGTAATTCGCCTTGTTAAGTTTAATTGATAAGTTGGCCTGTTTATATTCAAGATTACTAATTTGACACGGGATTGGCTTAATGCGATTCTAAGTTGAATGTTATACAATGAAAGTCTCGAGAGAAATCTCTCATGCATCCACCTCATAGAATTCGAATTCGCAGGCAGAAGCGGCAAGGTGAGGGATCACCACGAATTTCGCATTTCTGTTAACCCAATATTAGGTACGTTTTATGTTGTTGCACATAGTTGGTGTACGTTCCCTCCACCCGCGGGCTTTGGAGAGCTGAATAAAGTAAGAAGTAAGCAGTAGAGTAGAGTACTACAGATGCTGATTGTACGCGCGTCACCTTCCCCGACGCCGCCCACAAATCAATATTTGGTGGCGTCTCGCGCTGTATTGATATCAGATCTGGCGGAGATTGTATATTATATCGGATTTACGTGTTCAGATACATGTAAGGATGTGGTTTAGTGTCAGACTGATTTACTGACTTTCATGTGCCAATGTGTTGAGGTTCTTTCTTTGCCTCTTTGCAATAAAGTACGGTTACATTCAGATTTTACTGGCTACATTTGCCGAAATGAATGTTTATGGAAATGCAAATCATGAATGTAGATTAGGGCTGACAGTTTTATATGGAGTCCAATTTATCTACAGACACATGTTATTAATTATCATAAAATGATTACTAGAAGCGTTAAAAAATACTTTCAAACCCTACGTATTCGTATTCATTCGGAAAGAATTATAAGCATTTTATTCATCACATCATTATTTCGATAATTTAATTAAAAACATAGAAACCAACATGATCAAAAAACAATTCAACATATTTACTGTAGGTTTGTATAGTAGCTGCTGAAATATGTAAGGGGAGTGTAAATATAGGTAGTAAAAATTCAAGTTTAAACAAGTTACAGGTCCAGACATAAAATAGCATCAGATAAAGGCCAACCCAATGTAAAGAAATCTGAGAAGTTACTGGAAACTTTGTTAAGTAACTAAAGTAAAAGGAAGACTCCATTGTACAGCCTTCTAAGAAGTTATTGCTGTCTTTCCTAGACGAAGTCCCCTTAAAATTTTACAAGAACGAATGTAACACGTTTCGTTTGCATTAAACGAATCATTTATTTTCAAATGTTAACTGCACTTCTAGTTTGCAATTGGAAATAGAAAATGCTTGAATATGCACTGACCTTCTTTCTGATGTTAAGATACGCTTATGCAAAAATTATTTTTATTATCAAAAGAACCGAATCTTTTGTACTGTTTACATACAGTGAGAAAAAAGAATCTTTTATAGTTAAGAAATTTGTATTTTTGACATTTTGTTTTTCATATTTTTTCATTGAAATATATCGTATTTTTGATAATATTCTATCCTGAAAGAAAATAGTTTATCCAGAAAAAAAAAATCTTTGGTACTATTGAAAGAAACAGTTTCTTTAAATTAAAGTATATTCATTAACTACAAAGAATTATTTTTCTTAGCGTACGAGTGTGTACCACGAAATAATCAAACCACACCTACAGTTGCCTAGTCGAATTTCATTTAATTTGTTTTTGTTTAACAAAAGATAAATAAAACTGCGATAAATAAAACTGCTACTTTATCTTCGTTGTGTGTCTATACTTTAAAACGTATTATCTTTCTTTTGAATTGTAATAAAAATGGTGAATGCAGTTCTTAATTTTGGAATGTCCGATTACTTATAACGATCGTTTTAAATTTTTAGTGTTTGGATCGCCTTGGCCCGAATTGTCATAAATCATAAAAGAAGGTACGATAGACAGGTTTTTGCGTCTCTTGAACTTCGTTGTTTCATATTTTATTTAAGCACGCTGTCTCTTATCATTCTGGGGTGTATAAAATATTAAAAATAGCGGTTGGAAAAATTTGCTTATTCAACCTCTAAATCACAAGGTGAAAAAGCTTAAATTTGTAATAAACACAAGATATGATAAAGTGGGAATTTTTCCTCATTTTATTATGAAAATACTGCCTTAATATTTGTTTTGGTAACTGTGATAATAAGTGAGAACAGGAGTAAGTTATAAATCGCTTATTTTTACCACTGTCGACACGAGCAGTTTCCATTTATTTTAAGATTTCTACATTTACTCAGGTAATGATTATGTATAGCATTGACATTTTCCTTATTTTTTCCTGTATTATATTTACCATTACTTTCTTTTCGTGTATCTACGAGGTGAGGCTTGTACTGTTGATATGTAAAAGTCAAAAAGAAATAATCTAGAGTGGCGATGCTCACTTCGTGTTTTCTTATGTCCTTTGTGAATTAAACTGACACGCTGTTAGGCCTTTTAAACTGTTTTTAATTTGGACAGTAAATTAAAACAAAGATAGACAGAGCTTTTGGAAAAAGAAGGTTCTGGTTCAGAAATTCATTGAAGGGCTTTAAAAGTGTGTAGTGATCAGACAATTGATATCAGCAATGTTTGTAGATGGGTCAACAAATTTAGAGCCGGCGAAACTGATGTTTTTGATAAACCACGATCAGGAAAATTGATTAGTATAAATATTGCAGTGAAGCGTGAAGATCGGAGTATAAAAAATTTAAAAATTATCTGGTACATGATCTTGGATATCCTAAGATATGTGCTGGATGCGTTCTATGTCGGTTAAGCAATGAACTCAAGGAGGAAAGAATGGAGATTTGCGCTGATATGATAAACTCCCTCGAGGAATATGAATCTTCTTTTTCAACAATGTAGTGACTGGAATGAAACATCAGTATGTACAGTCGCAATCAAAATTCATGACGCTTCTAGAAAAGTTACAGATCATCGTACCCATCTGCTTCAAAACTATGAACCGGTCTTTCCACCTCTTGATAAACTAACTGACGGATAACTACCATGGACATGTATAATAGCTAAAATTTAGTTACTGGTATTATTTAGAGTTTTAGACAATGCTGTTCAGTACTTGAGTAAGTAAAGAATTTGATAACCTGTTTAGTGAAGTAAATAGAAGGCACTTTTCGATCTTGTACTAATGATTTAATAACTATGTTTTTTGTCCTTTTTTTCTGTCAAAGTGCTTTTGATTTCAGAATTGTTGCCTTTACATAGACATATTAATTAGTTCTTCCACGTTATTTACTTTTATTAATAATTTTATTAAATGTGAAGCCAAAAAATGTACAAATTTATTTTAAAAGTAACATCAAGTACCTACGAGAACTTTGACGTCTTAATTAAAAGTTTGATCAATACCTCGCGAGAGCAAGCCATTAAAGCCAGTCACTAGACCGTGTTTTTGATTTTTATTTGCCGTCGTCTTAAAAAATCCAATTACTTTCTTGGCGAGGTAACCGAGAAATAAGTCATCAGATATCCACCTGTTCCAGCCACCGCAACGGCACAAAATTTTCTGAAGATTGATGGACGCCACACATTTAAAAGTAATTAGACACCGCCGGTGTATGATCGATGATTTAAAGCGTTGATGCGGCCCTACGTTTGTTCGTTTGTACTCGAAATAAAAGATGATGTGAGAATACGGATTGACTTTGAAGTACTTTTATTTGCCAAAACCTGATAGAAAGGGACTAGGATTTTATAATTGAAGAGCACAAGTATCACTTAACTTAACACATCAATTACGATTGTGAATCTGAGCTAAAATTTTATCATTTTATTTAAAAAAAAATGTAAGAAAGCAGTTTTCAATAAGATGCTAACAAAAAAGATTTCCTCTTAAATGGTTTGTTCAGAAAAGTTAATCCTCTCAAGCAGACATTTAAGAAAGCGCGAGATTCAGAATCTATAATAACATATAAACTCCGTCCCCCTTAGAATGAAAGCGTCGTTTGGATATCCGAAAGGAATTATGAAAATGATAAAAAGAGATCAGAATATGGAGGATTTGATTCGGTCGTATATATTAAAAACATAAATCTTTCTTCCTTTTTCCCATTCCTCTTTCCGATTCTTTTAATAATATTAGGTATTAACTTCTCGTTATATTTCCATTTTTTTATGCCCGCTCAAGATTACGCGGCCATCAGTCTGCAGTCGGTGGGTATAACGATTGCCCGGGCAGTAAAATCCCAAATAATCTGCAAAACTCTAAATTAAATTAATGTGCGGAAGTTTACGAAGTTTACGTTTTCTAAATTGAAATTAATGTTAATCCGCTCACGTAACCGAAGCAATATATTACGGTTTGAAATTTACAGGAAGAAAGGCTCTTATTTAAAAAAAAGAATTGAGATCTAAAAATATTTGTTCATAGCTTTTTCTGGCTTCTAAATAAATAATGAGAGAGTGCGTTAAATATATCGAGCGATATTTCTTTCACGGTTTTATTTAAACTAACTGGGTTGGCAAATGTTAATGCGTTTAGTAAGGTGGAGTTTACAAATGTTACACTTACTATAATAATTGTTTGCTTATCTCCAGCTATGCAGCCTTTGCTTTGGAAATGCAAACAAGCTCCAATGTCGCATCAATGTTCTAATGATAATAATCACTTCATTACTTTGCAATCTTATCATTTTTATAATACCTTTATTTATTTATTATATTTATAAGCATTGAGAAGATGCTTCTTAAATATTATTGTCTCCACCACTTTGGCAACTTCTTACAGTAGTAATTTTGATCTGGATCTGTGGTAAACAAAATATAAATATCAATACTTGACACTAAGCTTAATAAGTGAGTAATTCAATTAAAAAAAAACATGTTTTAACAATAATAAGAGACGCAACGTAAATGTGATGTTTTCCAGCAATTAATTTCACTGAAAATATTTTATGTGGAGTGAAGCTTAAGGAAGGATTTTGGGAAGTTCTTGTAACCTTAGAAAATAGAAATACTGTGACTCTATTTGGTTTACATAATTCAGATAGACCTAGAGAGCTAGGTTCGTAATGTTCCGAATCGGCAAATGTAGGTTACGAGAAGCAGAGACAGAGAAGAGAAAACGATAAGTCAAACTATAAGGTATCAATTTTTATTGTACTACTGCAGTTTCGTCCAGTGTGGACATTTTCAAGTACGTGGGTGACCAACTTTAAGAGGACACATGAGGTAACATATGAACAAATAAAAAATTTAGAAAATACTTACAAAGCGCAAATTCGTTTTACGGCGCCATTATGTGAAAAGTGAAAACCTAATCTGTGCCTAATCTAAACTATACGTTGAAAACATAGCCAAAAGATGGCGGTAGTCTAAAACTATAATGTTCAAAGAATAAACAAACAGAATAGGATAGTGAGCTTATCTGCAAAGCCGCCAACGGATCAGCTTAAAGAATTTGTCAGTGTCAAAGGCAATCTGTTCATTGACAATATCAATAGGGAGAATGTGCGAGTAGAGGAATATTTCTAGTTTTTCAGCAATGTTGAGCTTCTTTCCTCTTGGGAGGTTATGTAATAGTTTAACATTGTTCAAGAGGTCAAAAGAATGTAGGGTGTCTAACAAATGATTCGCAAAAGCTGAGTCGTCTTTTTCGAGGCGAACAGATCTCAGGGGTTCTTTTACACGTGAAGAGATGTTTCTACCGGTTTGGCCAATGTAGATGTCTTGACAGGAATCACAAGTAAGAGAGTAGACGCCACTGCGAGAGAGGTTGTTGACGCAATCTTTATTAAAAGAAATTATGTTTCCTAACTTGCATTGTGTTTTAAATGAGATGTTCAAACCTAAAGTTTTAAGGAATTGTTTTATTTTATTGGAAATTTTTCCACAGTGTGAATTTTATTTTTAATAGGTTTAAAAATATTCGAAATAGATTTTATAGGGAATCCGTTTTGGAAGGCTAACTGTATGATAACACTAATTTCCTGTCTGAAATCTGAGCAGCTCATGTGGACCGATAAGGAGCGGTAGAAGAGCGATTTAAAAACCGCAAACTTACGTTCAGGCGGGTGAAAAGAAGTGAATGGAATACAATTGGCAGTGTGAGTGGGTTTCCGAAAGATTTTAAATTGTAATGAATTATTAACTTTAGTAATCGTAAGATCTAAGAAGTTAGCATCATTGGATCCTGTTTCTAGAGTAAAATTAATGTTTTTGTGCAAAGAGTTAAAATCTTGTAAAAGAAGGTCAAGAGCGGACCGGGGGCCGTTGAAAACGATGAGTATGTCGTCAATCTATCTACCATAGAATGAGATGAATTTTTTACTAGAATTATCAGAAGAGAAGTAATCAAGCTCTAATTTATTCATAAAGAGATCTGCAAGAAGGGGAGAAAGGCCACAGCCCATGGCAAGGCTTGTGAGTAATATTTATTATTGAAAGTGAAGAAAGTTTGTTGAAGCGTAATTTTTAAAAGAGAAGACAAAAAGCGAACATTGTCGTCAGATAAGTGAGACTCGTGAAGAAGATTGTTGATAATGTCTATGGATTCTGAAGCAGGAATAGATGTAAAAAGGTTACTGACATCTAATGAAATAAGTGTACTATTAGAAGAAATATGAACAAGTTTTAGTTTGTTGACGAGGTCTGAGGTGTTTTTGATACAGAATTTGGTATGGCAATCAAGATGAGATCTGAAGATACTATTCAAAAATTTAGAAAGACAGTGGGCGGGTA
This sequence comes from Dorcus parallelipipedus, assembly GCA_958336345.1. Taxonomy (NCBI): domain Eukaryota; kingdom Metazoa; phylum Arthropoda; class Insecta; order Coleoptera; family Lucanidae; genus Dorcus; species Dorcus parallelipipedus. Next base: position 47,413,823 of record OY284475.1, read on the forward strand.
TAATCGGGCAGTTTTCTTTGTGGGTCTTGGGGAGATCGTAGTCTTGGAATTTGAGGGTTCATAGTTTTTAGTTTATAGGTATTGACTAAAGAATTGTTGCTGTTTTCGTTCAAGAATTTATTAAGAAGAGAGACGAATGAATTCAAGGGGTTGGACTGGAGAATGGTGAAGCCATTATTCTGTCGAAAGGATTCAACTTTTTCATTGTAAGATTCACGATCTAGAATAACGGGACCTTGGCCCTTATCCGCTTTAGAAATGACTAGATTAGTATTTTTGATTTTATTTTTAAGAAGTTGGATGTTTTTATTAAAACTGTAATTCCAAGAATTCCGGCCCAAGAAAGTTAAATTGGGTACTTTTTCCTTTCTTTTGATTTGAAAGGGCAGTATTAATGATAAGAGACAGTTCATTATAAACAAAGAATTGATTGTCTTTGTCAGATTGTGAAGCGATATTTTCTATGTCAATGACGAGATTTTTAACAGTATTCAAATTCAAGTTGGAGGGTGGAGAAAACTTAAGACCTAAATCTAAAATGTTGAGTTCTTGTTCAGAAAAAACTGTGTTGGAAAGATTTTAAAACATTAGGTTGAAAATTATGAGTAAACACGGGGGGGTAGTGAAACAAATCAGTCACATGGTAATCCAAGTTATAAAATCTATGTGGGGGTGTAGAGGAAACTTGGGAGTTTCCAGGCAAGACAGTAGACTGAGTAAAAGTATCCGGGTTAACAACTGAATCGGTAGGCTGTGCAGGTAAGCACAGAACTGATAAATAGACGAACTGATAAAATCACAAGCATTATAAGCTACAGTACGAGAAGCATTATTAACTAAGCTACAATCAGAATCCTGTGTTGGATCAGAAATGTGACTAGTAGGTAGTTCTAATTCTACCTCTACGTGCAAAGGTAGTTCATGCGAAGCATAAGTGATAATTTCTAAAGCAGTATTGCTTAAATTACAATTGCCATTGGAATCAAGTAACTTGTGACTTGTAAAGTGACTTGATTCAGTTAAAACATGTAAAGGTAGTTCATGCGAAGCATAAGCAGTACTTTCTAGAGCCGTATTATCTAAAATACAATTGGAATTAAGTAAAGTATCAGAACAATAACTAATGGGTTCAGTCAAAACTACTTGTTGCTTGGTTTCATGCAAAGCTTTGTGTAGAAAGATGCAATCATTACGTACATTAGCTGTGGTTTGCTGAATGGTCTGCTTGTCCATGACAGGCTGAAACTTGGTGATATTCTTGAGGTTTTGGAGTTTCTTTTTGAGGTTATGTAACCTCTTGTCCAATTTATAGAAGGTCGCTTCTTTTATAGAAAATTCTAAAGAGTCCCATTCAATGGAGTGTAGTCTCTGTATAAGTTCAGAACGAATAAAGAAAAGGGATTTTGAAGCGGACTGCAGTTTACTGTGAGAAATTCTAATCTCTTGATCAAGCCAGAAGCTCCTCGCTTTGGAAATAGCCAGCTTCGACGAGGTCGTGTTGAGACGGGTTTTTAAATTCCTAGTGATAAAGTTAGGAAAAACTCCCTCCGATCTGCATCGCTTCAAAAACCAGATTGTCAGAAAAATATTCTTTCTCTTGAAGGTTAAGTTCCTAAAACTTTTGAGTAAATCAGCTCTACTCGCTGTTATAATATGTGTGAAGGGCTCCATGATGTTTATAGTTTACAATAATAGAGAAGAGAAAACGATAAGGTATCATTTTTTATTGTACGACTGCAGTTTCGTCCAGTGTGGACAGTGTGTCCTCTTAAAGGTGGTCACCCACGAACTTGAAAATGTCCACACTGGACGAAACTGCAGTCGTACAATAAAAATGGATACCTTATAGTTTGACTTATCGTTTTTTCTTCTCTATTATTGCAAACTATAAACATCATGGAGCCCTTCACACAGAAGCAGAGACCTTAAAATTCTTGTACGTGGGTCATTAGCAAATAAATAAAATAGGGGAATCATAGATGACGCGCGCCGAATATTTACGTACGAATCGATAAAATTTTCATTTCTAGAAGTATAGATGAAATTTATAACATCAGGACGAATTTTGCATTCAGTTAAATGTTAAAGCTTGTCTAAGTGAATCTGACTGTAGAAATCAACCTATCTAAGCATTTAGGAACTTTACTCGTACGCGTGCAGCATTTTTTGTTGGTTTCCCCAATTCAAATTGCAAATTCACTGCAGAGGACGTCGAAGCTGTGAAGAAGATGTTAATTGAAAATCTGAAAGAGATCAACAAATTTGAAGAAACTTTTGAGATTCCATCACTGGTCACTAATCAAATCAACAACATTTTATATCCATATAACTATTTTCAATGTATTAAAAGAGCTTCTGCTCGCGATTGCGAACTTAATGTGTTTGTTCTAGCAGGATAGCTATCCTGCTCGAATAAACACCCTGGTATTTTCAATGTAATTCCAACCTCAGCGACAATCAACAATTTAAGTGTTTTCAGAAGGAGAATCAAACGCGAGACAATGATAGTAAGAAAATGTAACGTAATTTCTTTTTTGCAAGTGGTCATGTTGAAAATACTATAATCTGACTGACAAAGACCCTTATCTTATCACCGATTTCTTGAAGACCATAGAAATCCAAGTATTGTAACCCACCTTGTAGCTCAGATTTGGCGATTTATTTGTCTTTCCAAAAATTAAGTTTTGGTTTCCGTGGAATTAGTTTCGAAAATCTCGAATCTGCATTAAATTCGTTCGTATCAGCTCTGGAGCATGTTGCCAAAGAAGATTGCGTATTTTGGTTTAAGTCTATGAAGTTATATACAAAAACTGATGAAAAGTTAAATTTAAAAATTGAAAATAATCTTCACATCGCAAGAAATGTTGCTAGACTCATAAATACAACACCTAAAGAATTCGTACCTAGACCACAGCTTCCCTTGACGAAATATTCCCCAGGTCCCGATCAAATCACCAACAGAGTCATTAAAAATCTTCCACATGGACAAATAATGTCTCTACTCAACATAATCTACGCCTCCCTCCACCTTCAGTGGAAAATTGCCAATATAATCGCGATTCCTAAACCAGGCAAAGACCCCATACTCCCACAAAACTACGTCCACTCAGTCTCCTCATGTCTCTACGGAAAATCCTTGAAAAAATAATACTAAAGAGAATGCATGAACATGTTGAGAAAACAAATATAATTCCAGCCGAACAATATGGCTTTCGGGCTAAACACTCAACCACCTGACAAGCCCTAAAATTCTTCGAAATCATCTACACCAACGTGGGAAGAAAACAACTCCATCAGCAAAAATCCTATCACTCTTCTCGCCTAGTGTATTTAATATATTCACTGCAGATATTCCTAAAACACTAAACATTACACTGGCTCTCTACGCAGACGATACCGCAATCATTACAGGCTCCAAAACCTCGCATATGATAGAAAGAAAACTACTGCGAGTTCTGGACTAAATTGAAAATTGATGCACAGAATGGTGGAATGACATTAACGGATCGAAAAGCACAGCAATAGTATGCACACGAAAAAGATAAATCTCTAACCTTCGACTGAACCTCAATGGACAACACATTCCTCAAAATGCAACGGCTAAATATCCTAGACGCTGGACTCCGCTTCAAGGCACATATCAGCTAGTTTCTTTCGCTGAAAAGTTTGAATCGTGATTCGAATAGTTTTTTGGTTGCCCGCTCTGGATCTGGATTATTGCAACAGAACACACCAGACCCGAATGCATTTGAATCTAAACGAATCGTGAAAATAGGAAGGTTGTCAGGGGAAAGGGGATTACCAATCCGAACTGAAATTTCACGAAAAGTGGGACTTGATTCATTTGCAAGGGAACATCCACCTTTGAATTTAACCGTGTAATGTTGCGTTGATCAAACGAAAGAAAGCAGCTATCACCACTTCAATAATCAAAACAAAGATTAATGAAGTTTCTCAGCCCTTAAATATTCAGAAGAAATAAGCTTTCCCTCGGAAATAAACTTCTCATCTATAAAACAGTAATCGTTCCCTCACTTATGCATCACCCGTAAGTGAACACTCGGCCCTATACCTGATAGACAAAGTTCAATCACTACAAATGCCATATCACCAACATGGTAGACAACTAAGGTAGACAGTCTAGACTACGCCAAAAATTATGACTTTAACCAACGAAAAATTAAGAGACCTCATATGGCCTAAATGAAAGAAGATGGTTAACAACACAAGAGATGGAATTTTCTTGCCCCATCAATCACGCCCATGATACGATATGAAAATATTTTCACTCCATCCTAGCCATCCACGTGTTTTCGATTTCGACTATCAGCTATTTAAAGTTATCTGAATTGAAGGAAATCTGACGAAAACGAATTTTGTAGGTCTAAGGCTCTAGCCTTGCTAAAATCAACCGTAGCCTGGTATTGTGATCCTAAATGAATATTTAAAATATGAACAAAATATTCTTAAACCAATGTACTAAAACTTTTGAATGTAGAGATTTGTAAAAACTGATGTCTTATATACACTGCTGCCTCGTAATTACAGGATTATTCTTAAAAAAATGAATAAATTTATTAATTATTTCTTTTATAAGAAGAAACGTCGAATATGATTTATAGTTTCTAGACGTTTCCCAAAACACGTTTCATTGATCTACCACGGCATTATTGACCTGCGAACTTGAAAAATGTGCTTTTGATAAGGTAAACCACATAACCTTCAGAAGCATGCAGCTTTTTTAATTAAACGTATCTAAAATTTATACGAGCGTATATATGTATATTATTTATTTTCTCCTGGGTCGCTAATGATCCACGTTTCGTAGTTTCGTGACGGTGAAGTTTTTGCCACCACCGGCTCTTCGTGTAAGGGCGAAATTATCGTCGCGTTTTTATCGCGCAACTTGTGAAACGTAATGGCACCAGAATAGAAATAACTTCTGGAGTTATTACGTTGATGCGAAAATACATTTGTTAAACATTCCGCGCCGGCCGTTCGTGTTTATCTGATTACCGGGGCGAAGTCACGTTAATAGCGGGCGACACGTATTATTTACCCCTTAATTTATATAACGCAGGCCGGCACAGATTAGTTGACTACGGCTAGCGTAAACTATTTGATAAATTGGATTCATAGTTTTAGTCTTCGTAACTGCGACATTAAAAGATTATATATGTTTTATAATAATGAAATAACAAACAAGCAAGTAACTTATGAATTCTTTTTTTTTTATAGAAATGTAATATTTCAGTTTCTATTAAGCCTTATGTAGTTTCCAGATATTTCGGAAGTACTCTTTGGTGTTTGTAAATGACCTGCAAACAAGTTTAATGTTTCCTTTTTGATTCGAAAAGAAGGGAGCAATGATGCTTCTTATACATTTCAAATAGGTTATAAAGCATAACGTTTTCCTCAATAAATCTGGTTGTGGAACAATGTTTTTCAGTGTTCCTCATGTTTGGAAACTTTTTCCTGTTTCTCAAGTTTAAGAGCAATAGGAAAACATTATGGATGCAGTTAAAAAAAAATCTAAATTGCGTACAAAACTTCACGCACTTGGAAAACATTGTTTGTTTAAAAATATCATCATGTTTTGCTACTTGCGTATTTTGTGATAGAACAAGTATGAGCAGACATGGAGAAGAATTGTTTGTAAATACAGAAAAAAAAACAACTTATACTCTATTAATTAACTGTGCGTCAATTTTGTAGATAACTGCTTAATCTATTATTAGGTAAAAACGCATAATATATACAGTGATGCGAAAGTAAATCGATATTCATGCTAATAATGTTCTTATTATTGGTTGACAGAGAATCCCAAAATGCTCGAGTGACACATGTATGTGAACACGATTATACCTTCATATTTTGTCCATCAGTGTTAACAAAGAATGTGAAGACTGAAAGCAATAATCAAATAGATTGTACCACTTGACGAATAGTATATTCATTATGCAATCGATCGAATTTTACAAATAAAAAAATTGAAAGAATTCATTTCCTTTATTTAATGAACTTTGAATGAGAACTTCGTGCTTTAATGTTGAATTTAAGTTAATGTAAAGGAACGTGTGCACATACAATCCTTGTTTTGTTTTACTTGCGATGTGAAACGTACAGGCAGTGATGGTGTCAACTGAGGTCATGAATACGTTCTCACTACAGAAAGAAGTTGCACATAAACGAAGACGTTAACGTGGAAAAAGAAACTAAGCCTGGCATTTTATGGGTAATAAGCGACTTCCTGACCTATGCGCACAATCAATATGCATATGACTTTCCAGGTCCCATTCGACCTGTCGCCAGCAGAAGATATTACGGTGGTTATTACAAGGATTCCTGCACGTAACACGAACATCGCTCTACTGCTTTATGAATGTTTTATTGGCTCAAATTAAATTTCTTAGGTAAGATACGGCGACTTCGATGCGCTGCTAAAGGTGTAGCGTAATTATAGTTATAAATTCGTTCTTATATGTTACAAACACATTCGGAGCGAAGATGTGAGAGAACGAACCTATTCATGCAACTCTTGCGACAATGCGTCATATGACCCTTAACCTGAACTGGTTTACGGTAGCAGCTATTCTGTGGAGTCTTGATTCAGAATAATGTCGGATTGAATTGGAGGACCGTAGGGACCTACTGCTTTCCAAGTGCCGGATAAGAGAAAAGAATTGCTGGCTGGGAATTCGAAATGGAATGATAATGCTGCTTTGTATTTACTTCTATCGCCTTCTCACAATATAAAATAAATTGGATATTTTCCTTTATATATGTGAGAGGCTCTCATAATTTGATGGGATATCATATTTATGAAAGGTATTTTCTCGTCGTATTAGCCAACACACTTCGCCGAGAAATTTTTTGTTGGAGAGATAACACCGCTGGAATTCTTGGTTTGGCTACGTTTGCTTTTATTTTATTAGCAATAGATTTTATTTTAGGGTGCAAAGAAGTTGTTACATGCTCTTACACACGTAATATAATTTTACAATAATGTTAAGAGGCACCCACACGCACGCATATGTCCGCGAGCGTGCATGCGATGGACACTTTATAATTCCGCAGTCAAGAACGAAGATTGTGTAAAAGTCATAATATTCACACACATAAAGATTCGGAAATTTGTGCACTGGACATACCAAGTTTGCTTCGATTCGATTCGCGGAGAACTAATTGCAACGGCCCGGCTGGACGAAAACAAATGGGCGTGATTAGTCAAATTTCTCTCTTTAATTTTCTAGTGCGTTCCCTGTCGCACGCATTATAACAGGGTGTTCAGTTGAACAATTACCGAATCTGTATATCACTACCTAGTAAGAATATAATTGAAATAATGTATAATGTCAGTTATTAACTAAAAATTTTGCGACTCTAGTTTTCAATGTCTTAAATTACATACTTAATAAATAAAATTGAGAATTAGTATACAAAACATTAAGCAAAACTAATTAAGAAACGCAGACATCTGTAAATTCTTTAAAGTGTGCTTTTTGTTAAAAGAATTAAAAAACCTTTTTGATTCTTATTCGAGATATTATGACACATGTGATGTAAATAGTTGGTTACTGCAAACAGCTACTCGTATTCATATTTCATCATCTTTGAAATGAGCTTCGTGTAAATAACCTTTAAGTATTTTAAATAACTAGTAATCTGAGGGTGCCAAATTAGGGTATCCCAATTTTATCAAATCAAAATCGAACTTGAAAGGAGCAGAATCAGATAAATGCATCTGATTTGGATGAACCAAAATCGGGTTTGAACAAATCGGAATCGAATTCGAAAGAAGCAGATTCACGTAAATAAATCCGATTTGGATGAACCAAAATCGGGTTTGGACAAATCAAAATCGAATTTACAATTAAATATGTAAATGAATTGAAATATGATTTTAAAGAATTTGAGTTGAATAGAGTAATCAAATTTGAACAAACCAGATTTGAGCGAATTAGAATTTAGTTTAGACTAGAGGAATCAGGTTCAAAGTCAAATTGAATAAAATCAGACTAAGACGAATCTAACTAGAAAGAATCAGAATTAAATTCGACCGAATCGAGTACCGATTGGAATCAAATAAAATTGAATTTGGACTAATCACTGTGAAATTAGAACGAATCAAATCGAATTTCGACGAATGAAAGTTTAATTCTTGCGAATAAAATTAGGATGAATCATCGAATCAATTCTAAAGTCTTTTCGATTTTGATTTTATCGAGCTCCGAATTGAAAGAATCACACTTAGAAGGAACAAAATTAAATTTAGATCAATTACAATTGAATTGATTGGAAATCGATCAAATTTAAAGGACCAAAGTTTGATTTAAGCGAATCAAATTTGAATGGACCAACATATTGTCTGAAATCCACTTTTGGCGGTCTAATCTAATTTCGACTTCATCGAATTCCGAATTGGAAGTATCAAACTTCAGAAATAAAATTGAATTTGGATTAATCACAATCAAATTCAAACTATTCAAAATCAAAATTTAACGAATCCTGATTTGAAGGAACGAAGTTTGATTTGGCGGCGAATCAAATTTGCATGAACCAAAATTGAATGTATCAAATTCTTTTTGGGCATCAACTAAAGTTTTGATGGCCTTTCTACTCTGACTGCACATTCATCTTTGCTAAACATACTTTACAAATTTCATCGTCGTTTGTCTTTGCAAACAGAACTTTTCGGACAGTTTTATTTCGATATTTCTACACCGAACGCTCTTGTTTACGCTAACAATTTATTTTTTCGTTTGCGCTAACCATTTTTTCAACGCTGAAGAAGTTTGATTGCTGCAGAATTTGCGAAATTTTATTCTCAGTTTAGAAAACGAGATTTGATCCATTTTACAGAAGACTTCGTGAAAGCTTTCGTGCACAGTAGAAATGCCTGGGATTATCCTATCTTGTATATTCAAGGCAAGTGTGGTGCAGCATTTTTGGTATTTTCTCGTAATTTTGGCGAAAATGCAACATAATAGTCCTTTCATAGCCTAAAAAACTAATGTGATGACATTGTTTGCTTTCATGCAATAGTTTAACAGTTGGGTTGAATTAATGCGGCACTATTCCATCATGTCTTGTTTTATCTCTGGGTTTATAATGTTGAACCCAACTTTGACAAATTTTAACATTTTTTTTTAAGATCAGAATCTACTGTAGGATATGACAAAAATTGAAGATGAATGTCAGTTCTGTCAATTTTTGCACAAGTCACCAGACCAGTCAAAGACCAGTCATTAGTTTTTGATATTTTAGCCATTTCATCTGTTTGTAATTCTTCGATCTGTCATCTCCAATTTTCTTGCTGTTGCAGGTTGTTCAGTATTATCATCATCGTATAACTCGCTCTTCGTACTTTAAAATGATTTAACCCCAATCTGCTTATCGATACTCATGGAGCATATTTCTGCGTTAGAAGAAAATAATAAGTTTCTTTTTAGTAGTGTGAAATGTAAGAAATGACCACACTGAATCCATATCTGTCTCACATTATTCAAAACTCTTTATCTGTAAGTAACGTAAACCAGTTAGTTTCAATTATCAAACATTCGTAGTTTAAATGACTTTTCTCAGTCCCCTCGTATAACCGTTATATCCGGGTACGTAAATTCACTTTTTTTTTTTTTAATTAGAAATCGGTTGGTAAATGAATTACTCAGTTGTAAAACATTATGTCAATATTTGGTTACATTTAAATGAAATTAAAAATAATTTGATATTACAGTCATATTCGTTAAAGTAATGAAAATCGAGAGTGAGAAATACTCTTGTTACTTTATCATAAGTGGGGATCGAATTTTTGTATTTTATATTGGACAGTTGTGACATTGCTTCCAAAATTGGTCCATCGTTGTGTCATAACATCATAGGCATAGATATTTTTACGCGAGTGAACCGCAGATACATGCGTGCGCCACTGACATGATGGCGTCAAAATTGTTTTAATCCGATCCCTAATCATAGGATTTTAGAAAGAAATATTTCACTACTTATACAGAATAATCTATATTATGTAACTTTGTAAATTCAACTAAAACATTAAAGTTCTTTTCGTGAAATATAGTTATTATATTGACAAACTAAAGTTTTATATCTGCAAGCATAAGTCAATCACTTGATTTATTAGCACTTTAAGAGAAACTAGGTACGATTAGGGAAACTATATCCTGACAAGTTTGTCAGACTTGGTGCGAATAATGTAAAACTATGCTATCACAAAACTCTAGTGTGAATTACTCCTGTCTTAATTACTTACAATTAGATAGGTAACAAGTTTGCACTGCATCTTTCAACAGCTTTTCCTCGACTAGCAGCAGTGAAGAATGGGTGTGGGTATAGATAGATAGATCTTAAAACAGGCGCCAGAGTGAACAAAATACCCAGCTGATCCGAAATAGCCTCGACAGTGTATGTATCTCGGCCTTGCAGTTGATCGTTCCCAACAATCACAGGACATTTTATCTACACACACTTGTACGCTGAAGGTAGTGGTACAAATACACGAACAGCTAAAATAATAATTCCTTTAATTACACACACAGAATCATTACAAAATCAATTGCAAACGGTTAATTCGATGCGACAATGTCGACTAAAACACCTTTACATTTACATGAAATATTTATAGGCGCAAGATCTGTCAAAAATTCGCTATTAAGTAACGCAGCGTCACGCAACAGTTAATATAAAATATAATGCTGAATTATGTAGGTCAAGGACGTTTGCGTTTCCCTGCGTATTTTCTAGGTATTGTCCGAAGCGTCGAGGAGTAATCTGCAACAGCCATCTCCAACTTAACCCGGCACGGCAACTGCTTCCAAAATATCGGTTAATTAATCGAGTACCAAAAGGGTATTCATAATGAAAAGTACCAAGACAAAAAGTATCCAAAAGTCAAAGTATCCAAACGTAAAAGGTATCCAAATGGGAAAAGCCTGAATTAATGGAAAAAACAATTGAATTAATCACAAGATGGCGTCATGCCGTTAGCCTAACATTACCTGGATTTTTAGATAAACCAGGCTCTACCAGGGTAGTGAAAATAACCCCAGACTTGTTTGACGATGCATTAAGAAATTGCGACCACTTTAAACACGAGTTCTTCTAAACTATTTTGAGCAAAAACTCCGATAATTGTAATGACAACAGCATCACCAAAGTTAAACGAGTAATGAAACGTTAAAACAAAGCCGAACAGGATGACACGAGATGATTGCAGATGCCGTCAGCCTTAACCAATCAGGAACCATTAGTGTTCGATATACCCATATTAGGACATGGCGATCGATAATCGTATGTCTACATCTGTGGTCTACATTCGGGTATCAGGGTTGCCACAATATATACTATACTATACTTTTTGATGGTATAAAATTAGTTAGTGTATAAAATTATTCACGTTGTCTTAAACAGACCTATTCTTATTATTAGTATTTTCGTCATGCATCAATGCTTACCTTTGGATATTTATTATAGAAATAATTCATTGTTAATATAAAAATTGTATTAAACCAGAAAGAACGGGCGACGATAAAACGAAGAACAAAATAAACAAGTATGTACAGAAAATGCGCTGGTGAAAATTTCATTTGATCTCTGCACTAAGCGCCACTATCCGGTGTTCCGGTGCACAAATTGCAGTGTCATTATCTCAAAGGATTTTTTAATTTTCAGTTATGTGATACAATTAAAGTCACAAAACGTGCTTTAATTAAAACCGCGCGCATCTGCGTTTTAACACAAATGAAAATGTGAGTTCTATTCATGAATGAAGGACGGTTTCTATTTTCTGTTCGGTATTTATACTTCTCGCGCATAAATATGTAACTAAGTACATTAACACCTTCATGTCGACATACTTTGTTGCCCGGGCAGGATTCCAAGTCAATCTACAATTCCCACATTATTTACGCCACGTATTTATTGCAACCGTGCGGTGGTTATGCTTTGAACTGCCGGAATCCTGAAACATTTTCGCGATTACCTGTTCCATCTATTCTTGCGAACGACTTGCTTGATGATTATGAAAGTGTTAACGTTGACTGGGAATGCATACATTTATATCCCGATTAATTTGCGTTCGCGTATTTGACTCTCTGACCCTGTCTAAAATAAACAGGTGGAAACAGATTTCGCTAAAGTTGACTAACCTTCGGGAATGTTTACCCGAATACGTGCAAACAAGAAGATAAATTCAAATTGGAATTATAAGAGACAGTGGGTCAAAGTATTTCCGGAAAGGTCGACAATAACTCAAAGTATAAATTTACATATGTCTTGTATATGCACCGAATACTAATTTATTTTTATTTAGAAGTATTAACATATTTATACGATAGTGATTTGATTTTTAGAAGTTAGATTAATAATTATAGAAGTTTTTGGTCATTAAATAGTGAATAGTAACGATCCGGATTTGTATGAAATAAAAGTAATAGCCTCATCAAGATCTTACTGTGTTCGGAAATAACTAGTTCCATCCACTAGCTTTTGGTGGAAAATTTCCTTCATGAAATCAAGGTCGGATCATAGGGAGCGTGAAGCGAAGCACACCGGCATGACGGCGGCTTCTCCAATTTTATGGTCACGCTGTGAGCTTAAGAACTCGTTCCTAAAAGCTCGCTAGGGTTGCTCGGTCTTTACGGAGCTTTACCATCTCTTGTAAGGAAATAAAGAAATATGCCACCAGGAAATAATTATACTCAGGCGGAATAGCAAGCAGGGGAGAGGACTGGCTTATAAAAAGATACGCAGGGTTATGCAGATAAAAGTCGGGAAGTTTGGTAATTCTGGGATCAAAGTAGAGTCAGACTTCTGTATTTAATGTCCGTCTGACATATTATAATTCAGCCGACGTGTTCGTTGAGTATTGAGAAAGTTCTTTTATGTGTTATTTGTTTTTAAGCAGCCCAAGTAAACGGTTGCATTGTCAAACATATTATTTTTTATCTTCCTAATTTATTTTGAATTTTGTGTTACATTAAAAATCGAGAATTTTAGTTACGTTATAATTAGGTTACAGAGAAATATCGTTCAAACTTTTACTTTAAAACATCGAAACGCAAGGAATTTCGTCAATTATTACATTTTTCATCTTTACATGCTTATAATAAAATTTCCTTGTAATCTTACCACGGAAAACTTAAAAATTACACAAATCTTAACGTTTCACTATTGTTTGGCAAGTTCTTCTTCTTTCTTTTTTGTTTCTTGAATGTCTTGAATTCGTTATTTCTGTACATAAAATTGTTTTATTTTTCCAGTTTTAAACTCCATCGTAAGTTAAAAGTCAACCTGTACCGGGTGTCCCAACGGTGTGTATTTCTTCTGTGGAGCCTATAGGAATAACAAGTAGAGAAAAAAAGATTAAGAAAGTTATACTAGACATCACGCGGCACATTTTAAAATTATTTTCAACTATACAGGTTGTTCCAGAAAGTGCTGGTGCATACAAAGCGACTTTTTTTTTAAAGGAACAGCTTATAAATTCTTATAAATTTAGATGTCCCGTGGAGAGGTGATTACAATAATATAAAGATATATTAATTTCGCTCAGCTATTTTCGTAAGAAAAAAAATTTTCTTCCAAAATTCCTTAAAAATTTACGAATTTTGAACTTATGTTGCTGAGTATGGAGATGACACAGACTTACGAAAATATAACAAAATATTCTTAGGACTTTGGGCTTTTTGAAAATATGAAAAAAGTTAAAATATCTTGTAGCATTATACAGGGCAAACAGTAGTTGCGAAGTATCTCATTTTTTTTTAATGGAACGACCTATTTTTTTATTTCAGAAATGGGTAGTTCTTAAACTTAGCTTTCTACTGATACCAGGTTATATACCTATATTTTTAGCATTTCTTTCGTTAGAAACTTTGTTTTTACTACTATTTGAATTCTTTAGCCTTTCGTTTATAATTTTTGTATAGTAAATGAGCAAAAAGTAAATCCCAGAGTATATTTATATCACACCAGAAGAAACGTCCAGGTCTACACATTTAACGCTTTACAATACTCACATTGATACGAGAAAAACAGGTAAATATGTAAAAAAAATATTCATCGTAGTCAGCCATTATTTCATATTTAAGATCTTTTAACAATTATGAATAAATTTTTCAAATAATATTTCCGCGTATCTTGGAAAATAAAGGTACTTTACCCTTATGTCCACTTCAAATATTTTTATTTCCTCGGTATGTGACCAGTGGTATTCGATTTTTGATATCTGCATTTTGAGTTTGGGAAGCTCTAGGAACTTTCAAATTTATGGTTATAACTTATTTCCAAAAATAAAAGGTTAAAAACCAAAAAATTCTAATGGTAATTAAAACAAAAAAATTCTCTCTCTATACACTACCATTTTCTGGAACAGCCTGTATAGTTAAAAATAATTTTAAAATGTGCCGCCTGATGTCTAGTATAACTTTCTTAAACTCTTTTTTTGCTATTTCTATAGGCTCCACAGAAGAAATACACACTGTTGGGACACCCGGTACAAACAATTTAAAAAATATAATAATCTTTTTAATGTTTTGCTAAAATTTCTTATTGGATAGGACTTTCATTGTATTCATATTCTATTTTAGCCTGCTATACAGCAGTCAATCGAAAACACTATAAGTAAATTATTTAAATGACACAAATGACACATAAAGAAAAGAGTTTTTTTTAAATATTAGTCTTAAATGTATGGGGTTTCCAACGTTATTGTTTCAACACATTTTCTTTACTTCGAGATTGGATACATTCTCACTTCTGTTTTTTCGTGTCCCTTTTTTATATCTGCTATACAGGAGTTATATAGATATTCATTGTATAATAAAATTGAAGTCGTGACAACTAAAATTTGCCCTGAAATTTTGGAAATCTTCTTTATTCATGACGCTTTTTTCAACTTAACTAATAGTGAAACAAGTCAAAAAATCTCAAAACTGAGCATTCGTCATTTTGTTCCTTTGCAATGTACTCTACTTGACCTAGGCGCTAAAAGAAAATAAAGAGTTCCAATGTCCTTACGGTTTGTCCAAAATAATCGTTTAATAGGAAAACTGGCAGAGTGTAGGCGGTAAGCTTTTTTTTTCTCTTTTTCATTTGGAATCCATTTGAGATATTTTCTCCCCTATTCTTCTCATGTGTCCACACTATATTTTATGATTATTGTGGTTATGTTACGTTAACTTTAGTTACAAAACATCATTCTTTTGAGAATCTCCCTCAGTTTAAAACCAATTCAGTTCCAAATCAAATCAATTCGATTTTGGTTGAAGTGAATTTAAATGGAGGATAGCTATTGTTTGCGTCAAAATTTTTGAAATTATAGATTTCAGCAACGTAGGAAAAAACCGATGTGGTATTAATTTGTGAAAAGAGGGTAATAGAGAACGTTTTCCCCAAAAAGGATTGCCCAACGCGCAAGTGCAAACTTCTAGAGGTTTTGAATCGTTTGAAATGAACAAGCGCGATATTGGTCCTCAACGTGAGAATCGAATTCTTGATGCTGAAGAGAAAATTTTGCAAGGAGTGGAAAATCGGCCCGAAATCAGTACACGACGTCTTGCCATGCAGGTGGAAGTATCACAATTAATAAGTGATCTCCTCGGTAGCCAAGCTTGAATCCGTGCGTCTTTTTTTGTATGAGGTTACATGAAACAACTAGTAATGCTGGTGTACTTAACAAAACTGAAGAACTCCAGCGACTGCAATTTCGTCAAAATCAAGTAGTTTTCGACTGGGCTTGTTGTAAATGCCATTTGCTAATGGTGACCAACATTTTGAAAAATTTCTTTAGTGCTTAGTTTCCAAATATTAAAATACAATTACCGTCTACTACGTTTAGTCACAAATTAAATTCTTTTAACCCAAATGATATTATTCATTCAGAATTGTCAAAGGTGCATGTCTCATATGCGAAAGTCTACTGAAGGGTCTGATTGGTCATGATTCGCGTCGCCTGCAGTAAATTACAAAAATTCCAACTTCGAGTATTTTGCATCTTTTTAATATACAGGGTGCTGAATTGATGAATGCAACATAGGAAATCCCATGTTAATTTAGAGGTGTTCAAATATTGGCCTCCCTAATTATTTTACAGCAAAATTCCATTTAAGTTTCTTAAGGTACTCTTCAAGATGAATCTGTCTGTGCAGATTGAAAATTTTTCATTTACTCAGTTTCAAAATATTTTAAAAATATTGAGTAGCTAAATTCAATTTATATCAAACTATCAGCACGGTCTTGATTAGTGAATGTTAAAATAAAGTAAAAGAACTTACAAAATTTGACAGAAATAAAGTTAGGTTTTCGTCATATATTTTAACATTCGCTGATCAAGGCCGTGTTGCTAGTTTCATATAAATTCACAAACAGACAGATTCATCTTGAAGATTACTTTAAAAAAACCTAAATGAAATCTTGCTGTAAAATAATTAGGGAAGGTAATATTTGAAAACATCTAAATTAACATAGGATTTCCTATGTTGCAATCATCAATGCAGCACTCTGTATACTGTCACTGTGTAAACTATTTATACAACTATTAACTTCAACCAGTATAATTTGCGTAAATATAAATTTTGTGCGTCCTACAATTAAGTGCAGTGTTAATTGCTAATGAATTCTCACGTTTGTTATGAAATCAGTGATTGGAATTATTTTTTCTTATTTCGAGTAAAACTACGGGAAAACAAAGAGAATACGAAACTCAGAATGAATAACGAAAAACGTGTCGAACTCATGAGACAAAATAATATACGAAAATATTGATAAGAAATTGTTTCCTCATCAATTACTTCCGTAAAACAAAGTGTGTTATTCTCCCCTGACGTTTCTTTTTCTAGTCGCGTCGTGTATCCGATATTTCCCCGATTGATATTTTCTTTCTTTCTCCTCCGTTCTTTTCCAAGCCGACGGAATAACATTGCGAAGCAATCAAATTTGAAACACATAAATCGAAAGCCATTATTATGTGCTATCACTTGAACATCGCTAATTAGAAAAAATGTTACATTTTAAAAAGCCCAATTAAAACAATTAATCCAAACATCACTCAAAAGTTTTGAATTAACCTTCGAACTTCGAAGCTCAAAACACAGAAAAATCAGGACCTGATCAACTAGGTTTTGAAAATCACTGTGATAGAAAAAGTAGAAAGGTATTTGGGGCCTTGAGCATCGAATCAACAAAAACAAGAATTGATTTCACTAATTATTTTCTATTTTATTTTATTTTTTAATTTATTTTCCAAGGATAGATTAAATACGAATTTGCAAAAGAGGAACAATTCTTCTAATATTTTGCAAAAATCAAATTACGGCGCAAGAACGATTTCAGAAATTATAAAACTTTACTATTCTCCTCGAAGAAACAGATGAAGATGAATTGGATAAAACAAGAACTATTCGTTAGCACAATTGATATAAATTTTTAATATGTGTTTTTGTTTATAAATTTAATATGTTACTGAAAACAATGTAAAAATTAGAGTTATAATGAAGAAAAGGAATATGTTTTCAAGTATACATCAAGAAAAAAACTGCTTAATGAGCATAAATTCATTAGAATACAAACAAAGGGCCCACTAAACGAATTTGTAATTACAAACGATTATAAAAATTAAGAAAACTCATCGGAGGCTGCAGCAGCATCTTCTCATTCCGACTTAATGAGCTCATTCCCGACGAGTGCGTGCCATTGTCGTCTTTCTTTCGGGATTTAAACAAATAAGGGCAATTACATTAATTTTGATTACACCTTGAGGATTATTTTGGAAACTGAGTTACGTCGAGCATCAAGCTCGCTCCCTGCATTATTGATGGAGGAACGGTCGTGAGAAACGACGTCTGCGTTTCCGCTCTTGGTGTTTGCGACTGTTGCGATGACGGCTGATTCGAATGCCTTCCCAGCATGCCAAAGGCTAGACGTTCCTTCGCCCCCTATATAACACTTGCATATGATGATGGGAACGAAGGATGATTTACTTTTCTGTCGCATCGCGCATACAAAGCTTGAGCGATATGAGTATTGTAATCCTATTTGCTGTTCCAATGTTAATTCTATTTTTGTAAAAAATGATCTTGAATAATATAAGTAGGTCAATATACTTTTTTTACTAGTTCACCAGTTGAATTTGAACGCATATCTGATGATAATAACGGCCAATAGTAAAATTTAAGATTTTTCTAGTGAAGTAATTACAAAATGTTAAAAACACAATTTTGACTTTTAAGCTATTCCACATAGCCACGACATAGCACGGCTGAGTTTCGACCTATAACTGCGCATGGAATAGCAAATTCGCAGCGATGCTACTGCCTCCTAAGCTATCACACACAAGGTGGCCAATGCGGACAATTAGCGTGTCATCGCAAGCTACTACTGAATTGATTTTTTAAATTACATACTTCATACTGTTTGTGTGTATAGTAATGATAATTAACGTAATTTTTTATCCACTGAAAATTTATAAAATGTCATTAATTTGAATTATTTGTATTTCGATACACTTTTACGGCCTCGGTGCTTGAATAACTGAGTTATCCGAAAGATAGATACGGATGTTTGTTAAAACAGGATTTTTTGTAAAACAAAAATAAATTGAGGTAATTTTGAAATATTTTTAAATAATTGAATAAAGCTAAATAAATAAGTCGTATTTTACAATCATGATAAAATATACATATTTTTGTAATGTAAATTGAACATATTTAATTATTTTGTTATTTAAAAAATATTTTCTCCTGGTTTTTCCGCGTAATGAAATTATTTATCTAAATTTACCTAGACCACATTCATTTTGTAATCAAAACTGCATATATTCCTTTTGAACGAAAAAAAAACAAACAAACATGCAACGGCACAAAAACACCGAAATAAATAACGATCGTGGTGAAAACAGCGCTTCGCAAACACAGTGTAATTTTTTGTAAACGCTTTCCGATGCTATTTATCCTAGAATCCGGATTTCACACGTAAAGCTAACAGAAGTCGTCGATACTGGATGTTAAAAAATATTTATATGCAGCACTGCGCAGAGCTTCCCCGACAGTAAACATAACATTTTCAGGATGACATTTGAAAAAAATCTATTGTACTTCCTGAAAGTTGTGACATTTTAGACAGGTCTGACTACACCGTTAAGTGATATATCGTAAATGCTGGGAGCCCAGAACATACGAGGAAATGAAAATTCTCCGGGAAATACGAAACGAAAACACGTTGAAAGTTATTTTATCTGGGACGGTAGGTAAGAGATACTAAATATACAGTTATGGGAGGAAACCTAATTTTGTTGTTTATTGTCTGCATAGTCTGAATTTATTTCGGGTAGAGGCACGAGATTCAGCAGAATCTCTATGTACACTGCAGAACCCTTTGTGAAACAACATATAAATTAAAGTTGAAAATGGCTTGATTTACTTTGCATTAAATTTTCTTACGGTAAATGTGAAAATCTCGGTGCTAAGATGAAAATTAAATAGACAAGTAAGTTGCTTTTTCATTTCGTATAAATCAAAGCTGCACGCTTTGATCTTCAAAGTTAATTAATTACTGACTTTAATATGCCTAAAAAGAGTTTACATTTTTAAATTAATTCTACCAGAAATTCGCCAAGATAAGTCAATACTTAAAAAGAGGGCGATACAAAGATTTTTTGAAACGTAAAAAGTAGTACCAAGTAATTTTTTAAAGCAGCTTTAGTTCCTACACGAAAAATGCTATATCTAGTGTATACTGCAATTATCTGGCATTTCATGGCATTAACGACTAACCTAGAACCAAGAGCATTATCATCTAAAATACATTTGTGTTCAAAAAATTCCGGACACTTAATTATTTTGATTTTATTTGTGTACTGCTGAATGCTGAATTCGATGATTAAAGTTAATCGTAAATCTTGTAAAGTTTCTGATTGGAGCTGCCGGTTACGAACTCGTTTCCCAAACATACCCGGCGAGATTTAAATGTGTAGGAATGTTCGTTTTGTCAAAATATTCACAAAAGAACGAAATTGTTTCCGATAAACAGAGCAAAAGGCATCACATGATCACATTAATTGTTACAGTGTTCAGGCGTTAGGGTTCTATTTTCTAAAGGCCCATGTCATTATAGTTCTGCTTCCTAATGGTGTTCTCGAGATTTATATAGCATTCTGAAAACCGTTCACCAGACCTCCACACTCGTTTGCGTCCACCTGGTGATTACAGACGAAAGCGAGACTCATCCGTGGACAACACTGAGCTCCATAGTTCTTCGGTATAAGCTCTATGTTAAACCTTCAACACGATGGGCTGGAAGCACAGTAGGACCATTACCTGGTCGCCTGGTCATCATTCCAAGTTCTTTTAATTGCTGCGGAACGGTTAACGTACAAATGTTGACTTCACGATTATCTGAAACTTGGCAAGTAGACGGTGGTCCACGATCACGAAGTATAACAGCCTTTTAGTGAAACAGTCTTTTAGTGAAATTACCAGCTTGGTAACATTTACGTTAGGGTCTTGCAAAGTGCTTCTAGCGATACCTAAATTATTGGCAGTGTATCATCATGCAATGTCAATGCTTTTAGGATATCTTCGAGCCGCATTTTTGTAGCACAGCGCAAGCAATATCTGATTAAGAAAAAAACAAAAGAAATGTGAGTTGCTAAGTAACAAAACATGTCCCAGTTAGAGTTGAAAAGTGAATTGCGATTTTGTTAATTTTCGTTCATAATGTTGATTCTTTTGAAAGGAGCTGTTATTTTCTTTCTAACAAATAATTTTTTGTCGTTTTATGTGTGCTAAAGAAACCTTTTTTTTTTTCAAAGTAGTCGAATGGAAGAAAGAACTGGGTGTCCAAAATTTTTTGAATAAACTACGTGCCAATAAAAATGCACCACCTAGAAGGAATCGAGTTACAATGTTAAAATTTTCACAGTTTATTTCTCTTAGATAAAGAAGTAATTGATTTCACTTTGGAAGTAAAAAATAACAGAAATTAAGGGAAAGAATGTAATAATGTGGCACGTCAGCACGGTCAATAATACATTCCCTAACTCGCCGAGGCATGCTTAGAATGAAATAATAGATGTCTTCTTGAGGTACCTCATCCAGAGCTTGCTGCAGGTGACGACACAGCTCCTCCAAACTGTTTGCTTGTTGAGGAATACTCTTAAACATTGAACCATGATATCCCACACCTATTCTATGGAAATCAAATCCGGAGAACGAGCTGGCCAAGGAAGAACTTCTACCTCTGCTTGTTGCAGAAAGTTCCTACAAATTTGTACAATATGGGGTCGGGCATTATCTTGCTGGAAAACTACTCCAGCGTGTTCATTTATTAGAGGTAACAGAACGGATCCTAAGATCAATATATCGTATCGATGCGCATTTAATCTGCCTCTGATGAATACTAAAGGGGATCTGTACCCAATGTCTATAGAACCCCATACCTTAATACCTGGTGTTACGCCGCCATGGCCTTGTACAGCAAACTCCACATTGCGTCTCTCTCCACGGACATAATCGGGATTCGTCACTGAACATGACTTGATCCCATGAACCATTGCTGCCTTTCTTATACCACTGAAGTCTGGCTGCCTTATGCAATTGTGTTAGTGGAAGGCGTCGACACGGCCGCTAAAAGTGAAGACCAAACGATGCAATATGTCGGTAAATGGTTCGACTAGACACCCTTTGTCTTAGATCTCTTATCCAATCCACTCCAATTGTAGCTGAAGGGCGAAACCTATCTCTTACAGCCAGTTGACCGAGACGCCGATCTTCACGTTCATTAGTTCTTTTAGGACGTCCACTTCCTGGTCGACGGTATTGGATGCCTTCCTCAGATCTTGATGTCCATGGTGGAAGCACCCTAGAATGGCTTCGGTTTAAACGCCACGCTGTTTCACGGAACGAGAAATCCGCTTCGTGCATGCCGAAAATTCGCCCCTTTCAAAGTCGGACAGTTGCTGAAAACGCTATCTTCTGGCAATTCTAGGCATTGTTAACGATCAACACTTTATGCTTTCACAGAAAATAAAGACTATTTTGACAAACCAGTTTAAAAAATTACCGAAAACAAAAAGCCCATCTTTTTAAGACAACTCTCACAAAAACCGAAGTTTCTCGTTTTTTAATTCTGACGTTTTTATCATCGACTCCTAAGAGGTTGATAGTTATTTGGTAAAAATATCAACCTTGTAACTTGACCCCTTCTGGGTGGTGCACTTTTATTGGCACATAGTTTACATTTAGTAAACAGTACATAGTAAATTACAATCGAAAATCACTACTTAAAATGAGTGCTAAAAAATAAAAGGAAATTGTTAGAAATTGGTTTTGATATTTCATGTTTTATAATGCACAGCGTTTTGAAAAGATTTTAATAAGTGCTTAACTTGTGCTTAACTTCGACAGATTCCAGCTCGCCCCCGGAGTTTTCGCTAAAGTGGTGCAAATTTCCAATATTGACAAAATATTGCTTGCAGTTTATAAGCGACACAAAATTAACCTTAATTGCTTCCAATTACTCGAGTGACTGCCGATATGGTTTCAAGGTGCCAAATTACTTCCATCCCGTTAAGTCAGGTCTCAAGGTCTTGTTTGCCAGAGTTATCATTTTACATGAGTTAAAACTTAGGCTAGGACGAAATACACGTAACTTAAAACCGTTTGAATAGACTGACAGAGTTGAGTTAACTTTCAACAACAGGAAAACCTGCTTTGCTTCTGGAGTACTCTTTTATGTACGGGGACATAATATCTAAATTGTAATGGCTGTAGTCGTACTGTGTTACCGGAAGATTCAATTATTTCCGTTGCACAAAAAGCCTATCAAATGTACGAGCTACAATCGGTGAGTAATATCGATCGTTGCAGTTAGAATTTCCTTGTAAATATAAGTATACAGAGAAAAAAAAATTTTTTTTTAATAATAAAGAAATGTGCATGTTCGCCCATAATCGATTTGTGCATTCTTGGTTTATTGCTTGTAAGATCCCGTCGTGAAACGAAACTATTTCAGAGAAAATCGACGTAAAACTCTAATTTTATTTTCTCGTAAAAGTTTTATGTTTGAAATTCCGGAGAGTAAATTTAAAATATTGTTTATACCTATCTGCAGGTCGAGAACTCGATCGCTCTTTCTCGTTCCTTATACATCATAAGGTACTTTTACAGATTCCTTTAGTGGGTCCTTAGCGTTTCATATATCATACAGTAAATTTTGAAAGACAAATACCCCGTGGATACTCTAACTATAGGTTATATTTATAGAGAAAGAATGGCTCATAAATTTTCAAACCGTATATATCCCATCCTGCCGAGACTATCATTGAAAGTTATTCTGCTATATTCGTCTCTTGAAACTTATAAATCACAATAGTTTGAAGCACCATTGAGCCACCGAGTTAAAGTGAATCTTGTCCTTTAAGTTAAGATAACTTTTCGGGGTGCATTAAGTCTTTTGCTTTTTGTTTAACGCCGAGAGAGAGCAGCTGGAAATTTATATCTTTGTTAAAAGTTAGATTACACAATTTAAATTGGCGACGGCGCCGGCTTTTCGTACAGCAAAGCGTACGACGCTGATAGGTTAATACATTTTGTCGTTTTTGTAAAAAGCATCGTTGTTTTATTTTTGCTTTTTCTGTTTCAGGTAACATTTTCCTTTATATATTCAACACATGGACACTAGGAAAGATGGTACGTTAGTCAATTCATATAATAACTAGGTGATACCGAGCGTCTAAATAGAAACCTGGTCAAGTGGGTCGTGATCGAGAATTTATCCATTACATTTACATAGCAGAATTACTAAATGTAGCCTACTTGATCAGGTTTTTATTTAGACACAAGTTATATTCAAAATTTTATAAATTTTTTTTTCTTATATTAATGCTTTAAATATTTTTTGGCATACGCTGTATAAGAGATTAATATCGTGAAAGCAAAAAAATCGGTCATGCTCATTTTAGGCGCTTCTTGTTGTACTTACTAACCTGATAAAAAATACTGGTGTTATAATATAATAGTTGTACGTGCGTATTTTTTAATACCTCCCTTTATCCAGAAATTAATTTTAAATGATTAATAGGTGCAACTTTAAATGAAGTTAAACCACATTCCCTGTCATCATAGCTGTAATAATTAAATGAATAATAACTTATTTATAATATCAAATATTGAGGGAGTAATATTAACAAACAGGACACATGAAAAATGTTCAAAATTATGTCGTATGTATATTCAAATATTTTTATAAAAAAGGGCCCCATGTAAATTAGAACTTTCGATGTAGGCAATGAAAGTAACAAATTGTGCATTTTATTATTGCTGAAAATTAAACTCCGGATATACAAAACAAAAAGCACAGTTGCATTTGCTGCTGCAGAAAGATTAGATAATTTTCAGAAAAGTAGATAAAAGAGATAATTAAGTTAGTATTAAAGAATAAATTGATTCTTTTTAAAAAATTCAATATCTTCATCATTTTACACCAGCGATGCTCACGGGCGCTGCATTAGCACTGTGCCCACTTTCGAATGTTTGTGAGAATCCAAATACATAAAGTATTTTTCATAAGAGAAGAGCTCTGCGTCATGAATAAAACGCGTTTGACGTTGCATAATCAGACATAAAAAGCATAATTCCATCCTTCTTTCTTAATCACCGTTGACAAAGAAATAACATTGAAATATTTGTCGGTTGTAACTTCGACGATTAATGACACAGAGCTCCTCTCTAACACTTTGTGCGTCTAAATAGACAGGGGTCTGCAACACGCATATTAACGACATTAAAAAAAGTCATTTAAAATTGAAATGGAAAGGCGAATATTGTTTAAACAGGCATGGGAGCGAAAGTTTTAAATAAACAGGGTAATGCAGAGTGATGTGTATGCAAAAAGATTCTTAAGCTAAGGTCAGACACAGCTACTTTTGCTGCAATGCTAATAAAAAAAACTGCGCAACTTAAGTTGCATGGAGTGTGAACGCTACTGCAACTTACAAAATAGCGTACGCAGTATGGTTGCCTTCAACATATTTATGGTGCGCGCAGTTTTTAAAGTAGCCTAGTGTGAGCGACAGTTTCCAAATTATCGATCGCAGTAATAAATATTCATTTCGGTGAAATTTTTGCTGCAGTTGCGGCTGCAGTTTTTAGAAGAAAGGCGAAATTTTGGTAGAATTTCATCGCCTATACGCAACTCTTGCAGCAAATTGTTAACAACACCAGAATGTTCTCGGTTTCTGATCCAGTCTCGAACCCAAATCCGTGTTCTTTTGGCAGACCGTTTTTTCTTTGCTCTCAGCAACAAACAATTACTAGACAAGCTGATGCTTCTGCCATATCAGTATTCATTATCCAACAAATACAGAGGAATAGGTTTCTTATGTCAAGCAACCACAAAACAAATTCACGAGGCGGGCCAAGCTGCAATGTGTGCTGCATTGGAGTCACTGAAGTAAAAGCACCATGTTTAAAAGCAAGTGGTGTGAACAGTTCTGCAACTCTTAGGTAAGCTTGCAACTTTTTTAGCCAGCTGCAGTACAAAATACTGCGCGCTACACGTTATTTTCGGTCTATGTGTGACCTGACATGCAACTTTTGCAGCCGCAACTAAAAAGTTGCGCAGCTAAAGTAGCTATGTCTGACCTCAGCTTTAAAGTTCAATAAAAGAAATGTAGTTACTTACATAACACTTCGTCTACAATTTCTTACGTGGTTACATAAAACAGACCGCTGAATGTTCCCCTTGCCCAACTCTTAAGCATGGTGGGGCTACACTTGTCCTCTCGTGAGCGTCCCTGTTTTACACGAATAAAAATTGTCTTTATCACCTCATGCATATTTTAGTATCCAGTCCTTACTTCAATCACTACTCCATTTTTCAGTGTTAATATTTTTAATCGAGTTTGAACTGCCTGTAATAAAACTCTTTTATCTCCTTCTGTCCTCGGCCATCTTTGCTGTAATTTTTTACCAGCTAATATCTTTACCAGTTACTCATCTTATGTTATTGTTCTTCTTCTTTTTTTTTCTTTATCTTAATTTTCTATATTTTTTTTACAAGTCATATCTCAGTCATTCTTACCAATCTAATTATCTAATATTAACAGTGAAAATTCTAATACTTGCGGGAAGAAAGTGTAATTACACTTTTATCTTCTGTTCTCTTCAAAATATTTCATTATTGGTACGATTTCGGGTAGGTACTAAAATTGTCTTAAAATTAAATCTTATTGTTACAATTGAATCGTTTCGTTCGACATCCTGAACCCAATTAGAAACGCCAAGAAATCTTCGATCTTTTCTTTTAAAACAGGACCTCGATTTTCTTGACCATTAAGCTCCTAGCCACTTATGAGATTTGGAAAACATGCGTAAATGTCCCAGTTTTGTAGACGTGGATGAAATTAGAGGTAGGTAAATGTCATAGTGAAAAAGATTGAAATTACAAATAAAAATCGGCGTAGATGAAATACCTCAATTAAATACCATAAAATCATGAATAAAATAGCGTAGGCGAAACGGAAGCAAATAAATAAATAAATTAAGAATACCTACTTCTAAAATTTCTGAAGAAATGTAGCGAAAGGGAAACAACGCAGTATAGTTAAGAAGATGGAAAGATGTGATACAAGGATGTGGACACAACGGTCGAATTTCTCCACTTTAGAAATGAAAAGAAGAATGTATTATAATCAGTTCTCAGCAGAATAATAACAGCTTTTTCTCTTCTTATTAGAAATATCAAAAGTTTCCAAGATTCTGTGAGAGTTTCACTGACTAAATGAATCAACCCAAATCCTGTTCTACTTGCAACTTTTATAACATCTTGTTTTCTAAAGTCAGCGCAGTCGACGAAGCCACCAAACGAATAGTTAATTAAGAAAAATATACTGGATTAAAAGATCATAAAGAAAAGATTGAAAAGACTACGCCCAGTTCCAGTCGGAATGTTCACGTGTTGAGATACGACATTAGCAGTTTTTGCAAAATACGAATGCTTCTTGTAGCTAATTTTTGTTCAGGTTGTTGCAGCGTGAGCAAAGGTTCTTGCTCAAATGTCCGAAGTAGCACTCGATCCTCTGGGGTAATAGTTCTTCGCTTTCGGCCATTCCGATGGGTGCCATTCGCATTTTCATGTTCTTGTTAGTGGTTGACACCATTTTCTCACAAAGATCGTTGACGTTTCGTATAATGCCCTGCCGCGACGATGGTCATTTTTGGTTCTCTGGGGTGTAAATATGAAAACACTGCTTCCATGCGTTTTGTAAGTATACAACAACGCACATTTTTTAATTTAACAGTGCTGTCATAGAATCCTCAAATAACTTTAGACTACCCACATTGCGATGTAACTCCAATGATGCAGATCTATCTACTCCTCTCTACCCCATTATTGTACACGATGTCCTACTGACAGACACGACAATCCGTATTTATGATACTTTTTGGATTACATTTTTTCAGACGGACCATACTGTGGCGTCAAATGGAAACTATCCTCGCCGTAATTCGAAAAATATTTCGTTATAGAATATCTTGTAAAATACTAAGCACTCCAAATTGAGAAGCAATATCCAATTCATATGACGTTCGCAATAAGAAAGAACTTCCAGTATTGTATAGACTTGAGTAGTATATGTGCTGATGGAATCTTGCAGAGAAAATACTCTTGTCCAATAATGAACGAATATTCCATTCCTGTTTGGTTTTGATTTCTCTGTGTGTCTTTTTTATTTATTTTTACATTAGAAGACTTGAATTGTAAGAGTTTTTGCAAATCCTGGAAATCGCTTGATATGATAACACACACTTGATAAAGTACGAAAGAACATCAATTATAATATCTGATAAAATGAAGAGTTCCTACAACCAACGAGTCAATGAACCAGTTTAATTGTATAATCTCAAAAAAGGACTGTGAAATGAGGATCAAATTACAGGCGCCTTATTAAGGACTCTATGAAATAGTTTGATGAAATGGAAGTTAGCAAATCTCATGAAACACTTGCAGTGCGGAAGAAAACAATCAATTTGTAAGTGAAGCGGCGCATGAAAGCTGACATTTTTTTTTAATCTGTGGTGGTTGCCCAACGAGGTCCTAAGTCAAAGACTTGTCAGGAACTCAGGAGCGGGAGTGTATTTGAGTGTGTGTAAAGTGTTCCATAGCTTTGTTGGAACTTTTCGCCGTTTAAGGGGAAGCAGTTTCGAATTTTATCTCCAACACTGAAGAGTGCCTGAAGTCGATACCGATCTCCCTCGAGAAAATCCCGAGTACGGTTTGAACCGACGACCATGCGATTGCAAGGCCGATCCCTTACCTTATTATTGTTATTATTATTAAAACAAGTGTAGCTATGCAATATGTAGAACATCTGAGTGTGCTGTTCGCTTCTTTTTAGCTAGTTATACCAATCAAAATCAATTTCACCAATACATATACCTAATCAGTCAACAGAACTGAGGAGGGAGCATTGTTATAACCTGGAATCACCCACATACTGGAAGACGATGACGTGCTCTAAAAAGTCTCATCGGTTTCTGGTGAGATCAAAGTAAACAAAAGAAATAAATTTTTTCAAATGGAATTAAGCAACATATAAAAACAAAGTGTGAAGCGAATTCATACAAAGCCAATAATGTCGAACAATTTGGTAAATTAGTGGTGATATTATTTGGAAGAGGAAACATAAAACTACAATTACAGTTTAGTAGGCGTTTCGTTCTGTTTTACGTCAGGCCGACGGTTTTTATAGGAATCCCAATAAAGTAAAACGCACTGGTATGAAACGAATTATTACATTTAGTTGGTTGCGACCCTTGTTATTCTTAATATCATCCTAGACAGAAACAGGCAACATATCTCCTTTTTTTTTAATCCGAAAGCTACATGATAAGATATGAGGCAGTAATTCATAATAGAAATTATTTAGTTATATTTTCATTCATATTACTAGTTCATTTAAGCTTTTTACTATGAGGGAAAACAGAATTGTTTTGGATTTATAAAATACAAAATTTAAATGAAAAGAGAATATATGCAACGTAGAGATTTTTTTCAGATAAATACTTTGATTGATGATGAATGGATGTGCAGCATATCTGTCAAAGATGATAAACACTCTATTTTCGTGTTTTGCCCGCTTGTCAATTAGCATACGCTTCAAGTAAATACATTCGGTTTCCGCAGGGAATTTTTATATTCCACATCACCTTACATCAATAATTCATAGGGGATGCGCACGTAGAGGATAGAGGATAATGCTTATTTTAAATTATAAATTTCTCTGAGTTGTATCTGCTGCAACAGCGTCTAATAATAAACACCTCTACGTACTGAATTAACTCCCTATTATATTTATGGAGCGGTTCATCACAGATTTCTCTTTTTGAAGTTGACGGTGCAACATCTGCCCGGCACATGTAATATTTCGTAGTAGTATTGTATTATTACAGACTTACATAACTTTTTAATAAAAATAAACGTACCTCTGTGTGAATACCAACATCCATACATACATACAATGTGTTAAGGGAATTAGTGTTGCATGAATAAATTGCTTAAAGGCGTGGTTTTGTGGTACTTAAACAAGGCGATATCAGTAACAATGAACATTATTCATCGGTCTGCCATTATTAGTTTTTGTTTTTCGTTGTCATTCTTGCCTTCAGTTAAGGTTCATATACCGTTTGTTAACTGATCTGTGTATTAAGCCTGTTATTGACATAAGTTGCAATAGAATGAGATTTGCTCGCACGCCATGTATCCCCACAGCTGGCTGTTGCAGTTTTTGACTTTGTCATATGAGGAGCTTATTTTCAAAGTGCAACATGTCCAAAAATCGTTATGCGAGATAAATGGGAAAAACATATTTTTCAATAGTGGCTTGAGATTTTCAAGCAATTTTGTTTCCTTCAATAAGTATTGATTTATGTATGTACATAGTTTGGTAAATATGTAATGAATTATAATTTTTTTGTTAAATATTATGATGACAAAGCATACAAAATCTTAGTTTTACAGAATGAAATGAACTACGTAAAACATGCTAACGCACCTACTATGTAAGCATATCGGCATTCCTGATTGGCTGAATGGATATATTGCAGTTAGAAAATAAAAATAATCGGGACTTGTTGCAATTTGAAAATTTAAGAAATATTAGTCGCTTTATGTAATAGGACTTTTGAGGTTTGTCTAAAAGGTTCAATAACCAACTTGTAGAGGAGGTTATACACTGTATAATGACATCTATATCTCAAAATTGCAATTTTTGGACATGTTGCGTTTTGAAAATAAGCTCCTCATATACGCTTCAGTGAATTTCTTGCTTCCTTGCCAATTACGCGAACTACTATGCTAATACACTAGATATTTAGACGTCACTTCGCATCAATGATGATAGTAAATTGTGGTGACTTGTGACAACTTGGAAAATAGAAAAGCCTTTCAAACAATCCTCTTTTAAAAACTATCGAATGAGTAAAATTTATTTATCCCAGTAATTGATAACATTACACAGAATGTCGATTAATCCTTTAAGTTAGCAAACGGGCTACAAAGCGCTTTTGTGGAACTACTCGATAAAACTAAAAGCGGAGTTCGCGCTGACGACAGGCCACTTCAATTTAACTAAAACCCGAACTGACCAGGAACTGGAACTTCTGCGACCAGTGTGCGGAAACTTGCGCATCAAAATAACAAGTTACCTCCGCCGGGCGCCATAAAATCCCGCCACTATTAGAAAAACGGACCGGCGATTGAGACGAAAGCAATTCCCCGTGACAGATCACAGGTCGTCCTGGTTGGGGTAAGCGCGAAACCAAAGAGATGCCGACGTCGAACGGCTGACACTGATTGATGCAACAGGATATTACGGTAAAATGTGGTAAAATTGAACGACAATGCTTAGATTTGCGTTGATGTCGCCCGATATTGACGTTGCGTTCATATTTGTGTACTAACGACCGACGAAGACGTCTTTCGCCAAATATCGACGACGGTTTTTACACTACATTATGTTTATCGCTGAAATATCTAACTAAACATAATTCACTTTTAAACTGTAAAAGAATCTACTTTCGCTGAACCTATATCACCGCGTACATTTAAAAGGCATTAGAATGATATAATATCCAAGCGAAATACAAAGTGAGCGATCATAAATTCCGTCATATTTCAGCCGGAAAAATTAACGGGGGTGAATATATTCTTGCAGCAACAGAAAATTTTCCGAAATAAATGTGCACATACTCACTGCAACGGGTGTAATGTGGCAAGAAATGAAATTCATGTTCCAGAAAATATTATAACTTTTTTACTGTGTACGTCACGAACCAAAGTTACAATTATTAGAAAAAGCAGATTGTGAAAAAATTATCCAAAATGATTTCAATCAACTATAAGAGCAATGATGGATGAACAAAATGTATCCCAGGGGCGATGAAATGTCGATTTCTTCGTTTTGGTTTAGCTCGTTCTCATGAGAATTTAGGATAATGTTGGAAGAGAACGAGCTTGAGTTCTCGTGAAAAAGATTTTTCGAACTCCAGTAAAAGAAATACTATAGAAGTCTTAACCTCTTAACACAGACATATAATCTGTATAATCTGACAGAAACATTTGCAATCTATTTATGACTTATTTTTAATGAGTAATTTAAAGTAGCTATCAAGAGATTTGATCCACATCTTTCACTAGTCACAGAAAACTCAAAAAAAGCTAAAAGTAAAGTACCTATAATAACCATACCATCAAATATTCCTTAATGGTTCAGTAAACGAAACTGTTTTTATGGCGCGGCCATATTTGCATTTAATGTAACGCCTAACGTGATTTTAACATCTAATTTGACATAAATCTACCATTACACTTAAGCTTAATATCAAACTACTCATTATAAATTTATTTTCTTTTCCATATATCACGAGTGAAAACCACACCAAACTAGTCAAATTAGACTTTGAAAATTACGTTAGGCATTACGTACATGTGGCCGCGGAATTAGTGAAACACTGTTGAACAATAGAATAAATAATGAATTAGAATTTTAATGATTTCCTGTTTTCGAACTGAATCGTATAAAATATAGCCTTTTATTTATTTTAGTAACAGTATTTAGGTACTCTATTTGTTTAACTAAGATTAAAAATTTCCAGTAAAATTTTGATAAGCCAAATTCTACCACCAGTCTGTGTTTATACATATTATGTACTTTGCGCAATTCCCCAGTTTGTAAGTGAACGAGGGAGGACGAGAACAGTTAAATTATTAAAAAAAACGTGGCATTAGCAACACCCTTGAGAATATGGACGGAAATTTATTGTTGTCTCGATTTCTGGAAGGGATTTTATGATACTGCAAAGTTTCACTTGTTAAAATCTTTCAAATTAATAAACAATAACCAGTATTACATTACTTCGTTATTTAAAAAAAAATGAGGTAATTGGGAGATTTTTTAATCTCTCGACGTTGTTTTTTGTTGAAAGTACCACGCAACTGATTTAAGGTGGCCATTGACGGGTCCAAGTCTTGAACCGAACAAAACCGAACAAAAATTGCATGAAAATCGCCGGAATAAACGCGTCAAATGCTTAAGAACAAAAATTGCCAGACGATCAAAATATCGCTTGCAATCGCATCGTCAATAGCAATATTGAATCAATCCGGTCGCTGGGTACAATTGATGCCGATCGAATCGTCCAAATATCGCACGTCAATAGCCACCTTTACTCATGTTAGCCTATAATAATTATTGTATGTTTCGTTATGTTTAAAAAAAAGTCGTGTAAATTTATAATTAAGTTCGTGTTGGCGTTTTCCTCTTACGTTGTTATCATCGCCACGTTGCTTAACGTTAGAATAAATAATAAAACATTACGTGTGAAGTGTTCAGAAATGTGAGCTTTTATTTTATCACCTTGCAAAGAAACATGTCATACATTTGTGACGCGGCAGTTTTGTATGGAGGGATTCATAAAACTGAGCGTGATTGTCTGCAAAACGAGCATTTGTTGCCAAGTGGTTGCATACATTTGAATTTTTAAATTTTTAATTTCTGTAACCACAGGTCTTTCGAATTTTTTATTAAACATTGTTATGAGGATCATTTGAGATTATTTTCGATTCCCATTTTCTTATATTTTATAGTTTCTTGCTTACCTGAGAATTCAAAAATCAAAAAACCATCACTTGACTTATTACATCTTAATAACGCCGATTCCAATTCTACAAAGGCAAACGGGTCAGTACAACAACAAATTACATCATCACCATCTTATTGTCCTCATTTTCATTAGGTACCTTTAGGAGCTTACTCGTGATCAAATCAAAGAGTCACAAAAACAATTCTCCCTCGTGTTTTATTATATCCTTCATATCGTGTTCCTTCTTATATTCAGGTCTATAATGTATCCTTGGTGCTCTCGCTGTCAAAAATTGACATGATGTATCATCGTAGCATAACTTCCTCAGTTATTTTGTGGTGTTATTTTATGCTCTATTACTGTTATATTTGATCTAATATACACTTTTTTGAACAACATTAAACTACTGATGCTCATACTAAAAATTGTCGATGAATTTAAACTAGATGTTATCCAAGTGCAGTTAAGATAACATAACCGTTGAATCTTATCTTGACACCCATGATACATCTTAGGCCTGATTGTCTACCTAAATATTTAAAAAAAGGTAGTGAAAAAATTGCATTGCACCTTTTCAATTTATCATCATAATTTTAGATTTCCTCTCTCCTCCTCCTTCTTCCTCTCTCTCTTTGCTCCTAAGCTTGAGCTTGTTTTCTTCAATATATTACAGGTGTTATTGTGAATTTCGTAGTTTAACTACATTTCCTTCTTCATTCCAGAAGCAGTTCAAGGTATAGAGGAGAAGTATATTAAGTTGGAAACTCTAATTTAAATAGAATGGACAAAAATTTGGTTATTTACAAAAATGTGTAATGGGTGCTTTAAGTAAACAAGACGTGTATTTTTACTATTTGTACGTATCTTATGGGGAATGTCCTTTCATAAAAAAAATTAACTTGCGCATAATAAACACACTGCTTTAATGAAAGATTAAACAAGTCCTTGTTCTACCTGTTAGTACAGCATTTATTTGTTCTACTTATCGATAGTATCGAATTAGCCTGGTTTAATTGAACTTTGAAACTTGATTTAATCCGGCAGATTAAAAAAGAAAATTCCGCATAAAATTCCGTCGTTTTTAACTTCGAACGCTTCCAAATTTGCAAGGCCACCAATTTGAGACTCCAAGCTCCCTGATTAATCCTCGTAAGCAGCAGACACTAACTGTTTATCCCCTGGTGCGTGATAACGATTAAACGCGTAGTACATCCGTTAAATGTTAAAGAGATAATAATTAGAGCGTGTCAGGACCGGGTGCGGATGATGTGACAACATAATCAAGCCTAATGAGAAATTCAATCTGCACAAGTTCCTCGCGCACCTTTAATCAATACGCGTTTTACATTGTTCGGCATAATTTTACATTTTTGGAAAATGAAAGTGAGAGAGATTTAGGAATCGCTCGATCACTGATGGGCGTGATGAAATTAAAAATAATAAACAAGTTTTGGAATGTGTTTTTCGATCGGAGCGTTCGTTAGGGAGGGAAATTGAAGCGACGCCGACGCCGACGGTGGAAGTTTCGCGATGTTGTTATGATGCATACGAGGCTGGATAACAAGAAAGAAATAATGAACGCCAATTCTGCCGGCACTTTTGATGTTACGGCTTCCAATTTGGAAGTTTTTTTAACGATGCCGACGTGAAAGAAGAGCTCACCGAATCGCATGAATTGATTACAGCTACGAGCACTTACAAATAAATATGGAAAATAAAGTTTCTCTTCGACTTCTCAAATTTGTCAACAAGATTTTTATAAATGTGGTTATTAAAACGCACTGTTTGTGCTGTTCATCTGATGTTTCATCTACAAGTACTGCTGAATTTTATCCATCTTCAATGTTAAAAAATTCATAAATATATTTTTGTCAAAAAATTTGTTTTTATTTAAATGTGAGGACATTATATTTGTCTGAACATTTAATAATGACATAATAGATACTTGTAATTGTTCGAATTGTAATGGCTGGTTTACGGATAGAGTGATGAGGCAAGTACTTGAGAGAGTAGAGTAATTCTACCCGTAATGGCTGGTTTACACGGTAGAGTAATGAGGCAAGTACTTTAGAGAGTAGAGTAACTCTACCCGTAAAACCGAATAATTGAAGAGAAAAGCGAGTAGAGTGTATAGTAGGTAGTAGAGTCGAGTAACTAGCGACATGTGGCTAAGTAACTCTACTCTACTACCCCCACTACCGTCAAAATGTCCACTCGCCTACACACTCTACCCATGGAACGAGGCTCGGTTCTTGGCTTCTCGGTTTTGTAGACTAGAGTTGGTAGGAGAGTGAAGACGTTGTCATTCCAGCTGGAATCACGTTGTATTTTGTTTAAATAGCGAAAATGAAATTCACGGAAGATGAATCTTTTAAAACTTGTAGAGCTGTATAACGGGTATGAGTATTTATGGAATTTAGGTAGTGTAAACTATAAAAATACCACCACACTCCACACTATACTAGCATCAGTACTATCAGCTTATGTGTGATCATTCCCAGAGGTGAAACGGTAGAGTAGCAAGTAGAGTGCGCTCTACTTGCTACTCTACTCTACCCGCAACTATCCCCGTGTAAACCAGCCTTAAAGACTGATTTACACCGGTAGAGTAATGAGGCAAGTACTTGATAGAGTAACTCTACCCGTAAAACCGAACAGTAGAAAAGAGTGATTAGAGTGCATAGTAGGTAATAGAGTAGAGTAACTAGCAACATGTGGCAACTAACACTACTCTACTACCACCACTACCGAAGAAATGTCCACTCGCCTACGCACTCTACCAATGGAATGCGCTCGGTTCTCGACTTCTCTAGAGTAGAGTAAGTAGGAGAGTGAGGACGCTGGAGTCACGTTGTGCCTCTCTTGTTTAGCGAAAATGAAATTCATCGAAGATGAATCTTTAAAACTTGTAGAGCTGTATGGCGAATGTGAGTGTTTGTGGAATTTAGGTAGTGTAAACTACAAAAATAAAAATATGAGGCAAGACGCCGAGGATGAAATCGTGGAAAGTATGGCAAAGGGGGGCTTTGGAATGAGCAAGTGAAAGCAAAAAATCAAAAATTTAACCTTGCGCCGTTAAAAGCGTCACGCATGCTTTAAAGGCTTTCTTATGCACTTGTATTATAAGATACTATTATATCACTGCAGCAACATGTAATTAATTATTATGTTAGAAGTTAGAAAATTACTTTTCTGTAATTCTACCTTTTCCTGAAGAATATAAACTTTCTGTTGAAAAAGGGCGTCTTATTTGATACAAAACAACAACTTATAATCAAGAATGTCTGAAAATACAAAAATCGAGTTAAATAATTTTGAAGCAACTTTCTTTTTCTTGAATTCATTTTTACCGAACACCACACTCCACACTATACTAGCATTGGTACTATACTTTGTGTGAGCAGTCCCAGAGATGAAACGGTAGTGTGTACTCTACTCTTCCCGCAACTATCCCCGTGTAAACCAGCCTTAAGAGTTTTATATTCCTTTATAATATCTGCAAAGACAGCAGAAATTGAAAATGACCATTTTCATTAGCTTTGTTCCTACACAGTTCTAAATCAGTTCGGAACTGTACTGCTCATGCGCTTTTACTAAAAATGCTGTGTATTTAGCAAGAGCGCATGAGCAGTACAGTTCCGAACTGATTTAGTACTGTGTAGGAACAAAGCTATTGTAACTTAAGCAACTTTTTATTCTACCATTAAGAGAACGACACAAGTATATCGTAAGTGTAATTTCTAGTCCAGTCAGTGAAAACCAATCGTTCCAGTAAACGTTGCCTCACTCTACGTAAGCATCTTACACCATTTAATTAGATACCTTGTAGTATACACCTTGTAGTATGTACTGGAGTAAAATTTACACGTGCTGTATATAAAAAGCGATTTTGACGAATAAATTATCAATAGCACTGATATATTAATGTTAAGAAATAACTGGCACAGAAAAGCTTGGACTGTGCTACACAAAAATACACACAAAGCCAAAACGTTTCGTATAAAAAAGTGAGAATAAATTAAAGATCTGCTTTGGAGTGATTCGTTTATTATTATTTTTTTTTTGAGTACATGAGTGCAGTTTGATTTGATTTCCTTTAAAAAAGAAAGCAGAACACGATCTTGTTTTAAAATATTAATTAGTGACAGAACACTACTTTCGTACTAACAAAAATGAACCGTACAAAGAATTTGAAAAAATAATAAAGAGTTAAAAGGTAAATTACAGGAAATCAAACGAAGAACTATACAACGAAAAATGTAGAAAAGAACCATCTATTTGTTTTATGCGGTTTAACTGAGTAATTTTAAAGACATCTGAAAAGATTTTTGGAAGTAACGGAAGGAAAATAAAAAAATTGTATGTATGGTTGCCTACCGTTACTTTTGCTGGACGTTGGCAGTAACATTTGTTAGAAGAGTACAAGATAATATACCTGTTATTTAATTGTTACATATAAACTGCTACCTGTTACTTGAAAACGGCTACCTGTTATTTAAAAACTGTTACATGTTTTGAAATTAGCGCGCGGTTTTGATATAAAAAAAAATTGAAAAGTTTAAAGATTCTCTTTTCTTGCGATAAAAATCTACCAGGGTATGGACGCATAAGGCTATTAGATAGATTAATTGTATAGTCTTAAGCGACTTTGCATTTTTTTTCCTTCGAAGTAAAATTTAAAACTACGCAATTAATTTAATTAAACTAATCTAACCATACAATTAATCTTTTTTTTGCTTTTTATAACAAAACCGCGCACGTAATTCAAAACAGGTAAATAACAGGCAGCAGTCTAAAAGTAATGGTAAAAGCAAGTAGCAGTATTCTAATAACAGGTAGCAGTTTATTGCAGTTAAGCATCCTACAGCAGGCAACCATACATACACATTTGATACATGATGTTAATTCTCCATAAGAGAGTGACTTTGAATCGGTTAGGGTATTTTTTCTTTAGTGTTGAAAGTTCTTGACCGCCAATGTTCATGTCATTCAAACTTTGTTCCCGTTTTGTGCTTTGATTAATTTCCAGATGCAAATGCTAATTTACTAAAAGAAGTTGTTCCGAACAATTGTACTGGCGGGTAATTTGTGTCCGAGCAATTTTCAATTCTACAAAATGACATTCAAGCAACTTTAGGTGTTTGTTGTCCTGCATTGATGTACACTATTGCACACTTTTTTTGCAAAATATGCTTTAATGAAGACTATATTTTTTGATAATGTGTCATGCTCATTCCTACTAACACACTAAGTAAATATTTCAGCTTACATTAAAACGTATTTTGCGAAAAGGTATGAATTAGTGTACACCAGTGCATGATAACAAACACACCTTTTATTTCGAGCAATTACTGACGAGAAACTAATTCGAGGCAAGTTAGTAGACAATATTTTTAAGGCCTTTCATGTTAAATATCGTGCTAAATTTTTACGGAATCATTTGTCATAGTTGGTTCTCATCCTTCAAAGTAAATAACGACATAAATTTGTTTATCTACACCTGTTTCATATTAGCTATATTATGTAACTCATTTGGGTTGTATAATGAGACTTATTATAACACTAGTTATATAATGAAAAAAAATTATTAGTTATTATTATACGATTACTATGGATTTGTGCTATAACCAGGCTATTGCGATTTTCGCTTACTGATGGATGGCTTCCGAGAATATTTTTTGAATTAATAAAAATAAAAACCATGTTGCAGGCGTAGATAAAACATTGTATATTACAACTGGGATGTTCGTGCTCTTATCCTCATAACTCATCGCATTCATATTATAATGATGTCTCTATCCCATTTGTAATGTAAATAACTGTTATTTACAGCTCTAATTTATTTGGAAACTTCTAATATCTAAATTAATTATTATTTTCAGAAGTGACCTAGTAAAGAAATATGAAATACGTATGTATCTTATAAATTAAAATGTCATTAATATCTTTTTTACCTAAAACAAATCTCACAGGTTTTCAACAACGAGATTGCTTTCTAAACACATTCAGAAAGCCCGATTTTGTTTGAGCAAGCACCAAGCGGCTGTGGCGATCCCTGTTTATCTGGATGTTTGTTGTGTTTTAGCAGTCACAAAGGATTTTAGTGCAGCAAATTAAATAAAATACAATTAAAATTTCGTACAGTTTTACAGCGGGGCAAAACGTGTATTTACAAATTAGCTCCGGTCGGCATGCCCAAAACAATGGAAACGTACGCGTACAAGTTAAACGCGGACAACAGAAATATACGTTTCCCGCGGAAACACAAACACATTTCCCGCTGCGTCTGAATTAAATGTATACCTGTGGGATACGATGAAATTAGGCAACTGTGAACACACACTTCAGCCGGGCTGGATTTTTAAACTGCTAATTTTGTTTTAATGAATATTTAAAAATTTTCTTTCCGTTTTCCGACATTTTCACATGTTTTACGAACACTTAATTCGACCGAAATAAACCCAAAAAGTTGTTTGTCTTTACTGCGTCCGAATTAATGAGGGGATTTAGATAAAACTATAGTCTACGAGTGTTTCCGTGATACTAATATTTTTAAAAATTTTCTCCTACATATACATATGCAACTGTGGATAAGTTGTTTCATTACGAAGCACCCATGGAGCCATTCGACTATTACATCTTCTACTCAATTATGTTTAACACTAGTGACTGTGAAGATGTAC
Organism: Dorcus parallelipipedus; assembly: GCA_958336345.1. Lineage (NCBI taxonomy): Eukaryota > Metazoa > Arthropoda > Insecta > Coleoptera > Lucanidae > Dorcus > Dorcus parallelipipedus. Next base: position 47,453,658 of record OY284475.1, read on the forward strand.
GTACAAATTTAGTTGAAACGTCAACGTCAAAATTGGCTTGAAAAATTATTATCCTTAGTGAGTATTTTGAAATGAAAATTACGTGTCACGTCGGCTTTGTGATGGATTATGGCCATTTATCTCTTTAAGCCGAATGTAGTTTTAATTCTGACAGTTGCATTACGTAATAAAAACGTTACTGCGATTTCCAGAATTTTATAATGTTACATAAACTCGTCCTTTAAAGTAGCGGCTACAGGATGTCGTTCGGTCCGAAGTATATTGCAATATAACTCTCTCTCATAAGGTGCTGTGGGGTTTATCCATTGGAAAATTTTAGGCTTTCTCGATGGATCAGGGTAGATGGGTCCTAAGATGAACGTATACTAATGCTCGTTCTTCGAGTTCCAAATTCAGAGGCCACCGAGATAGTTATTTATTCAATGTTTCCGCGTGGGTGGTTTATTCGGTCGACCGGATTCGAGACGTGTTGCCATTGTTTTCGATTTAACATGCGAACATACCTCTGGATCAGACCTCTTTTCGGATCAATATTTTTGTGTTGTGCTTTCAACCTCTTCGCTTTCATTAATCGCGCGCGAAATGTGCAAAAATTTACCGCCCACAAACTCGCATTTTCATATAATAAAATGCTTTCACTTGAAAAAAGAAAAGATGTTCCTCTGTTGACAACCTAATTCCAAAGTTATTTTAAACTCAGTGATCAAAAGACCTACATGTTTTGAAGTGAACTAGTAACGAAGGCGATATACCTTATTAGTATTACCGAGTGCGCTTTAAGTTCGATATCAATTCAAGTATGTACGTACTTCAAAAGATCAATAACTAATTAGATCAACATGACATAACTTTTATAGAAGATAACAAATTGGCCAAGGCATGTATATTTTTGTGAAAATTGTTTTCGAATAGACTGGAATTTTGTACTGCGTGAATTTTATGGTAGTCAAGAAAACTCACTAATTCAAAACACTTTATTATTTAGATTGAAGAATTACATTATGATTAGAGCCCGGTAGAATGCTTATGGAAGTAGAAGCACGTCTCACTCGTTCTCATTCATTGGAGCGACTTATTGCGCCTTAGGCTGCGCTCACACTGATGAAGCGAAACGTTTTCAAACAAAAAACACGCTAAAACAGTAACTGTTTTAGCGTGCTTTAAACTTTACAGTAACCGTTTAGATCTCTCTGATAAAGTTTGTCTTTGGATAGATGGGAAACTAAAGTGTCGAGTTTCGATATATCGAAATACGAAGTACGATATTAAAAATTAAAGAAAATCGACGATTCTCTGGTGTGTATTAAAAAATGAAATTGAAAACATTAATCTAATGAAAGAGTACTAAAAGAAAAAAAAATCAACGAAATACAATGGAAAAGATGAACGAAAAACAAAATACATCAGATGATCCGAGGCAAAAGAGTAAACTATGAAACATCAAAAAATAATTTGACAAAAAGAAAGCGAAACAAACGACACGGAAGTATGAAAAATAAGGTGATCCCAAAATAAAAGAAGTTCGATAATTCTCCAACGTATGAGGAAATTAAACAACTAACAAAAATAGAAGAGCTTATGTTATTCCAAATTTTTTTTTAATTCAACAAAAAAAATCAGCAAAACAAGAATAAAAGACAAAAAATGAGAGGGCTTTTGAAAATAAGAAACTTAGGCAGAAAGAAAAGTCGAACAGGTTTCAATAATAAAAATGATTTGACGAGACTAAAGGAAGTAAAATAGTTTTAGAGTTTTTACACAGATAAAAATGCGGAGTTAGATTTATCACCGTTTTTACTCTTTTTGGTTGTTCCCTCACGTCCATTTACAAGTAGTTAAACGCGATGATTTTAAAATTTTAAGGAATAAAAGCAACTTCAAGAAGGGAATAAATTTCCTCTGCAAAATATATAAAAGCATGTTAGTTGTAATTCATGTGTTTGTTACGATCACTTTTTGCAGAGTTGAAGTAACATTAAAAATGTGTTGTTTCTTACATTTTTTTTTAACTTTTTAACAGTTTTGTTGTGGAAATAATATTTACCTCCTCAAATCTGTAACATGTTCATCGGTTCGGAAAGATTTAAACACACAGATATGTTCAATTAATTTTTAACAACGTAAAAGTGTAATATTTCTCCGTTTCGTATATTTAAATTTTTTAACTACTGTTCAGATTGTTAAATAAACATCGAAAACAGTTACTTTGAAGAAATAAAGCAATAGTTTTTATTACATTACATTTTTATGTTTATTCTTGTTTTGTTTTTGAACCCTAAAAATTTACGCGTAGGATTTTGTTGCAAATGATCACCTCTGTTACTTCCTCAGTTAGAACATAATTTTTAGGTCGCCTGTATTTGTGACAACTTTACAATTTTTTCATCTTAAGAAAATTAACTAAAATTATTAAAATACTTCTTAATTTATAGACCATTGATTAAGAAATGTTAATTTATAAGCAAGAAAATTGCGCTAAATCATTTTAGAATTGCGTTCTTTTATTTCTCGCCTGCGGTTCGGTTAGTAGACAAACTAGTAATTGCAAAATTCGCGTATTAATTAAAATCCTGTCGCAACGTGTTCTCGGGGCTACGTTTCATTAATTAGAAGTTTCTTTCGAAATTTTCGCCGACAACTGAAAATAACGGACAATAAAAGTACTCCAAAATAATTGATAATCAACAAAAGCTGTTGCGCGGAAGTGCCTGACAGTATAATGAATGGCCCGTAATGCTCGGTAATTTTTGACGTCGAGTAACATTTTAGCGATTTTCGAGTATGGCCCGGAATTTTAATGTCGCCGGATAATAATTTATCACGAAATTATTTGACTCTTAGTGAAATTGGGACGAGAGTAACGCGAAATAAATTAAGTAGAGCGCCGCTATTTATAATAAGGGATTTGCCATTTAATCACCCTTAACGTCAGTCGCCTTCAAATTTTCCAAGTAAATTCCACTCGAAACGGAATGTTGTTCATAATGTGTCGTTTCAATTTGGAAATAATTTTCGATTTTCAACAATAATAAAACGTGTTATTACTTTTCATTTACATGGTCGTGAAAATGAATAAATTTAATACCTAAATTTAGTACCTATACTTCGACGAAACCATCGGCAAACTTATAATTGCTACTCTAAATTATCTTTAAAGAAGATGTTAATTATGATAGTTTAATCTATGGCTTTCATCGATTAGACTGTATGGAAACTTGCATAAAGAAGTCGGCTGTTACGAGATAATTAAAAAGACAAACGTCTGTTTTCGCGATACTAACTCGAAAACAACGCTTTATCGCTCGATAAAATATACCGAACTGTTACTTAGTTAATGAAGTTCGTCGAGATAAACTATATTTAATTAGCGAAGTGCATATTGGAAACGAATTAAAAAGATAAATGTCTGTTTACTGATGGTAAACTGGGTTGATAAAATCAATGTGGAAAAGTCGGCAGCCAACGAAGAAACTATTACAAGTTTAATTACTTTTAAACTTTTTCTGGACTACATTTTAAAAATAGAAAACCTTCATGGTTTCCATCAACTCTACAATTTCAGCCTTATCATAAAAATCCTTCAATTGTCCTGTCATTGTTCAGGTATTTCTTATTATTTATTATTGCTCAGACATAAGCCTATTTTAAGTCAAAGTCATTATGCAATATTAATCAGAAGAGTAAAACTTTACCACTTGTAGCAAGTCAGGAGTTTATATAATTCTGACCACTACTAATTGTAAGGGCCAGTTGTACAGTGCTAGTTTAAATTTAAGCTGAAGCTTAAACCCCCTGCCAACGATTATCTTAACAATTGTTGTTAAGAGTTTAAGCTTTAGCTTAAAGTTAAGCTGGAATTGTACAACTGGACCTAAGAATTATATCAACTCCTGACTTGCTAGGAGTATAAAATCCCGGCAATCATATTTTTTTTTCTGGATTTTCAAATAGCGTGCGATTCTATTAGACGTCAAAAGTTGCTCACTGTACCAAATTAATTAGATTGATTAAGATGGCATCGGTAAAAACCAAAATCTATGTAATAAAAGGCGGAGAAGTATCCCAAGACTTCGATATTAGAGTAGGGCTTAGACAAGGCGATCCTCTGGCAACTCTTTAATTTAACTTAGGCTTAGAAAAAGTTATGAGGGACAGCAAAGCAAATAGAGAAGGGGGACTTGATGTATAAAAGCCATCAAGTCATTGCTTATGCAGACGATGTAGCTCTCATAGGATGAAGTTAAATAGAACTACGAGGAGTGGCAAGAAGAGTGATAGAACCAGCAGAAGAATTGGGACTCCAGAAAAATCAAAGTAAGAGTAAATGTATGAGAATTGGATCACCGGTAGCAATTAATAACTTAGAGCTAGAGATAAGTAGAAAGAAAATGGAATTTCAAGAGGAGAATGAGTTCCTGTACTTAGGGGTCTTAATAACAAATCAGTGCCAGGAAGAAAAGGAAATTGACATAAGACTGATGAAGGAAACAGATGTGCAGGGTCAGAGAAATCAAAACTGATGTCAAGAAGTTTGAGATTAAGACTATACAAAACAGTAATAAGATCAACAGCTTTAAATGCATGCGAAACATGGATAATAAACAAAATATCTCAAGAAAGACTATTACGGTGGGAGAGGAAGCTTTTGAGAAGAATATTAGGAAGGAAAAAGATCGAAAGTGGATATGCAAGAAGATCTGTCGGATTTACAAGAGAAACGCATACGAAATTGGAAAGAAAAAAAACCAAGGATAAGCTATGGGAAGAAGTGATAAAGCTGTGGGCCTAAACGGCTTGGCAATAGCGCAATTATAAGAGTTTCATCAAAATTCTAATTACTATTTTTAGGTCAGCATGTTCACCACTTAATGGCCGTGGATTAAATGATGATAAATCTCAATTACTTTAAATGAAGAAGCAAATTCACCTAATTTTTCATTCTCATTCACATGAATTACTCGCTGAGTATTTTTAGAAAGATAGAAATAGTTAATGTCAAAACAATAATAAATTAAAACTTTTGTGTCATGACAAATAATTGATGATTCCATGTATATATACATTTATTATAAAAATAAACTCCATATTTAATAAATGGTTATTATTTAGATTGAAATATCACCCAAACGATTATCGTTAATGCCACATTCGGAAAAGCATTTGCTGCTCATTGTAAAGCCGCGTTTCCACGAGGCCAGTAGCTGAAGTCCAGTCACAGAACTCTAATATATGGCCTTGCCAGTCCAGTGAAGGCGGGTTCCCACGACGCCAGTAAACAGGCCAGTAGCTGGAGTCCTGTGACTGGCTCCGTTTAAACACCACTGGATGCTAGTGACGGTCCAGTCCAATTGAAAAATGCTCCTCCAATCGACTTGCTTAAGGAGTAGCCAGTGCGTATTTAGTTTGCCCATGCGCACACATCCATGGTTGCCGCCCGAATGGACTGTCTAACTGGCTCCAGTGAACTGGCCACGTTGAAATAGGAATTCACTGGACTGGCAAGGCCAGCTACTGGAGTCCTGTGACTGGACTCCAACTACTGGCCTGTTTACTGGCCTCGTGTAAACGCGCCTCTCTGGACTGGCAAAGCCAGCTACTGGAGTCGTGTGACTGGACTCCAGCTACTGGCCTCGTGGAAACGCGGCTTAACAGTTTGTTGATTGTAAGTCAACTGTAAATTTACAATTTTCCGAAGTCATTTCACCTTTCACCGGTTCAATTTCAATCAGAACATTTCATAAACTCACGCTTATACTTTATTAACAATTAAAAAACAAAGTTGATAACCAGTGAATGCACTCGCGCTTCATTAAGTTGGACGTGCAAACTTTCCGGATGTTTTTTTCAAATCCGAATTTAACTTTCGCCGAGAGCGGAAGGCGACAGAAAATAAATCTTCGAGAAACACATTAATAATATAATCGCTGTTATTAAACCAATTAAAAGTTACTTTAGCTTATTGAAGCCGGCACGGTCCGTCGTCGGAGAGTTCGGATATACACAAGACTCGGACGTGACGTAAAAAGTTCGGTGTCGCCCTCTCGTAAATCAATTTATTTGAACTTTTGACCTCCGCTAACAGTTTAATACTCTGTTTAATAGATGTTGGTCTCAACATGTAATTACACGATATCATAGCTTCCATAAACTATTATCTAACAGATTTCACCGTGAAGAAGTAATTGACACTCTTTGTTTGATGAGTCGTAAAGTTTTGTCATTGATAGGGAATTTTTCATGTAAAAGCAACTTTGTAGAACGTAATATTTTATACTCATACAATGTAGTAAATAAGAAAGTCTTGCATAGAAATTGATACAGTTTTGTATTCAAAAGTTGATCTTGATCAATGGGCGATTAATGTACTTTGCTATAGAACATGGAGAAGTAATCCAACAAATTTGAAGTTTGGAAATAAAGTGATAAATTGGTACACGTGACAGATGTGTATGCAGGATGAATGAATAATTTAATAAATTAAAATGAATTAAAAGTTTACCCTATAATTATGTTACGACATCACCTACGAAATACAAAACGACGTATCGTAAATAAAGCTGACTCTGATCCACTGCAATTTCGTATTTTCTCAGCTGGTACGTTAAAACTAAATTAAACCAAAGAACCTGTAGTGGAATTGCCTTAAGTGCGATTAATTATTTTTATTTTATTATTCTAAACTTAAGTAATTTAAAATGTTTTTTTTATTAATGTGTCGTTTATTACTGCTTATGTACGCAATATGTCTGATGCCAGAAACTTAATTTTCTACTTCATTCGAAAATCTCCGAACGTAAGATTTCGAAAGGAACTACCATATCATAGGCGATATAAAATTCGTGTGCAAAAAGTAATTTACCTAATCCAGAATAAATTTTTACGACTCTCGCACGTCAGTTTGTGCGAAAAAATACTTATCCGTGTCCAGAATAGTGCCTGAAGGTCGTTTGTGCAAATTTCTATTTACCGATTACGAAAATTATTTTCTCCACACACGACTGCTATATCACTTTCTTCCGAAATTGTAACAGGATTTAATTTAATAATATTGAATTACACATGACAATATATCACTGACAATTTTATATTGTAATTAATTGAATTAGGTCTTCATTGTAAAAAATAAAAAGTACAGTTGCTCGTCCCAATAAAAGAAGGCCCCCGTTTAAGGTCTAATCAATCGCAAGAGAATAATAATAATATGTTTTAACAAAATTAAATTACTGTTGAAAGGAAGTATCCCAGCTTTTTAAGAAAAAAAAATTTAATAATAGCAACCTTTTATTTCTCTTAGAAGAAAATTTTCATGTATCTTGAAATATTTTTTAATTTGTATTGTGTTATTATTATTATACATACATGACAAGTCACATGTCCTTACTCGCTTTGTTTTGAAACTTAATATAAAAACTTTGAGACAAATATATTTATTATTATTATTATTAACTTTATTAGACACAGCTATTACTTGCATACAACGTAACAGCCAGTGCCATGTCATTCTTTTGGATACAATATTTTTTGATTAATTATATCTTGAAAACTAAGACACGTAGAAATGTTTTTATATTTAATATTTTTCCCGTAATTTATGAGATTGATGCCCGGTTGCACCAACTTTTTAAGCGGAGCTTAAATTTAAGTTATGTTTAGAATGTGACATTTACGTATGGTCAGTATAATGATTAACATTTAAACTTCAACTTAAGTATCAATTAAAATACCACTTAAATTTAAGCTCTGTTTAAAAAGTTGGTGCAACAGGGCACGATTCTCTTACTCATTTTTTTTATTGGAACAAGTCGCAATCAGCCTCTATAATAATCTTATATCAAAGGGGATACAAGAACGGATAAAATTAAATAGAAACATCCTTATATTAGATAAACGCATTCTTCTAAGGCAATAAAGATTTTCGATAATTCTCAATAATGAAAGGTTTTTAACCACACATACATGTGATTCAAAATTTGTGCTGATAAAACTACTGAATTTTAATATTCATTTGTTTATTAATATTTTCAGCGTGGTCATATTGATAACACCTGGCACAATCGTAAAATTACCCATTGGCAATGACTAATTGGATATAAAATTGGGAATTCGGGGTCCGTGCTTTATATTAAATAGCATTGTCCCAATTCTGATATAAATCACACCAGCAGTAATTGTTTGTGGCCGAAATATTACTCTTTTATTACCTTACCTAATCTCTTTATGGAGCCACATTTAAAACAAATGTGCCGCAATCGCGTACGTCCGGAATAATATTTTTCCTAGATACTCCTGAAAAATAAATAAAAAGAAAAAGATATTTTACGTCTGCCGAATTAATAATATCATTACAGAAGAAATTTGGAAACCGAAATAATATGCATCGTTCGAATATTTGATCCGAATGGAAAAGAAAACCGCAGACCCAAATTTAGTTACATCGCGCGGCCGAAAATTAAAGCTGAAATTATCCGTGTCGGCTTAAAAAAAGGAATTATTCCCGAAAACAGTATGCAAGGAGAATCATTTCGAGACTTTATGTCAATAGCAGCGCCACTGTTCGTTCAGCTCTTGACAAATATTTGCGCGGAAAATCTTTAAAATAACATTTCGTGAAGTATGTCCTCGTTCGTACTACTACCCGGATGTAAATGATAGGAAAAAAAAATTTAAGGTCGAGTGCGACTCTGAATGGAATTTGTAAGGGATGAACAAACATTTCTGAACCAGAAAAACAGAAAAAATTAGTCGTAATAATAGAAACTAGTCTCGGTCTTGTAAAAATAAGAATTTGAATGGATGGAGTACAGGTGGCAATCGCAGTTAATCCAAGCGAACCAACGTCGAGAATTACAACTTTTTAGCTGTGCTTTTAATCTCGAAGTACGTCACATGTTTTGACGTTCCAACAATACACAAAAAGAATCTGCGACTTTTTGTGCCAATTGACTTTCATGTGCCGGAAACGCGGAACGAATTTGGCAGAATGTTCCTGGTCTAGATGACGACACTTTGCGGTCGTGAATTGCTCGGCTAAACATAAACCGCAGGTGTCACGTAAAAGGTAAATGAACTGAGATGTTTGTAATTTTTCAAGATTTATGTGAGAAATTCGGTAAACTGTTAAACGGGTTATTCTTACAAACACAATTCATTTTATTCATTTATGCACTCGGCTTTCCGTGCACCGTAATGGAAACGCTAATGGATTTGACCTGAATTGTACTAAAGACCTAACGTGTCTCAGAACCTGGTTATAAATACAGTAATTATCATTTCTTGCTTACATTTTTATCGTGATAGCAACAATTTAAGTGTAGTGTGTGTCACTGTTGAAAAGTGAAACTAGCTTATTTAAAAGTATTATTGCCTCAGAAAGAGAGAAAAAAAAAAGTAAATGAAAATACTGGTGAATAACAAGTGAATCAAGTGATGTAAGAATGCTCTTCGATTCGCAATGCAGCAAACATTTCTTTTTTTTAACTTCATTTCCTAGAAAATAGTTTTTTCAGGTACCATTTATCATACATGAATTTACATCACACGTATTTATGGCAATTTCCTAAAAGTACCAATCTTAATATTAAAAAAAAAGTTTCGGCACTATTAATTAGATTTTGCTTCAATAAGACGGTCCACAAAAAGCTGCTCTTTCAGAAAATTCACGTGTACGTATACATATACAACATATACAGACAAGTCCAATGAAAGTTTTAACAAGAAAATAGTAAAAAAATACTAATCAACTGCCAAAAATACACTTGAAATCTCTCCAAATCGATAGCCATTACCTTACTTCGGTAAATGTGCTCTTTTTTTTCAAAACAAGCTTGAATGTCACCTGTCAAGCTACATGATGATTTTGTCACTTAAAATGTTATATTTCAAGGCGTAAGTTTTCAAGATATGTATTGGCCCCCCAATAGAAAAAGACGCAGTTACTTTTGGTCAACTCGGAATTTAATAATAAGAGGTACAGGGTGACTACGCGAGAATTCCTACCCCCTTTAACTCTTTTATTTTTGATTTAAAAAAAATGTTTAATACAAGACTTATAAGGATTAATTCGATTAATTCGTAATTTCTCTGTGCGCTCACAGAAAAACAATTGACGGCCGGATAAACGAGACATAAACTAAACTTAGGTTTCTTTTAATGGAACACCCTGCATATTATTACGTTTTCCGATTCTAAATTAAATTCTAATGGGACTACATATATAATAAAACTAATAATGTAGAAGGTGTCTATCAATATTTTTGTTAAAAATACATATTCTGTTTTTCCGACTATACGATTTTAATTTCAAATTCTAGGTTTTTGGGTATCCGACTCTCAATTGTTTTTTGTGAATATCTGTAAATAAATTCTACAACTTCTTTTATCTTTTTTCTTTCTAAATTCACAAATAAAAAAATGAAATAGGAATTATTTGATAGACACCTTCTACATTATTAGTTATATTATACATGTAGTCCCATTAGAATTTAATTTAGAATCTAAAAATGTAATAATATACAGCGTGTTCCATTAAAAAAACCTAAGTTTAGATTATATCTCGTTTATCCGACCATCAATTGTTTTTCTGTGAGCACACAGAGAAACTTTGAATTGGTCTCTATAAATTTTGTATTAAACATTTTGTCCTAAAATCAAAAATAAAAGAGTTAAAGGGGGTAGGAATTCTCGCGCAGTCACCCTGTACCAATAAAAATTTTGCGAAAAAATTTCAGAAAAAAACCTTTTCAGTTTTTTTATGGAATGTTACATGTAAAGCAAAGTGGATCTATTTTAATAGTCTTGAAAGAGATAATTAATGAATTACTGTGGACAACCCGCCCCAAAACGAAACATTTCAAGCAAATGTCATGGCTTCGTGTGGTGGAATATTAAACAAATTACTTATTTTGAGTTAAATTTCTTTTAATAAGAAACAAACAATTTCATCTGTAAGACAACACTCTAGATCTCATATATTGTGGCTCTACTTTCTCATAAATGAGGATGTAATTTTATTTATATTTTAGTAAATATATTGACTTTAGGCCGAGGGCGAGGGGAATGTTTTTATACAGGGTGAGTTCTTTTCGATGTTTAGCATTGGGATCTCGGAAACTAGCAGAGCTAGAGAGACGGTTAAATGGGAAAAGATTTGTAGTTTTAGGAGCCCAGTTTAATGCAGCTTTTGTTTTTTTCTTAAAGTTCATTGCTGGCTAGATATTTTGAAAAAACTGATTTTTTATAAATTCGTTAAATGCATATAGCTCGGTTATTCTTGATTTTAGAGAAAAGTTGCAAGACAAAAGTTGTACAGAATTATGTTTTTAATTAAACAGTCGAACCAAATTTTTCCATATAAGCTCTTATTTTTCAGTTGTGACATAAACATTAGTTTTTTTAAATGGAAACCATAGTAGGCCATGAATGAAAAAGAAAGGCCTTTTTTACGTTTTCAACGATGTAACATTCGATATGGTTATTTAAAAAAACGACGGAGATACGGCAGTTTTTCTTTTTCAAAATTGTTAATATGGTTGGCCATGGAAACAAAAGTTTATTGACAAATGCAAGTTATAAATGGTGAGCAAATAAAAATCAGATTAGAGTAGGCGCTGCAAGAAAATTTATGTCTGTGATTAAATAAAAGGTCAATACATTTGACAGTCCATGAATGTATTACATTAATTAATTCAGTTAATCACAAACATTGCACAGCCCACTCTAATCTGATTTTTATTTGCTCACTTATATTACTTTGACGTTTTGTTCGCCGTTTCTTTTTTACATACGTTTCAGAATCAAAACTCTAATACCAACAATGGTTCAATATTTCAATAGCCTCCTAGGAGAACCTTCAACCTCAAAACATCAGTATCACTATAATTTCATGTTTTCTTCAATTTTGGAAATTTTTAACATTGGGCCCGTTCAGACGACCACAGCAGCTGAGTTGCTAACTCAGCCATCGCTTGTGATTAGCTCACATTAAGATAATAGCCAATCACAAACGATTGCTGAGTCAGCAACTCAGCTGCTGTGGTCGTCTGAATGCGACCAACGATTTAATGTCAACTCTTTTTTGTAAACACTCACTTTATGACCACTTTTTGTTGAGATAGGGTTCATTTTCATCACCAACTCAAAATACTGTTAAATATCAAACAGCCATGTGAAACATTGAAATACAAAACCAATAATTCGTACGTATAAATTATTTTATAGTTTACAAACAGCGAAACCTTGGAAGATCATTCTTGTGGTTCTGAAAAGAACCTTTCAAAATTCACCGGATGAACAACTGCAAGTATACCAGGGTCGGAGAGTAGGACTTGACCTTCATATTGCTAATCCGAAGCCTTTTTAACAAATCTAAACTATCGAGAACAAAAATAAACTAAAAATATTTCTAAAGATGTTCGAAAAGACCACCATTATTTGCAATACATAAATTACACCTCTTTAAAATCGAATTTACTGCTTTCCTAGTAGAACGTCCGTCATTAGGGGCTATTCTGTAACTTATTAACACGCTGTTAAAATTTAAGGGTACGTTAAAATTCAAAATAGAGTCTTGTGATTCGCTGTTACTACGATAACTGTACTTTTTATTTAATCACAGATATATATTTTCTTTGCACCGCCTCCTCTAATCTGATTTTTATTTTCTCATCGTTTATAATTAGCATTTGTCAATAAATTTTTGTTTCCATGGCCAACCATATTAACAATTTTGAAAGAGAAAAACTGCCGTATCTCCGTCGTTTTTTTAAATAACCATATCGAATGTTACATCGTTGAAAAGGTAAAAAAAAGCCTTTCTTTCTCGTCCATGGCCTGCTATGGTTTCCATTAAAAAAAACTGACGTTTATGTCACAACTGAAAAATAAGAGCTTATATGGAAAATTTAGTTCGACTGTTTAATTAAGAACATAATTCTGTACAACTTTTGTCTTGCAACTTTTCTCTAAAATCAAGAATAACCGAGCTATATGCATTTAACGAATTTATAAAAAATCAGTTTTTTCAAAATATCTAGCCAGCCATGAACTTTAAGAAAAAAACAAAAGCTGCATTAAACTGGGCCCCTAAAACTTCAAATCTTTCCCCATTTAACCGTCTCTCTACCTCTGCTAGTTTCCGAGATCCCAATGCTAAACATCGAAAAAAACTCACCCTATATATCGTGTGAATTCGAATAACATATACTTGTTATTATTGTTGCTACCCTAATATGTTAACTTGATATGTAATGATTTTTTAAATAATATGCAATGTTAGAAATAAATGTCACTACAATTTCAATTAAGCCTCAGAAAATTAAGGAATTGAGTTTAAAGCTTTTTCGGCTTTCTGCTTGGCTACGTTATTTAAATATTACATTTTGTAATGATATTGCAAAGCGAATATAAATCGGACGCACTTTATTCTGAAAGCAATAATTACAAAAATTCGTGTAACACATTTTCCAATTTCATATATAAATACATTAATTTCGTTATGAGTTTAAAATTTCAAATTATAACAAACCGATGTGTGCTACTGTTAATTAATTTAAATTCCATTCGTAAGTGCTTTTGACGATTTGCTGACAATTACAAAGCTTCAAATTATACAAAATCTGCCAAACCATTTATTTCCAACATATAAATATAAAATTTGTAATCAACATTCGTTAAATTTCAAATTGATTTTGTATTTTTAATTTATAATGTGTTTCAAATTCATATACACACGAGCAATTTACTATTTCAAAAGCAAGTTTCGTTATTACATATTTTAGCATCCATCACTTAATATTTTTCCTGAATTTTATTTAATTCTGAAGCTCTGTAGCAACTGCTTCTATATTTAACAATTAACGACAAAAAAATCCCAGGAAAGCCATTTTCAGTTCCATCATATTTTTTAATGTAGCGATGGTATTAAAATTTTTATCGTACAATTAAAGTCATTTTTGCGTCAGTTTAATAGCTCTATGATCATCAGCAGCACCGCGACGGTGGATTAAGTGCCATTAGAAAAATGATTTACTGTAACCACTTTGGGGGTACCGCATTAATATAATTGCTTTAAACACAGTTTCAGGAATTAGTTACGCACGTAGAGATGGGACTCGATTTAATGACTGAGTAATTCAATATTAAAACGTAATTACCCGAGCGAAATTCTAAGTAATATTTGAAACTGACGCCGAGGTGCTATTGCTCTAGGAATTCGAGCAAGAAAACTAGAGCATGTAGGTGGTTCCGAATAACTTGTCCTTGTCTTGTAGTAGACAAATACCTGAAATATCTGTGCAGTAAATTAGTGGGAGGGCTTAATTTTATTGATTGAGATAATCTTGTTATAACTAAATGCAATTTTTAATAGAATTTTCAAACTAGTATGACTTTTTTAATTAAATTTAAATTTTGAATACAAATTGTTGTAATTTTAATTTAATATATTTAAAAGTCACGACAAGCTATAATCCAGAAAAGTTATTTTTTTCCGTAAAATAAAGAAAAACGACAGGTTAATTTTACTAATAGGTCATACGAGTCTCACAAAATGTATTCATTTTAAAAGCTGCAGTGTTTCGAATGCGATCCGTTCATTTAGTTAACATCCCTAACTTTTCTATTTTCTTTCGTTTCCGTACTGAAAATATTAAATTTCATGTTCATTACAGGCAAGCATAAAAGATTTTTAAAACGAAGCTCATTATATCTATATTATTATTTTGCTTTTATTCGATCTTTATCTGCTGTTGGAATTCAGCTTAAGGAAAAAGAGGAGATCGTGTAATTGATACAGTTCTTTTTTATGCGCTCGTCGCACCAAAATGGCTTTTAAACTATCAGAAATCCATAATCTCTTTTTTGTATTTCTCGTTTTAATTCTTTTTCGTTGAACAATTTATACATTATCATCGTGGATTGCAGAAGATTGAACAACGGTGTTTTTCATTAATTCAGTTTATGGACGCGATTTCGAGCCTGATGTTTAGGAATAATTATTGTTTAGCCGCATGTTAACATTACAAATCGCGAAACGGTTTGCAAATTTGATTAACGGTGTATGTGAAATGCATGTTATTGTGGTAATAACATGGTAATAACGCAGATAAAAGCACGCTCATCATAATTGTAGAAAATGTCTATTTAAAATTGCGCCCGTAAATTTAGATTTCGGCTTCTTTCGTTCTATAATACTTTTTTTTATTTATTCTTAGTTATAGTCTTTAGTATAGTTTTTTGTATACCTACGTTCATAAATAATTGAAAAGCTCAGTAGCTTACTTTTAAAAGTCGGTACTAAATAGTATTAGATATTATGTTGTTTTTCAATACGGGCAACCAGATATGGAAAAAATTTCGAAAGTCAATTAATGAATCAATGTCAAATTAATTTATTGGAAACTAATTTATATTAAAGCTAATTCAATGAAAATTATTATAAAATTACGATGTTTGTTCAATTCAGGTACAAATTTACTCTCGTTTTCATATTGTTTAAAACTATTTCTACTTCATTTGATTTCTACTGATGCATTCAATAATAAACATCGGTAGCTTTAATGCTTAATTTAAGTAAAAATTTCAAGGATTAACAATGAGTAAATTAATCATTCATTAATAAA
Organism: Dorcus parallelipipedus; assembly: GCA_958336345.1. Classification (NCBI taxonomy): domain Eukaryota; kingdom Metazoa; phylum Arthropoda; class Insecta; order Coleoptera; family Lucanidae; genus Dorcus; species Dorcus parallelipipedus. The sequence goes on from OY284475.1 coordinate 47,469,275, forward strand.
TCATACGCACCTGTATAACCGTTTCAAATAAGTTTGACACACTCATGTAAGTTTTGTATAAACTTATCGTTATCGATGGTCGCTGGTGACACTGATAATTACAGTAAATTTACATTAAAAGTGCAAGTATACATATTTTTAACTGTATATAAAAATATTTTGAGTAAAAAGAATGTTTACTTTGTAAATTGACATAAGTATTTTAAATATATCCTATTTTGTAAAAAATAATTTACATTCCTTTTTATGTAAAATTGCCAATTTATTTATTTAAATTTTACCATACTTTTATCTGTGTATTCAGTATTGTTCTTATCAGCGTTTCAGTAACGACTGCATTTGTAGTCGTCATGATTACAATCGTCACTTAAAAACTCTGAAGATATTACTCTGAATAGACCTTTTGTTAGTTGGAACGAAAAGCACACGCATCAAATGGAAAACTTCTAAACAAAAAAGATCGTTAACATTATTTATATTAATATTAATACTAGTACATACCTACTTTTACTTCTTAAGTAAGTAAGACTTACTTACTCTGTTTTAGTTGAAATTTAAGGCAATTAGTATTATTATGTAGGTTCCCGGAATACGTTTCAATTTATTTTTTCTCTTTTCTCTTATAATTTTATGGCTTCTCTTAAATTGTTATTTACATAATATATTTATATTTAATTTCAAACACTTTGAAACGCTTCATTTTTCATAACAGAAAATAACTTACTAATTAACTTACTTAATATATTATAATTAATTAAATTAAATATAATTTCAAACTATTTGAAATGCCTCATTTTTGATAACAGAAAATAACTTACTAATGAACTATAATTTGACAATAATTTTAAAGAAAGTTTCATTTCACAGTATGATTTCGAAGTATTCTTTTTTCATTTCATCACATGATAGTTTTTTGACGTCATATACATCAACTTGATTTAGTTGGAATTTTGAAAAAGTTTAATTACTGGAATATGGTAATTTACTGAAAGGAAAACGCTAAATTATAGGAAAAATGAAAATATTAAATAAAATGAAACATTCTTTTAGATTTGCTGGTATAATTAATAGAAGGAAATAAAGTAGATTAAAAAAATTATCGAAAAGTTTTCGACAGATATTAAAATGTTTAGTAGATAAATTCTCAAAAATCAACCAAAATATGATAATTTCTTTATTTTATTCCTGCCATTTTCATATGGATCTTGTTTTCTGTTAATCGTAAAGACTAAACAAAATCTTGGAAGATTGTTGCCTTGTTTCGCTTTGTTACACTGTTCACTTATGCTGTTATATTTTTGTTCTCCCCAGTCTCCTGAAGATGACGAAAACCGAAACTAATCGAGACGGAAGTCTAAATCTATGTTTATTTAAACAAGAAATAACAGCATAAATGAATAAAATACCTTTGGATTTCGACAGTCTGTAAAAAAGCCAAGTCACATCAGCAATTTCGCTATAAATATTAAAAGCATAATCAATCTTAATCAGTGGAGCAACGAAAACCAGGGTATCAAAAACAAATACTTTAAATCTGCCCCTCCCCATTACGTTCTATGCATGTCCATCATTTTGGAAGTGCTTGTGTACTTGAAGAAAAAATTATTTTGACCGCATGCCTGAATCATTTCACATTATTTCTTTCCACCTAATAGCTGGCCACAGATGGGCGCTCTTTGCTGCCTGGAGAATAATCTCGCACGATTAAGACGCCTAATTTTTAGTGCGACTTAGTCCACAAATGACACGAATTTTATGTACGCTTATCGCATTCGTGCCAAGCTGCTAGGAAATGATTGTTTGTTAGTGGATAATCCCAACGTCTTTTCTCAAAACTTACTAACATAGGAATTAACTAACACTCTTTCCTTGGAGTCTGGCCACCTAATGGCCACCTGTGGCCACCTAATTCCTCTTTAAGTGGACCAAAGGCATGACGCTTGGGGCGAATCGGGGGAGTAAGGAGGATGTGGTAGACACTTTAACTTCAAATCAGCACATCGCCGTGCTGTAGAAGAATGCCAGTATTGAGAGATTCGCGCCTTTTGCTTTTGGTAACAGGCGCTTTAGGAGTTCTGAGTGTGGGAGGGACACTAGTACTATGCGTTAATATATTTTTTAGATAAGGGGAGGCTATGAAAAACAAAATCAGAGTCTTAGCTTGATTCGAAACTTTTATTCTGACATTTGCTTCCTGATCCCTGGAAAATCTGTTAGTTGTTTAAACGCTCTTGAACACTAGAGTCATGGGTCAGCAAGCAATCCAACGGCATTTGAAATTAGTCGTTATCATGTTAAAGAGTTTTAACAAAGCCTTATGTATTCAATTGGAAGATTTTTTCTACTATCGTCAAATGTATCTTGACATTTCAATTTTGACATAAGCTAATTTCATTTAAGCTACGACTTAGGTTTTACTTTTCATAGACTCCTCTAATCTAAAAAATATATTAACACATTGTACTAGTAATCCCATTAGGCGTGCAGTCCACTTGCATTCCAATAGGTTGATGATTCATCTCTAGTCGCAATCCTTACCAGAAAGGCATATTCTTTCGCTTCATATAGTCGTCAAAGTTATCCACAAACATCAACACGTAGTCACAGTATAAGTAATTACCCAGTAGCGTCACTTAAACGTCAGTGTCAAGAAACGCGGTCATACTGTTTGATACCCTTATGGAAATGCAATGTAATTTGCAGATAGGTAGGTATCAAACAAAATGGCAAATGTGATAGTTATACTCGAGTGTCGCTAATGTGTAGGTTCTTATACTGTGACGTAGTTGTTTCAATTCTGGAATCAATTGCTTTGGCACTCATCTTACTGACACTTTACGAAACTGCTGAAGGATATTATGCGTAATGTGATTGCTCATACTCAAAACTTCAACGATTTCATCAGGGATAACCAGACTTTCTTTAACTGAGGCTTCAACTGTCGCAATCACAACACTATATGCTTGACCAGGCCAGCCGTGGAGAATCAGCTATGGAAATCATCCTATTTTTGAATTCGTTTGCTCCATTTATATACTTACTGGCGTGACGAACATGAACATCCATTTCTTCATTTAAGGATGAATATCAAATAGGTTTCACCCCTTTATCGCGCAAGAAACGAATAACAGAAGTGCACTGCTCTAGAGAAGTGGCAATTTTTAAACTGTCACTGTGTCAACATTTTCAAATGTTAGCAAGAGCTTCTACACTTCAAAAATAAAACTGGTACCTATTCTTTCATTCTGCACAAACTGAATATGAGCAGCATAAACTGATTTGTTCAGTTGCTGCACTGTTCTTAAGCTCAATCACTTCCCCCTCTTTTTAGGTTGAAGTGATCGAAATTTGCATTTCCCTTTCCCCTAAAGCTCGCATAATTTGTTGCTGCTATTCATTCAGATCAGTGACTATAACCACAAAAATCAATAATAACAATAACATTATTTTTAATTTAATGGTAAAATGTGTCATTTAAATGGAACAAAAGTAAGTACATATTTGATGGGATGGGAATGAATCAGAAGTAAAAAAGACCATGAATCAGGTTGTGAATCAGGTAGTTGATTAATGGAAAAATATTTTCATATTTTTATAGATATTATAGAAATTTGCTTCAATATACAGTACCTAATCTCAAAAAATGTAAATCAGTGAACCAAATGAACTGAAAAATAAATCACCATCATTATCAAATATTTCTGCCACCTTGTAAGACAAGGTTGCGTTAAGTACCTACGTTTTTATGGCACTTTTGTTTTCATTTGATTCTGTCTCGTAGATCAGGGTGATTTCTTTCTTCTATTCAAAATCCTTACAACAACTTCGAATGAGTTTCGCATTCTTTTCAATTTATCTTCATGTTTATATTTTTGCTCTTCCTTGACATATACTGTTTGGAACACATATTGATAAGACCAAGTCAGAATGATGTATGATCATGACTACCGCAACACCTATTCCCTCTTAGTCAGTGACACCGGTAACGGGTTCTATTTGTGCACTTGATCAGCAGGGGTAAAACCACCTCAGTACAAATGTACGTTGTCCGCAGCTAACGCAAATCTATATTTCGCGGCAGAAACAAGACCGGAATTCTCAAGCGCCCGGAATTTCACAGCACTATCCCCTAATATTATTTTTATTGCGAAGTCGGTGTGTGTATGTCGCGCAATTTCGCGACTTCCAAGAAATTTTCCGACGACGATAACGGAGGCTTAAAAGCCGCGATTGTCGGAAATTTTTCGAATTAGCATTTTAAAAGTAGACGACGCTCGCTGAAAAATGAAGATAATTGCTTTCCGGATTAAGCCGCCGCTAGTAATACAGATAAATGGAGTCTGGCCGTGCTAGAAATGATTTCGCAGATTATGTAAACCGGCGATAATAAAACACTTCGCGACATCCGCAAGTGTGCGTGTCGTCTGAAGTTATAGCAACGAAATCATCTGAATTTGTCGGGAGATTAAATATTTGGCCGTTCTTTCCGTTAACAAGAAGTCGGGATAAGCAGAACCGACGAACTGTACTAATTAGGTCATCAATATGGAGCCGGTGGTTTCGTCTCTTCCATTTCTCAAATTTCTGTTTCATTTACTGTGTATTTTGGTGATTTGTTCCAAATAACTCTGATATTTTTCCTTCGTGTGGCGAATACTAATTTTCGCTGGAAGTCGGAATTGAATTTCTTTTCGAGTTATGAACTTAGTTATAGCTACGGTCACAAATACTCAATTTTGTTGTGTAGCTCTAAAAATTTTGCATTAAATTCTTATAAAATCGTTACATACCGATTTACATTTTTACTTGACTCATGCATAAACATAAACATATTTTTAAAATAAAAATATGCTGGCTCATGTTTGTAAATAATACGCTTAACTGCATATTATACTTTTAATTATCTAATTCATATAGGCGTGTAATTATACAATATATAGTCGAAGGTAAATCAGAATTTTTAATAAATATGAATTATTCAACAATTCGTCAGTTTGGTTATCGAAATTTTAATAGTATAATGAAGCGCACAAAGTCTAATATAAAAAATTTCTATATTCATGTTATTATGTTATTATTATTGTATAATTTCAGCAAATAATACTGACAAAACAAAAATATTTTTCTAAGGCTAATTTCACACACAGCAGTTTCGGCCGTACAGAATTCGTACGGTTCCTGCCGGATAAAGTAGTAGAACATACAATGTTATGGGAGCTTTCACACACGACGGCATTCGGTATGGGGAAAACGGTGCGTGTGAAAGCATATTTTTCGTAGGGACGAAACCGCTGTGTGTGAAATCAACCTAACAAGGAATATTTTGTCTAATTTTCAAAATTCTTTTGTGAGGTTTTTTAATTTAGAACGTGTCGTGAAAATCAATTTAGGCCTGTCCAAGGCAACTGTGCAGGATCGTTCGTAATTTAAACCCTCCTATTATGGTTGCAGTTTTTAAAAAAAGTGCTTATTTGAAAATATATAGCAGAAAGTTAGTTTGAAATATGTAAATAAATTACCAAATCTTCACTTAAGTAAGAGAGATACACTCCATATTTTAGTCTGAAATCGCAGATGTTAGAAGAAAATCAAGAAGTGTAAGTATAACAAGTTAAAATTAGCAAAAGTAACTACCACCAAATAACTTTTGATTGAATGAAAAGTCTTTGAAATATAAAAATAAACTACATGTCTGTCCGATTATGAAAGATAAAAATTCACTAAATTAGAAAACCTAGTGAGAATCAAGTTTATTCACGTTCTGCTTGCTCATGAATTCTAAGTATTGTTGGGGATCTAAACGCTAAAAGATAATATAAGAAGAAGAAAAGTACACTTTCTAAACCTAGTCAGTCTTTAATTCGCATAGGCGATATGTTTTTATACCAAATCTATATTCATAATGAACTCTACTTAAAGTAAAGTTAGGGTTCAGTAGGAAGTATCAAATGAGTATGAGACATTAAAATGCTTCTTATTCATAATTTCTCGAATGTGTTTGAGAATACTAATGTTGAAAAAGTAATTCTTAATTCCGGACATTGTTTTTTCAATTAGTTTTAATTTTGAAAAATTGTAGCAAATGCTTTTTCACCAGAGAAACAGCACGTCTCAACTAGTAATCGTAAAAGTATCGATTGCTATGAAAAAAGTTTAGCAGCACAGTAATAACTATGAAAACTATGAAGCGAGCGAAACACAAGGCGTCATTGCTCAGTCACAGAGAACAAAACGGAAGCTGGAAATCATCGGATCCGCGAGAGAAACTGTTGCTTTTCTATTCTGTTTTCCCTCGCCCGTTCACATAAAACCGTGATGCGCTTTCTTCAAGTGTCGAAATGAGAGTTTCATAGAAACAGACACAAAAACGCGCACTTTCTTGCCACTCATATCTCACAGATATTGCCTCAGGTTTAACAGCCGTCTTCGAAATAATTCGACGTAATTTTTCATATGTATCGCGTTTCCTCTCTTCACGTTTCACGTACGCATCGAATCTTCAAAAGGAAATTGGAAATATCAACTTGTTTTACCGTTTACTTAAATTGGATGACGTTGCATAAAAAAATTCACCTGATACACTTTACTGCCTTTCGAAATGCAGACGAGTACTTTATCAGGTGCTTCTTAGCGTCACTTCAAAGCAGCAGTCAGAAATGCTCAACCAAACAAAAATGGACGTTCCCCATGGAAGTTCTCCATACATATATCAATTTGCTTTTGCTTCAGTTAAATGTTGAATAAATTTAAAGAAAATAAATTTCTCTTGAAGAACATGATAATGCTAGTAATAACATTAATACAACGTGTATTATTAAATGAAGTGTTCTGACAGTTTTGCCGGAATTAATTTACACAATAGCAATCTAATTAATATACTGATATTGTTCAAATATGTACGATGCACAGGCCAATTGATGTTAATTACTTTATTGAATCCAAATTTATTGATTTGCATAAAATAGTTGTTTCAGAAGTCATTTTAACTTCGAAAACTGTCATTATTTTCTAAATATTAAATTATTTACCTTCAAATATGTGTATTTTGCTATTTATATTTGTTTACAAACATTTATTATTGTTACATATAATCTTGACGTGAGCAGAACATTCATAACGAGCTTAGTTAAATTACATGTTCGTTATGTTAACTATAATGTTCTGATTAGACGTTGAGACTTGATTTGAATCACTTTAATCACTTGTGCATTATTTTTTAATAATCAAGCTTTATCTCTCCAAGGAATTATTGAATAATAGTAAAAATTCACAGTATAAATAATCTTCTTTTTAATACTACACTTTATTAAAGAAAGTAATCAATCACTATTATATTTTTAGATATTTTTCAATGTATTGTAAACTTCAAAGAAAATATAAAAAACTAAATAAATGCATTTCTCACGAACGAATGATCGATAAAAATTTTCATCAAGAAATATGCAATTTTCTGCTTTCGAAAAATTATAGAGAACTATTTTTGGAATATATTGAGAAGTACGAAAGTGGAGCTTGTTTGATATTTGACGATGTTTTGTAGAAACTATTGGACGTTAATGAATATCCTTGTCACATGCCGTAGGATCAGAATGACCGCTGTCATTCTATAAGTATCTCAGATATTTCAGCTTACTGAAGTCATTTATGAATTTTTAAAAGCATCTCAATTTTCTTTTAGTCATTATTGAATCTGTATCAAAACAAAATTATAATCATTCTTTTCTTTTTATGCACATATTTCACTTGTGCTGATCCCTGTTATTTTTTGACTTATTAAACTGACACACTTTTATTGCATTAATATTTATTATGCTCTTTCAAACAATATTTCCATTTCCACTTCTGTACTTATGAGTGTCAATAATAATGACTAGGGATCGGGGAAATTTAAGTCGACGTCATCTGATCAGCGGCGCGCCTGGTGATCGCAGGCTCGCAGCTCGATGCGTTATTTTAAATGAATAAGTTATAATTTTTTCTTCGTAATTTTGCCAGGAAATTTTATTCTTCTACGCCTATATGGTTCTGACGCAATTATACGGCAAACCCAAAGGTCAGGGTACCATTATTGATCAGCACTGTGAGTTACGGAATAACTCCACTTTGTGAAAACTAAATTTTACTGTGCGACTGTAATTGTTTTACGATCCTATACGAGCCACATGATTTAGTTCGCATCATTATTTTTTCGCGGCAATACTCAATTAACACGCCTAGGAGTGTCTGCGGGACTTGTCCACTGCAGCATAACAACTTTGCCTGAATTGGCTTCCGGTTGGAACCGCATCACCTTCTTCAGGGCTGCTGCTGCTGGTGGTGTTGCTGCTGCTTCTGGAGAAGCAGAAGCAGTAGCAGTCCTGAAGAAGTTTTTGTGCAATGAAGAACGAAACGTCGGCAGTAGAAGTCAACGTGACGCGGTTCCAACCGGAAGCCAATTCAGGCAAAGTTGTTATACTGCAGCGGACAAGTTGCTTCTGCTTCTCCAGAAGCAGCAGCAACACCACCAGCAGCAGCAGCCCTGAAGAAGTTCTTCTGCAATGAAGAACGAAACGTCGGCAGTAGAAATCAACGTGACGCGGTTCCAACCGGAAGCCAATTCAAACAAGGACTACGGCCGCGGAAGCCTTCAAGTTAAATTAACAACTTTGCCGTTGCATTAGAATTTGAACCGCGCAAAATATATGACACCGATCCGTAATAATGACTAATATAGACCTGTTTCTTATTTCCCCAAATCTGGAATAGAACTCCTAACTGACCATGAAAGACATTTTGTGTACTTATTTTGTTTGTCCTTATGATTTTGTACATTTACATATTTACATTGAAATAACGCAAATTAAACATCTAAAATATTATAAAACCTGAAATATCATATTGTAACGTTTTTTAAAAGTATGAATTAAAATAGTCGGTTTTGAATAAAAGAATATTAAACATAACATTAAACATAAACAACATAACGAATTAAACATAAACAAACTCTTGAACACTTATATTATTAACACTTAATATGTATGTACTACATACATATAACTAACTGATTTAGAATGCGTCTTTATAGAGAGCGAAAAAGGGATGACTTCTTAAATCGACTGAACTTTAACGGAGGACAGTTGTCAAACAGTTGTGGTAACCTTACGTGACTTTCAATTGAGCACTTGATACATATTCTTAAATAATTTTCGTCGGAATTTATTTACACGGGCACCACCGTTAGCCTCGTTCGCGATAAATCGTCATTGTTCTTGCGTCCGACGGGGCGAGCTTTTATATTTCGTCCAGTTCTTCGGAAAGGCATCTCGAACGTCCCGGAGCATCTTCAAAGAACCCATCACCTGGCCTAGCGTCGTCTAGGCGGTGACGTCACAATATTAAAGAACCAGAACCAACTTTAATTTAAAACGAAAAATATGGTTCTTGCAATTTTTGAATATGACACTTTTTGATTTCGCGGTGTTACAGTGTAAGAGCAAATTTGATATTTCATTAAAAAGAATTTATAACGAAACAAGAAACTTATGACGTAACAAAAATAAATTAGAAAGATATGAAAAACTAAGAAGGTGTTATGTCCTCAAAGATTTTCACCCTCTATATCGAACATTTCTGCTTCTAAATAATTAATTTTTGTCTTCTTTTTGCCTTGTTTTCTATAAAGATATTGTTATCTAACTATAATGCTTTTAGGTAGTCTATTTGCATACGCAAGATATATAATTTGCGTGATAGACACGCGGTCCGTGTCCATTTTCAATAGAGATTCTTGTAAAACTGTGTTATTGAATTCTTTTATTGCCGACGTTTCGTGGGGCTGCCGGATGGCTTAGCGGTTAGCATTGCCGGCATTATAAAGTTGTGCCGCTGGGCGGTATGGGTTAGAATCCCATCAGGGCCATGGATGTTTGTACTGTCTGGATTTAGACCCAACTTCAAACATATTATAATAATAGTGACTGGCAAAATGAGTTCGACCAATAAATGCAGCATTGCTGCGCAAAGCGAAGAAGAAAAAGAATACGTTTTGTCCTTCGTTACAGAAATACTTCTTCAGAGCTTTGTTGCTGTGTCCACGAAATAGCAGAGGTGAGAAAATCGGTAGCGGCCGCAACATGAGCTATAGCCTACGGCTATAACTTCGGCAATAAAAAAATTTATTTCGTAGTCCTATCAGACGCCATGGTGAAAATCTTTCCTGCATCTCACACCTTTCTTTATTTTTAACTGCTTTATAATTAAAGAACGTTCTGAGTTTAACTTGAAGGCTTTCACGGGCGTCGTCCATGTTTGAATTGGCTTTTGGTTGGAAGTTGGAACCGCCGTCTCGTTGACTTCTTCTGCTGTTCTAAGAACAGATGGCTTGAATTTGAAATTATTTTTAATATTATTCACTATTTTAAAAATATTATTTATGTACTATTGCTATCATAAAAAACTAGGACAAGACTTTTTAAGCTGTGTAAAACTGCTACCGACCATAAATTTAAAATTATTTGAAATGATCACTCATTGTCAATCATACCTACAGTAAATATTGTTTAATAAGCTAAGATAGCTGCTTGCATAGAAAAGAGTATCACAGTTAGACAAATTGCTCAGAATTTCAGCGTTAACAAAAATACAGTTACTGACTTGACAACAAAGTAAGATTCAATATATAATAAAATAATGGAAACGCATGGCTACTGGATTTAAAAGTTGTCCTAGTTTTTTATGATATCGATAGTAAATATCAGTTTCAAAAAAATTCAAAAATTGTTATTAAAAACTTGTTTTAAGATTCTTTTAACTAATTAATCAATTTTATTGTATAAGAACTGCAACCATTTAATTTATATCTTGAGAACTGTAGGTATTCTTATTACTTCCATATTATCTGGAATCGATTGAAAAAAAAATTATTAAAAGCGCTCCTAACAAGCATATTTCATCCAAACTTTGTTTTGTATTTTTACATAGCAATTTTGTATGTAGATTCTACAAAGTAATTATTGAAAACAAATCTGTATCCATCGAAATCAATGTGAAGATTCGTTATGTAAGAAGAACTCGTTCGCGAGACACGTCTATAAATTCTGCTGTTCCTGTTCCTTTTATTTATTTCAGAAAAAGTTTCCTTTTACAGTTGTGAGGACATATCTACATAGAATCTTAAAATTTCGATTTTTATCTTTGCTACAAATAAATATAAATTGAAAACGGAAAAATTACGGAAGCTAAAAAAAAAATTGATAGAGAGAAAATTCTGTGTTTACGCTGAGCTTACTGGATTGTCCTTAAAAGTACAACTGTCTTGCTTAAATGAATAGCATTTCTATTATTGAAATACGAAATACACGAAGAATAAATTTTTAATAGATCGTGAACGAAAAAATTTGGTTAGTAATATAAAATATTTGGCGAACATACCAAAAAATATGGAACTCGTTTTCTATTTGTAAGTGATCCGCGGGGAGTATTTTAAACAACACGAAATTAATTTTGTGCCAAACGAATAAAAGGATAGGAAAAGCAATATTATAACCAGCTTCGTCGTAACAAATAGTTTCCATTATGTAAATTTGTTTGCACTTGCGTTTGTTGTTTCAAAGTTGGTGTTTATTGTATCCATATTTTCCGTTCCATATTACATTTAAAACACTCCCTATTTACCCCGGCAGTATAAATATTTGCATTTTGTCTCGTCAGCGTAAACAGAATGCGGCGCTGGATTTTAGATTTTCGTCAAACCGCTCCTCTTCTGTGTGCGATAAACACATTCACGAAGGAGTTCGCCGTCTTTAAAGCTACCTGTTTAAAATCTAACCGGAAAGTCGCTTAAATCGACTCGCAAATCCCTTCCGGATATACACGATTTGAATTGCAAATTATTGTGCAGTGTAAAATATATTTTTTTGCAGCTTCTCTTCTTATTTATTAAGAAAAATTGCACACCGGAAGAAGCAATTTTTTCACGTGAGGGCAATCGAATTTTCAACCAATTCAAGGAAAGAGATTCAATGTTCGGTGATTTTTCTTTTCCGATTCGGTGTTAACAACAATGAATGTATTCGTGTTCTGTTTATCACGCGTTCCCCTTAAATCGGGGTTCTCTCCATCACCGTCAAGTCTCGCACGCGACAGTCACATTAAACCCCGTAAAGTCGGATATGACAAAGTTATAATTACTTATCGCTGGCGTCGTCATGTACGAGTTTGTGTCACCGTCTGAATCTGTACCATACGACTTAAGTGACAAAGCATGTTACTCCCAATTACATGTCGCTTTGTCTTCATACATTTCAGAAAGCTTATGTTGCTGGACTTCGAATTTAAAGTGCACTTGCAGTAGTTAAATATTAAATATAGGATTGCAACGAAACGTATTCCGAAACAAGTACGAGTCCGGATTTCTCATACATCCGCACAGACAGCAACAAGTTATGCGGAACTTTTTCTCAATGCTACATGCGTTATTAATTTCTTACTGTTCGACGTGATTTGTCTTCTTTTACGTCAACACAAAATCAAGTTTGTCGAGCTTGAAAACTTTTATGCGCTCTTCTTCATTTCTGATTTCTTTGGTAGTATTTACAGTAAGTTGCTGAAGTTTATTTACAGCGAGCTGCTTGAGAATATATAATTCAAATTACTTAAAATATTAATATTCTGTGGCTGTTGTTTATGCATCATATATTATGAAAATGTATACCCTCCACCAACTGTATGTTAGTTAATTCCTTTGAATTCTCTGTACTACGACATGTGTTACCTATCAACTGCATTTATGATTAATAGTTATTAGTACAGACAATTCTTGGTAAAATACTATAAATTATTTCGAGTTGCCCTGTTTCTTTACTTTATGAAAAGATCCATGTTTAATTTTTGGAATATTTATTCTTCGTCATCATTAAAAAGAACAATTTATGGTTTAACGGATTAAGTGCTGAAACCTTATTTATTTATCTTAATGAACTTACAAAATTTTTCAATATACTTTACAGATTTCGTTTGCGCAAGAATTTGTGTTTTGAAAATCCATTTCTGCGTGAACTTTATTGCTAATAAATAATTAATAGTTTCTTCGAAACAGGAGTCAAGAAGTTAAATAGTTTTCACATAACAAAAAAATTTTCATTTTAGACTGATGTACAAACTTGAGTTATGTATCTTACGTAAACTTTCTCGACGTAACAAAAACAATTAAGGCAATTCAAGCGGCCATAGTGTTTCAAGTTAGCAGTTTTAATGGCTCAATCTCGAAATATAAAATCTCCGTAACGCCAACAAAGTTTCTCACATAAACTTAACGTTTAGTAAAGCGTGAGCAAGGATTTGCAGATTAAGATGCATGTATACATTAAAAATGATTCGGCTTAAGCGCTGCTTAAAATTTTAAACGTCAACGCTAAGCTTTCGCGGCGGCGAGCTTTAAAAGTTGCGGCTACTATTAAGCTTGCAACGGCGAATTAGTATAAAGGATCCGCGCCGAGCTCGCGAGGAGGGCTGGAGGGTGGCGCACTAAATTGCACCCCGAATCGATATAAACTCGACCGCATAGTTTGTGCGTGGTCTAACCTCGGCGAAAACCGTTAATATTTTACAGTGGATGTGATTGCCTCATAATAACCTCCAAACCTTATTAGCGAACTATTTCCGGCGGTGCTGTCACGGATGCGTCTCTAGCGCCAACCCCGTTTGCATCAGTAAAGACGGGGCTATTTTCCATTTGCAGTGAATCGATCGACCTCATCTCGGCAAATGAAAAGTAAATAAAGCGGAGATTATCGGACACATTGATTTTAATCGGAAAATCTGTTGTGTAATCAAGATTTTTATCAAGCGACGGAATTTATTAATATCCGCATTGAGCTCGGGTGTTCCAAAAAGTAAAAGAGAGGGTTTACAGAGAAAGCTCATTAAAACTGACCGATTCTACTTATTATTGCAAGTGATATCTCTGTGAACTTGAGCTTCTCTTTGTTTAAAAATTTGTAATCAGAACGTACTCATTTTTAATTTTCTTTTAGTTTGCTCCAGGCTTCAGATTCATTACAGTTTCGATATAATTTTTTTATTCCTATAAAGGGTCTGTATTAGTGCTACAAATGTCTTTTTTGTTCAACTTGCACAATGGATGCATGATTGGTACTCGTACTATCTGTACTAAGCTTCAATTCCTATACAAAAAATGCCATCCAAGTCATGCTGCAATTACCTTTTTTTCATTGAAATATTAATTTGCATTGTGAACATTGTTACTTTTGAAATCTTTATCTTTTTTGCCATACAATAATCTTTACTGCAAAATGTAAATTCGTATTCCAGAACAAAAAAGCAAAACTAGAAAAGAATAAAATGGATTCAAGAGATAGTTGCTGAATGTAATGAGATATAATAAGAAGACGTAAAACGGTCTTTTAATTATCTAATTACTTAAATTATTTTCATTTAATAACGGTACTTTTGATTAATGGAAAAAAGAAATTGCGGGAACTTCAATTAACTAAGGAACGAATGCGCTTTCGTCCAATTTTCTGCTTTCGTCGCCCTAGTAATTACTGTTATTAAAAGTTATAGTTCAAATGATAAAATGGGGTGTAGTTACTGACAAAAGAAGATCATATCAAATAAGAAGAAAATTATCGTGAAGTCTAGAATTCAATACATTTGTGTGCGTCTTTTATCGATGTGACCAAATTGTTCTAGCAAAATGAATTTTAAAGATGTTGGTAAAAGAATCAATCAATAAGATACCAAAAGTATACTTACTGCTACAAAAATAATGAAAGTTGTAGCAACCCAGTGATTACATTGTTGATTATGGGCCAAGAAAGAAATTTGAAAATAATAAACTTATGAGAGAATGAGGATGACGTTAGATGGGAGATTGCGCGAGAAAACACTGGACGAAATGAAAGTATATAAACAGGAAAACATGAAAGGCAGAAGAATTAGAACATTTAATAATAGTAATTACCACATGGTCAAATGTGTAAAGTAAATTTTAAATTAAAATGCCCAGTTATTTTATTTTCTCATTTATTCAATTAAAAAACCATACCACCTACAGTTTCAATTAAATGGCTTAAGTAGTATACATTTTTACATTTGTTGTTGACATTTTCAAAATGTACCAGACAAGAAACAATGCATTCTAAATTGTGGAATTCGACAAATCTACTTTATCGATGAGAGCAAGACGTTTTGTGAAAATAATTATAAAGATGATATTAAACTAAGACTGAAGAAGTGTACTGTATGGTAAATCTGCTTAATATATGTTGTTAAAAACTTACAAGAAACACTACAGTAAAATACTTTCCAAGGGAGGATATACGAGAATAGGATTTAAGGTTTCCTTCGCACTTTCAACCAAAAAGAAATCAACTTATCATTGTTGTCATTAAAGATCAAAATGCGTAATAACAGTAGAAAAAGGTATACAATATAGCCGGAAATTGTTAAGGAAAACATTCAACAAATTATGTGCTTTTAAAACCAAGTGGTTTTTTAAACTTTTTATCAACTCTTGCTATGAAATTTGGACAGCAGGTCTTAGCTTAATTGAAGTCGTTGCACTCCTCGAGATTATTTTACGGTAAAGCTAGGACATGCCGTCCAAATTTCATGGTAAGAGTTGACAAAGAATTTAAAAAATCACTCGTTATTTAGAAGTAGACGTAACAAATACCAACTTGCAAAGAAGGATACTTTAATGAGTTGATCAAAACAAATCAAATGGAAGACCTATCTTAACGTACAAAGAAAAGTTAAATTGGGTTGAACTGTACAATATTAAATATTATATTTTAAAATAGATTGACCTTAGCAACTGCACTTCTTTGTTTTATACTTTTTTGTACCAAATAATTAAAAAATTGGTCCTGAGGGTTCAGATGCGACATAACGATTTGCCAGCGTGCAAAAGTGCTGGCCTACCCAATTCTACGATAATCAGCAGAATATTGATCGTGTAAATGACATGTTAAGGGAAGTTCGATTCGTCGATTGATCACAAAACGAACGGCTGAAATGCCAGGCCTCTTTAATGCTTCCATTGGAATTTAGGGTTAGGTACATAACGTGTCGACAAGGTAAGTCCCCCAAATGATTCGCTTTATGCAGAATGGACTTAAGTCACTTTTAGCCGAAGTTGCGTTTTCGCAAAATAAATCGTATTTATATACCAAACTACAACTTTTTATGCAGAAAGAGCAAGGTCTCGTAAACGGAGCTAATGCTCTTTCTGCATAAAAAGGTGTAGTTTGGTATATAAATACGATTTTCTGCGAAAACGCAACTTCGGCTAAAAGTGACTTAAGTCCATTCTGCATAAAGCGATTCAAATACTTTTTGACTTTTTTTTCTAAAACTGTAAGATAACGATGGCGTGGGATTTCTTCGATAACCAGAACCAAGAATTTTTGAAGAAAGATGTAATTATACTCGAGCACAGATGGAAATCGAAATGCAAGAGGACTGTATGGAAAAATAAGTAGGTTTATTGACTATTAAAATTCTGTAGGTACAGTCCCTGGAAAAGAGAGAGGACAATAGCTTTTAATCTATGCAAATTATTGACGGAAAACTTCACGCGATAGAGATGAAAATGAATGTTGTAAAAAAAATGTAGTCTTAAGTAGCCAGTTGAAAGAAGAAAAATGCACGAAGAGAGAATTTTTTTGTTAGATTCTTTGAAAAATATGATTTTGACAAAATACTGCGCTCCTAAAAATATCATATCGTAAATATAATATAATGTTTATAATAAGCAATATATTGATAGAAATTTCAAAATTCCGGATACTCTCTAGGCGGCCTATACTTCACATTGTTTTAAAATGTTTTTTTTTCTATATATTTTTTTAATTTGCTTTGAATGACCCAACAAAATTTTACATTATTTTGGAGGACTATTTTGTTCGTTCTGTATGCAGTCGTTTTTATTATTTTTTATATTAAAACATAGTTTGCTCACGAAGTTACAAGCTGATAAATAAAACAATGGATCGTCCATCATAACTTATGATTTACGAGTATTATCGAAGAGTACGAACGCGTCGGAGAAGAATATTAAAATTTCATGATCTTCCACTGCTTCAGCGAAATTTTTCACATAAGTACTTGCACGTAAACACTTTATCGCCTTCCTCTATCTGCCGCCCGGTTACGCCTAGTACATATAAGCATGTAGATCCAGCATTAATATTCACTGCCGAAAATGTACACAAGAAGAAATGCGCGTTTTGTTTATTTGTTTATTTATTTATCCAGACGCCTCGTTATAGTGAGTGAATAATACCGCAGAGAGGAAGCTAAGAAAAACACTGGCAAGCTTGATTTATTTCGCTAAATGGACGAAGTGGAATCTCCACGTTCATGCTGATAAATTTATAACGTTTTCTATTTCTGAAACGTCTGCTGCGGTTTATTATGAGTATTTAACAACCCTTTTTACATTACGTTTGAACGCCCGGAATTACCCGGATCCCTTTTAATTTTCGATTTATTTTTACTCTATTATGCCTGTCTCCCTTTATTCTATGCTCATAAATAAATATCAAGACTAGATTTTTCTAGCCTAATAAATTTTTCCACATGTCCCATTAATCTGATTGCATTTAATTAAGGGCTGTCTCCTTAGGGGAAAGGTCTGTTTGCTCTCTGTCATTACTGTAACGAATGTGTTTTGCAAGTTCAGTAGTCCGCAGTTTTATATAGCACCTTAGTAAACATCTCGCATTACATCGTCATTATGCCCCTGTAATCCAACTTAATTCTATGTTGGAGTAATTACAAATTTATAAGGACGAGGACCCTTATCTTCCCTAGAAATTGAATCCGGCACTTGTCAGGCTACGGCCAGCAGTTGCTATATTCGCCGCCGCCGTGTTTCTCGCAGTGTTAGAAAACTGCTTAGAATTTAAATAAAATGAACAAATTGGAAACATGTTTGCCACATTCCTTAATTTAATTCCGCATTGGAATTTAATTCTCCACCTGGCAGAAACATTATACTCTATAAGTTTTTTTTTCTTGTTAATAATGTTTTTATCAACTCTTTTTTAAGTTAAATTAAGTGTGGTTTAGAATTATGAATATCAAAAAAAATTCTCCAAAAAGCAAGTGTTATTGATTCAAATAAAATTAGAAATTTTTCAGTGTCACAGACTGACAAAAGTGTGCGTAAAATAATCTTATAAAACTTTATAATGGAGAAGTTATGAGTCACAACAAGGGGTGAATTATTTTAACGTTCATTTCATTAAAATTAAATCCTTTAACTTAAACTACTTAACAAGTTCTTGTTTTCATTATGAGCGTGAGTGATAAGGCAACTATGATCAGCAAGAAGTTTGATGAAAATTTGGGAATATTTAAATTGAGCCCTCTTCAAGAAATTATTCAAGGCATTGCGCCAAGTCACAGTGCCCTCACGTACAATAAATTTTCTAGTCAAAAAAGCCTTATTATGTAGATCATCTTGCCTATTCATCGGACTAAAGGAAATCGCGCAGCGATATTCAAACGATCTGATCGCCCAAAAATCGCCAGAATAAACGGGGCCCCACTAAATACTTATGAAAAGATCTCTTGTATTCGGGCAATATCGAAACTGTGAGGGACAATGGATGGTTAAAAATGGTAACAGAAAGGGTATGAATTATCCTTTACTTTCAACTTTATCAATTTTACAAGACCTCTCCGAAACACTATGCTCCTCTAGATGTCATGACGAGAGTGAGAGAGAAGTTCTATTACCACTGAAAAGTAGTCAACAATTTCCACTTCTTCTCACTCTTTTGCCAAAATTTTAATCAAATCATAAAGAACCCAAGCAGCAATTTCTTTGTTTGTAGGTATCTGGTTTGAGCTTTATTTAATCAGTTTCTCTTTTATATGGAATGAAATTTTAGACTTTGCCCGCCACTACATATAATTTTCGGGATTGTCGAAGTTACGTTCTTTCTTTTAAAGTGAAATTTAATTAAAAATAAAGAGAAAATCTGTATAAATGTATACAGCGTGTTCGACCCGTTAACCCCACGTAGTACATGAACAAACAAAGTAAAAAGTTTATATGAATAGGGGGTCTTAGGTGCATCGTTTTTAAGATAAAATTAATTGAAGATGCACATGTAAATTGGTTGATTGGCATTAGAATAACTGACCTAACTCACAAAATCATTTACCCTTGAACAAAATTCTAAAACGCCTGTGTTTAAAATTTTTCCGAGAGATTTATGACGGGCAATTCAATTATTGCAGACACGTGTTTGGGAATACAGACAAAGAGAATGAAATTTATTGTCGTTATAAAAATGTGTGGCGGTGGCAACAAGCTATTCATATTGGTATTTATAAACATCGTACCTATCACATTCTAAAAATAGTTGTCAGTGATACTCTAACGGTTTTAACTTTGGATTCAAAAGCGTTAAATTTTTGAAATGCTTCTGATAAATGTATTTCTTGTAATTTCGTACTTGCGTAACCGTAGTAAATACAATTCTAACGGGTCGGACACCTATTATGAATCACGCTGTTTATTCATAATAAGCAAAAACAATTACAAATCGATTTAGACACTTTTAAAATCGATTACGTACATTGTTCTATTTTTTTTTCTTTATTGCATGAGTAAACGCAGTTATTATTTTTAAGTTATTTTATTATTTCCAAATTTTGTTTCTATTTACATATGCTCCTTTTTGGTTATTATAATTTGTGTTGGTGTTACTTCTTATTAATTGATTTTAAGTTAGTTTAGATTAGTTTACATAATAGGATAGGCATTTCCTCAAATTATATTTTTTATTTATTTACACGAGGTTAAGTTGTAAAGCAGACAGGTGTGACAGGTGAATTTTTCCGCGATCGCATAGTCAACGTTGTATCGAATTTAATTTACGTATTCAGCTTAATGATTTATGAGATGCTGAATTCTTACAAAGCAATCAGGTCGCCCAATATGATTGCTCTTGATTGAATCGCCCAAATATCGAAACGTCTGTGATCTCCTTTAATGTCGCTTTACACGTATGCAATGCAATGCAATGAAAATTGCAAGCAAAAATTACATTGCTGGCGGAGTTTTTGCGATAAAAGGTGTCAAATTCTGAATGTAAATATTAACGGTGTCTTATATTTTGAGTAGTTTAATTAACAATTATTGTTCTCACACATTTACTGATGAATATGCGCAGAATAAAAATTTCGCCACGTAAAGTGGCCTTTATGTAGCTCCCTGTGAGTATTGGCTATTTCCAAAATTAAAAACTACGCTGAAAGGACCAAGATTTGTTGATTAATAACGCAATTACTATAAAATTTTTACCAGAGATAGAGACCATTAAGATTAATGTTTTTGTAGGAATGGATTCTTTTTGGAGTCTAAATCTGGCCAACTATGATTTAAATAAAAACTAGTGTTTCAAGTAAAGTCATAGTAGCGATGAAAAATACATTAAACATGAAGTCATAATTAATCATAATCATATTTAATACTGTAACAAAATTATTATTTCATATTTAATGTATTTTTCAATTTTTTCAATAAGTTTACACAAAAAATGTATAAAAATTAAAAATTAAAATTTTTCAGCGTAACTTCGTATTTGGAGTATTTTAGTGGCTAGCAACAACTTTCTTAAATACTTTTTTGCTCTATCTTCATCGCTACTATGACTTTACTTGAAACACTAGTTTTTATTTAAATCATAGTTGGCCAGATTTAAACTCCAAAAAGTATCCATTCCTACAAAAATATTAATCTTAATGGTCTTTATCTCTGGTAAAAATTTTATACTAATTGCGTTATTAATCAACAAGTTATTCAGGTGTCTTCATGTAAAGTGAAACACACTGTATAACTAGTGCCCAACAGAACATGAGACAGTTGCTCAACAGTAGGCCTGCTTTTAGATGTGGGAACGCCTGTAAAGATGCACAAGGAGAATATTTTGAAGGCTTATAGTAGTCACACAGTTCCACTTGTATATTTTTTTAAAGGTGCATTACGGGAATTAAATTATCACACCTCGTACGTGTTACACATTAACAAAATGAAGAAATTCTTAGTGGGTTTTAAAATCAAAATAAACGTGGAGTGTCCAAGAATTTTCTTTTGTGTTATTTTATTCTAATTAGTTTCTACTACGTATAATTTTGTGATTTTAGTTCGAAATAGTATTTCAACTTACGCTTTCGATTGGGGTATTGATATTAATAATAGTAAGAGTTTATATTCTTTAAGTGATTATTTCAATTACGATTTATCTATAATTAAACAGTCACTGGCTGTGTTTCCCATGGTTATTTTATACAGTGAATTTTTGTTAAGTGTGGATATAGGAATTTACATCCTAAAAATTTGACCTTATGTTAATGTATGTTATGGGACAAATTTTAAGTAAATGTTTGTATTTAATCGTAAATTAAACGATTCACTACAAGGTGAACTTTGCTAGAATATCCTTACACGTTTTCCTTAATTTTATTTTACTATGAAAAGTTGAAGAAAATAGACACAAATTATTGAACGAAAGTAATCCATGTAGGCTGACGTTATTAATAATTTGTCACTGTGATTACTGATAAACCAATTATTGCAACATTAATTATTACCACTAGTAAAAACTACTTCTTCATACCATTGAAAAATGAGTGGAACTTGTTATAACATACATAATTGATAATTTTAATGCTTGCTTACATTTTCTTTATAAATTTGCAATAGACAGACATTCACCGAACTTTTCTCTTAATTACATTTCAGCTACGTTAATTTTTGACTTCGGTTAATTCTATGCTTATTAATTTCGACTTCTAACCGGAAAATAATTAAATTTAACATATTATTATTATTCTAGCAATGTGCATTTCGTAGAAAAATGTTTAAATTATTAATAAAAATAAAAATTTGCTTCAAATTTGTGCCATAACATACATTAACATGAGGTCAAATTTTTAACATGTAAATCCCTATGGCCACACTTAAAAGAAATTCACTGTATACATTTGTGTACTGTATACTGTATCGTACCGACGCAAATTGTATTGTAGTTTTTGTACTTATAGTACTTATGTATTCTCTTTTCCAAATGAATTCGCCTGATTTGCAATAAGACAGGGAGGGCGAAAATGATGAAATACTTCTTAAGACCATGGCTTTATTTTAGTGCTTTAATACCTACATTTTGAAGGCGGTGTATGTACTTACTTTATGATGACTGCACTCTTCTCTATGCTTTGGAATTGTAAATTATATGTACATACAAGTAAATTTGTGTCATGTACGAGTAAATCTGAATGTGAATCTAAAAGTAATTTATAACATACTGGTTTGATAAAGATTTTGAAAGCAAAGTTAACTATCGCTTATGTTTCTATAATCAATCGCTATTCAGAAAAAAAAATACTCTCACAAATTTTTATTTTCATTTGACTTGCAAATGCGTTTAAGCCACCCTAAATTGTTAAAATCTGTTTGGAAGGTCTACCCACGCCCACGCATTTAATATTGGTGAAAAAAGTTTTAATATAGAGGGATTGCAGATAAAAATAGAAAATGTTTTTCGGCCATTTCGCCGACGAACGTTTTTTTCTTTAGCGTCAGCAGAAAATAGAACATCGTGCGCCTCGAGAAATATTAAGCTATATGCAAATGAACAAAATTTAGTTTAAAAGAAAAGGAGAAAGAAAATTACGAAATGAAATGCCACGGAGCCTCCTAAAAAATTCAGGCCAATTTAAATAAATAATGCTACTTTAAGAGTTTCGAAACGTTATTTTCTTACCGGATAGCGAGAAAATGTAATTTTATTAAGTATACAAAATGCGGCCGGCCGGCGAGATTCTTTATCTGTGCCTGCACCGAGAACAGTTAAAATTTTAAGCATTCATGAAAGAAGCCCGGCGCAGTTGTGCAATGATTATTAAAAGCTCTCGAACGTCACCATCGCGTTTTCTATCACTATAATGAAAGAGCGTGTATTCAGCGAAATCAAACGAACAGAATCGGCGAACGCAAGCAAATTGTTTTGTATCGAAAATCGAAATTGAAAATTACGCGATAAAATTCAGGCAGGATAAGATTTGCATATAAATGGAGCGTGAAGTTCAATTTTCTTCGCAGTTTTTTTCGCACTGCGTTTTGTATTCTTACACCTTTAGGTATTTAAATGGTGTTGACATGAACCTACATGATACAAGAAAACATACATCCTTTCCTGTAAGAGTTTTTGTTCGATTCTATTACTATGTAAATTTTCTTGTTTGTCCTCTTTTTGGATCAGTATACTCGTATGCTCCTCTACACTGTAAATGAAACCGTAATAAACAAGAATTATAAATTATAACTTTCTCTTCAATTCATATGCAAACAATCACAATGACGCAAAATAACAATTTTCAGCGTCGATGGCACGATTTAATCTCTAGTTGTTATTCTGTGACAAGATGAAATTTAAGTTTGTTGGCCCTAACCACCTACACAACAAAATATTTTCATTCAAATCACCAGCCCGTGAAATGGCGGAGAGCATCTGCAATAAGCCCCGGCTATGACCCGGTTCGAACTTCGAAATCAAACGGCCATATTTTTCTCCCATTTAAACTTTTGTAATTTATATGAAAATAATACACATAACCTTGCACGGAAAAAAAGTTGTCGTAGAAATGTATTTGCTGTTTTCAGCAGAAATGTATTCACAGAAGTTTTGAATGCCATTATTAGACCGTGAAACATACATTAACGCGAACTCTTTTTGAAATTTATTTTTATGCTTTCACAACTTTTTTTATTTCAATGTAATACAATTACATATTCTTCTTTAATATTGAATTAAATGAATATCACTTTTATTATTCAGAATGCTTTCGATTTGCCTTCGTACACTAGTTTAAACCATTTAAGAAATGACTTTTCATGAGACATTGCGTTTTTTTTATACTGTGCAATAAATTAAAACTGTACACTTTCATTTATTTCAAGTGTAAGTAATACAGTCTATGTACATTAGAGATGGGTGTGCTACCATGTACAGTCGCAAACAGTAATATCGTTATAATAATAATAATATTTATTGGATCAAAAAATATAATCTACATCCATGTAAATGTAAACAAGAAAGAAAGAAAACAATGATCCAATAGGGTAGGCATCAGTATAATTGCAAATGCAGCGAACTGTTCTACCTGCCAACCCTCGTGCACTAAGAAAAACTGCATAGACTTGCTGTTGTCGTATAAGTTCTTCATCGTTTATTTTTGCTTTTAGTTCTTACGAAATGACATTATCTTTGATTGCGATTGTACATTGTTATGTACATTCAGAACTAAAATATCTCCCTAAAAAAAGTTAAATTGCGGTCTAATCACTTCTGACCGCTATAACGAGTAGGCGGACAAGGGGACAATTCTTGTCGAAGTTTGTTTGGCCGTCTACTTGTTATGGTGATCAGATTGGATGAGGCCAAATTGGAGTGATATTACTTTTATTTCTGACTATACTGTGGATATGCTACGATCGATTCACATGCGTGTTCGTTTAATTATTATTACTCGTGTTCAATTATTATAAATAATTTAATCGAAAACGTATCTTATTAAACACATTATTCAGAGCGATAACTATACCTGTCAGTGCTAAGATAAATGTACCATGTAACAAATAACTTTGTTTAGCCATTATAACTGCACGTCAAGTACAGATTACACTAATGTCAATCTCATCTGAATGATGAATACCGATTAATTGGGTCGATACATCTCCTAGTAACATGCCACTAACAGCATAAAATTTCAAGTACTCCGCTTCTAATACGCAGTAATAACAATCATTCAACATCATAAGCAACGAAATGCAGCTGCAATAAACAATAATCAAAGCGCGTATTGTATTTCCGCATAGGCGTAGACTTCACCTGACGCCTGTTATTGCATACACATGCATAATTGGAAAGTTTCGCTACTAGCAGGGTATCATTTACCATTTGCCGAAGGAAAATTTGCGACGCTTGCAGTTCTGACGTCCGCCGCCGTAATTCAATCTTAAGAGAATAAATTGACAAGTGGGGGCGATTTATATCTGCATGTGCCTTGTAATTCTGCTAGTTTAGACATGAAATTATAACGTATGGAGCATGCGGTTAAGACACATGTCCGATTCAACTGTTACTGGTTCAAATCCTGCTCTTGTCGCCCTACTTGCTCCTGCCAGGCGATTTACGACCGACTATAATAAATAGTTATATTAATCTGTGATAACGATCACACCAGAGACATTTACTGGAATAAAATTCTACATCAATTTGTAATATCAAACTGGTTTGGTCACATTTTATTTAAATTATGAAAGTTTTGCGGCATGTTTCTCAGAGGTATTAAATAAGTCTTGCGATAAAGTTTCATTAGAAGACCAAGTAGAAACCAAATGCTAAAATTAATTCCACTTTTCTTTTCCTTAAGAAATCATGCGGCACTATATCGTAGGTGCAAGATTCAAATTCTATACAGAAATCACAGTTAATGGTGTTTATCTGACGAATACGGTGACCACAGTATTTTAATCCATCGAACTAAGCACACGTTTCTGCTTCAAGCAACTATGAGCACCTGTTGATTAACAAAGTATACCTCACATCCATTTGTTTTTGTTAAAAACCTAACGTATAGTCTACTTCAAGAGTGATCTCTATTGGAAGCACTGAATTGAATTTAAGAAAGACAGAAGGAGACAAAAATAAAATTTTTACTAAGTATGGGATCAATTGTAATAATATATTTTTTGAAAAGCTTATCTCTTTTTACAGTGTCTTAGCAGTTTTAAAGTGTTTAAATAATGTTCATACGTTCGAATTTCGAGCTCGTAGCAAAGACTAGATATTATTCGGCACGTTTGATCTTTGCCGAGTAGTTTCGCTGACCTCGAACCAGTTGTCCCTTTAAATTGACGTGGTGAAATACACGGGAAACTAATTACACAATGACGTCGGCTAGCGCCAAGGCGTGGCGTACAGTTTTCCCTAATCATATTATTTGTCCATTGTCGCTGTGCCGAAAACACTCGATTAATACACGAAAGTATATTTAAATTGGCAAAAATCTTTTCTCTTTTCTAATTTGCACTTCCTTATTCAAGTGTCCCCTCTTGTATAAGTTATCTACTTGCTCGTAGATTCAGATCAGTACTTGCCATAACGTGAATATCGAAATGCTGTTGATTTGCTTTTCAAAAGTGCATTAAAGCTTTGACATATCTTGACAATCTTTTTTTATCATGTCTATTAGGGCTATTCCCTTATCCTTTTCAAGGAGTATACTCGCCTTATTTCAGCTACTGGGCATAGACTCCGTTTGCCAAATTTGTTAACTAACAACATCGTGGATTGTCATGACAATATTATTACTAGAGGAAGATATTGACGAGAACAATTTCATACTTACGTCTTTCTCAAGTTGTAATATTCAACAACACTAGAGTAAACTTTCCTTGAGTACATAAATTTACGTGCTTTAAGCTGAGGACAAAGTAGAGCACGTTCAAAACACTCAGAAGCTTGAACTTAAGACTCCCAATCAAGGTAGAAACAAGGAAATACTGAGGAAATTTCCAGGCGGTAGATAGAATATTGTTATTTCGATACATATTACATGCCTCCTATATTTACCCGACAAGATGCGCGACATCACCGTGGAAATACACCGAGTAATGTGGCGCTTAAGTTTTACAGCCGCTGTAAAAGAATTCTCGTAATCGTCTTATTGACGATAGGCAAACACTGAGCAACGGGGAATCACAACCCACCGCGAAACAACGCACCACCGTCGTGTATTGTGAGCTCGTAAATCTGCTAGATGTGATTCAAGACTTGCAGAGACTGGTATTTACTTCCAATGCTGTAAATCGTCACTCTTAATGCTTCGACTAGCAGATAGCGATGCAATAATGACATGTTTCGATGTTTACGGCTTCCGGTTTCTTCTTCGTGGAATGACAAAGGAAGTAATTGACGGCAGACGAGAAGTGACTCGTAAAATCTGAAATTGTGTTGAGCAGCGTGTAATCCAAAAGCAATATACAGGGCATAAAAGTCGGTGGTGGTTGTCAGTTAGAGCTCAAAAAGTTCTTGTCATAATTTTACAGGACAATATTCTTAGGTAAAAACAAATTTTAAAAGAGTGCCTGCCAACTTTTCTGATTATTTGTAACAATGACCGAGAAGATGATTCGAAAACGATGCTTTTTGCCTATGTTAGAAATTGCCAGTTGCCAGAAATTAAAGCGTCATTCTTTAAAAAAGTACAGCAACTTTGGAACTCAGTAAATGGGGAACCATGTAAATTTCATTTCATGAATTATTTATCGCTAAAATGAATCGTAATATACCATATTTAAAACTTGAAGCTCTGCTTAATTACATTAGTCGAAGATGATAACACTGAGCGATTTATTGTTGACCGTTTAGGCAAAAAGCAATCAACCCTGTCTCCTGTACTCCTCAGTAAGGGAATACGCTAGAAAAAGAGGATAAGGTCCTGAAATATGTGCGTTTTTAGCTGTAATTGCCTTATGGCATAGAACTGTAACTGCACATTCAACTTGCAGAAGTACTGAACATTCCGATAAGAGAACGTAGTATTCAAAGAGAGTTAGTTGAAGTTATACTGGAGAGTAGAAGACTTCGCTTTTAACCCTTTGCTTCTGGCACAATACCGAGAGAAATTAAGATATTACACAAGGTCACATTAATTGGGGAAATAACGAATGGCAAAATGTTTTGTTTACAGATAAGTCACGACCTGATGGGCATGAGAGGGTATGGAGAAGGCGAGGAGAACCATATGTTTACTGTAGCTTTGTTCAACGAGGAAGTTTTGATGAAGGTCCTGTAATGATATGAGATGGTATAAATTCAAACTTCCGTACAAAATTGATGAACGTAGAAGAAGTCACTTTAAATGCGAAAAGATGCATGCGCTAATTTCAAAAGACCTCATGTAATACCAATGACAATAGTAGCAGAGGGGCGTTTTTCTCTAAATGCAGATAACGCCAGGTCATTTGTTGCTGCAGGAATTCGCCAGTATCTATATGAGTCGGCGTTAATCAAGTAGGCTGGCCAGTATGAATCCGATAGAATAGGTCTGGGATAAGCTATAAAGACATATTCGAAATCGACCAACGACACCAAGGATTAGTAGAGCTAAGAAGACATTGCAAGAAGATTAGATGTAACAAGTCAAGAAGTTATCGGACACCTTCATTCTAAGTTGCAAACCCGATTGAGAGTAGTAACAACGAGAAGAGAAGCTCAAAGAAGGAAAGCTAGTAGGCGTATAGGTTGGCAGATTAAAGACCGAAGGCATATTTTATTAATTCTCTGATAAGTTCAGTTCAGATTCGTGGCATTATTTTTTTTGGGTGGTGCATTTCATATGTAAGTGAGTGTAGTTACATTTTTATCCCTTTTTCCCTTACTTTTCTGGCAAATGATATTTTATTAAAAAAAACGATCGCCTTTAAAAGTTAAATACCGTTCGTTTCTGAAAAATATTACGAATGTAATTTACTTTAATTCACGACATTTACTGACATTCTACTTACCTTGTGATTAAAATTTCATGATCCCAGCGTAACTTTATCGACACTTCGTGAAATTTATCTCATCAGATCGTCGTAGGTCATAAAGAAGTGTAAATATTTTATCGACGCAGGTGATTAAAATTGCATCGTCAGATCCAATATTAAAGACAAGAATGTTGCTGTAAACAATAATTGGTCGTTTTATCGGGGAGTAATTGCCGTTACAGGAATTCGAAGCGCCTACTCTCTTTCTCTTGGCTTTCCCACCACGCGATACAAGTTTATTACGCCCTCTAAAGCATCGACAAATGAGCAATAAAATGTTCAAAGTGACCGCAATGTGTTCCATTGTCTTACAGCAATTGGAAATTATTTGAGGCGAATTGCTCTCGCGCGTCGCAATTCTCGATTTATACTTCACACGTTAACAATGCGCCTCGAACGTGCTCTGATATTAGATGTTCTTGTATTCATATTTGTCTCTGATTTATCGGAAATGGTGTTTTGTGCGATAATGTAGACACTTTGTGAATATTTCAAGACTTTCTATATACATACTTGTTATAAAAATTTAAAAATATTTCCTACATTTAATACTTTTCTTGGTATACTATTAGTTTAAGTTGCAGCCGAAAACAAAAAGGGCCCTATTTCTAGGCATACCCATTTTGAACCGTGACGCCTTAAGATAGGCAACAATTAATAATAATAATAATAATAATAATAATAATAATAATACTTTATTGTCACTCATCATGTATCAAATGATATGGACATTGTCAATATTAGATATAATTCACCAAAAATGATAAGATTAAGACAGATAAATAAGCGTACGTCACAATTAACACATTAAAAAATATATTACATTACAGTTCATAATTTCAATAGAAACATTAGTCAATGCAAGAAATACTTTGCTTTAGTGTATAAAATTAAATAGAGCATTAGTTATCATAGAATCAAACAGTTATAAACTCATTTACATGATAAAAATTTTTTTCGCATAAAAAGGTTTTAACTAAAATTTTGAAATGTTTTAAGTTCGTGTTTTTAATTGATGTAGGTAGTGCGTTAAAGACCTTTATTGCTTTGTAATGTGCGCCACGTTGATAAAATGTAGATTTATGTTTCGGAATACAGAAATCGTTGCGTGTCTAGTACTCATAATGTCATATGTATCGGAATTTCGGGGATACAAGTGCTCATGTTGTTTTATGAAAACGGCCAATTCAAAAATATATAAACTAGCTAGCGGTAATATTCCTAACCGTTTAAATAGAGGTCTACATGGACTATTCAATGGTACTCCACACATGATCCTGATGATCCTTTTTTGGAGTACAAATATATTCGTAATGTGGCTGCATGATCCCCAGAATATTAAACCGTAGCGTAATCTAGATTCTACGTATGCAAAATAAAAAGCCTTTAGTGATTCTATTCCTACGTTAGATCTTGTTAGTTGTTTAGAGCAAAGAACGCGGAGCATAACTTCTTACATAAGGTATGGCAGTGCTGTTCCCAGTCAAGTCTGGAGTCCACATGAAGACCTAAAAAATTAACGACACTTGAGGCAGGCAGAGATGAATTTTTGTATTTAACATAAATATTGTAATTAGTTAGTTGTTTTTCGAATGTCAAAACGTTCGTTTTTTTCATGTTAAGACGAAGGTTATTGGCTACACACCAATCATTCATTTGTTCAACAGTATGAGTGCATGCTTTTGAGATATTGGCTATGCATCCGCCAGAATTAATTACATTCGTGTCATCTGCATATTGAGAAAGTCGGCCACATGTTAATGATAAGGACAGATCATTGACATAAATTAGGAATAATGTTGGTCCTAAAATTGATCCCTGTGGAACTCCACGATGAATAGGTGATTCCAAAGATCGATATGTGTTAATTGTACCATTAGACTCAGATGTCAATGTAACAATTTGACTGCGGTTACTCAGATATGATTGAAACATCTTCAAGGCTATACCACGTACACCGTAGGCTTCCATTTTAGTTAGTAAAATATTATGGTCCAACATATCAAACGCCTTGGAGAGATCAAAGAATATTCCCGTTACGTTTTGTTTCTTATCCAAGTTTTCATATATATATGTTAAGGTGTTGTAAATAGCGTCCTTCGTTGATGTGTTACTAATAAACCCGAATTGATTTTTGTTTAATATTTCAAATTTTGACAAATATGAAACCAATCTTATGTTCAAAATCTTTTCAAAGACTTTGCTAAGTGCCGGCATAAGCGATATGGGCCTGTAATTATTGATATCAGAACTATCACCTTTTTTGTAGATTGGTATAACTTTCCCACACTTTAACTTATCTGGAAAAACGCCTTGAGAAATACATTTATTTATTATGTATACTAACGGCGATGTTATATGATTGCAAATATGTTTGAATAGAGAACAAGGTACATCATCTATACCCGCGGAATTTTTGGTAGATATTAATTTGATTATACTCTTAATTTCTTCCTTGTTGGTAGGACTCAAAAATATATTCTCATTGTACTTAAAGTGAATAGAGGGCATACGATGTTCGTAATTTGTATCTGAAATTATGCTATTGAAGTGATCAGAAAATAACTGAGTTAAAACTTTCTGATCTGTGTTAGAATTTTCAAATGAAGAAATTTTATAGTCAGAAATCTTGTTGGGATTGACTATTTGCTTGACGATGTTCCATGTGGTTTTGGATTTATTAGGGGACGATAATATCTTATTTTCAAAGTATTTTCTTTTAGCCTCTTTTACGGCTCTGTTATAATTTGTTTTCTGAATTTTATAGATGTTAAATAAATTGGGTTCGTTAAATCTTTTGCAAAGAGCATGCAAATCTCTTAGATTACAAGCAAGTCTATGAAGTGAATCATTGTACCACGGCAACTTCGAATTTGTATTGGAACCAAGTCGACATTTAACCAATGGAAAGTAAGTATTAAAATATTGCAGGAATGTTTCGTAAAAATAATCGAATGCAACTTTTGCATCATCTGCAGCAAAAACGTTTTCCCAGTCTTCATTGACTAGAGCTGATTGCAAACATACAATATTGTGCGGATCAAACTTCCTTCTGTAGATATTTTTCACTACATCAGAGTTGCAGACGTTCACCTTTTTAAGTGATAGTATTTGATTATAGTGATCGGATATGACTGAGTCGGAGACTTGGCAATTTAAAACATTTACATTTCTACTTACGAATACATTATCAATTAATGTGGATGCTTTAGAAACTTCTGCAAAATTTATATTGAAATCACCACATACAATTGTTACTGTATTTTTCTGAGTAATGTCTTGAAGTACAGAGAACATTCCTGCAATGAAAGTGTCCATGTTTCCACTAGGAGATCTATAGATGGTAACAACATTATATTTATAATTACCATTTTTAAATTGAGCACATGTATACTCGAAATCCTTCACAAAACATTCTGTCTTACATGGGGATATGTTAATTTTTTTGCTAGCAAAAATGCAAACGCCTCCAATCAATTTACTTTTGCCTTTTTAAACTAATTCTAACAAGTTACTTACCACTTTTCGGCTGCTTTCGCAAAGGAAGAAAGAGCTTAAGACTGCGAGTGTATTTGTAATGGGTTGCCTAATTTTAAAACGTTATGATTTTAAAATCGGTACCCAGTGTATAAACCAGTTTTTCTATAGTTAGCGATACAGATTCATTAACACATAGTCTAAAGTGCCAGAAATTCGAAATCGTATTTAAATCAGAACATAAAATTTCCTTTTTTACAAAAGGTGATCCAGTTTTGCTTAAGCTTCCCATTTCGAACCGTACTTCCAAAGTAATAAGCCATTAACAATTTAATCTTGCCGTCGCTATTACAAATCGTAAATCGTTTACACGGCCTCTTACTTTGCATTGTAGGGGAATTTGGCGCAAAATACCCAGCCGACAATCACGTGTTTGCATCTTGACTCTACAGTTACGATGAAACGAGATGGCGAGTGCGATGTAGATTCCTACTTCGATGTACAATCTGCTCCGGTATATTTCCCAAGAGACAGCTACCAGCATGAGTGCTATGCTTTTGTGTTGTTGCTTGTTATCGAGCACCGGTTGCTGGCAGATGGTCAGTAAAAAAAGATTTCGCGAATTATACCCGTCTCAAGTTCGCTATTAGCTTGTCTTTCGCCCAAGTTTTCTAAAGGAAAATCGAGGATTTAGCTCTCGGGTTCAGTTTACGACAAGACATATAAAAAATGTGAATGCGATACATTCATTTTATAAAAGGCGAAATTCTTTTTTTACGAAATTTATTCTTCGAACCTTCACCTCCTCCTGAATCTATGTGATAGCAAATTACAATAGGTCGCATCTCTAGATTGCAAACTTTAACTTTTTTTTATTTATTCTTGAATTAGATCAACAATTGTTGACTTTCCCCCAAATTTTCAAGTTAAAGAAAAAAGGGTCCGTTAAGTACAGATAGCGCGTGAAATAATGAGGACTCTCCCGCGAAAGAAAATGAAAATGCGTTCGCGTTCTGAACGACGGAGTTTTCCGCTTTTGTTTGTTTTTTTATTCCGCTTCGCAAATGCGTTGTTCCTGATGCACAGATACTTTGAACGTAATTTAATTAGAGATGTTTGCGAGTGTACGCCTTTAGAATCGTTTAAAGCTCACACAAGTTACCAAGTGAAGCGTGTTAAACTATGCACGTAGGTGAAGCTGGGGAACTTCAAAGCGGGGGAGCTTGTTTGTTTTCATAATTTTACTAGTAAGAAGATATTATATTTGCGGAATTTATATTTACCGCATCCGTAATTAGTTTATG
Source organism: Dorcus parallelipipedus (assembly GCA_958336345.1). Lineage (NCBI taxonomy): Eukaryota > Metazoa > Arthropoda > Insecta > Coleoptera > Lucanidae > Dorcus > Dorcus parallelipipedus. Next base: position 47,502,674 of record OY284475.1, read on the forward strand.
CAATATAGCTTTCTGTTTGAGAGCGATCAGTGATCCGAGGACAGCTTCCGGAATTCCAACTTTTGAACTATTACTTGCCTCGGTGCCGTGATACACGTCTCGCATTAAAATATTCTTATTTCCCCAAGGAAATACCCGGGAAAATATCGATAAAAAAGTAAACTTATGATTATATTGCGAATGTATACCGGGTTACAAGTAAAACTAATTTCAAGCAGGAAATATAATTTCATTTGACTGAAGAAACATTTTTGCAATTGCACGTTTCAAAGAATAATCTTAATAACTTGTAAGAAAATAGCTAGTGCATGAAAGCTTCGTTTAGAAAATAATTTTAATATTAGGTTGTTCGGAAAAAAATGTCGTATTATGTCGACAATTTTTTGATTCCAGAAAAGTTCGGTGATATCATCGTGGAATACAACTGCTAGCAGAAAGATGGCAAAAGGTCACTGATGCAAATGATCATTATACAGGGTGATTCATATCAAGTGTAACAAACTTTGGCATTTTGTTGGAGAGGTCATTTTAAGTGAATAATGTTATATGAACCTTGGTCATATTTCACTTCGTTGCAGAATTACAACAGATCAAAGTTTTATTGGCGTAGTAACAAAACATTATACTGGGTGTCTCATAGCGTACGGAGGAGATTAAAAGGGTATCTAGAGAAGATCACATTAAAGCTTTTTTCTTAATAAACTTTTGGTAAAATATCAATTACTAAAATGTTACAAGAGTTTAAAGTTAAAATAAATTATAAGCAAAAGTTACTACCTATAGTAATATTTTACGTTTTAAATTCAAATCTGTAGTATTTAAGAGTTCATTGAACACTGTTTTACATGAAACAACAATGTATGGAGCGATTCTGCTCATATCTGTAACAACTGTAAGCCTGTGAGTCAATTAAAAGATGGAAGTTCTCGGTATGATAGATTTCTTTTAAGTTTATAAGATAATACCACAGAGACTTCTGAGTAATCCTAGGGATCTAGGAGAAATCATACCTTCCACAGAACTTCAAAATTCCATATTTTAATAACTGAGTTACAGGTTTACAGGTCTTACGGTTGATTCAGATACGAGCAGAATCGACGCAGTAGTCACGTAAATGTTACGGCTTTTTCATTTTTTGTTTTAATACCCAAAAACTGCTGTTCTTGTTGTTGAGCAGCGTTGACTAGATTAAAACAAAACTAGAAATTTTGTGAGTGGTGGTTTTAATAAATTTAGAGTTTATTTAATAATAAAGTTGCAATTTGTGAAAAAAGTTTTATTAATTAAGAAGATACAGGTGTAAATTAAAGAAGAAATTAAGGCACTTAAACTGCTGTAACTTTCTTATTATTAGGTTTTCGTCAAAAGTTAATTAAGAAAAAAGCTCCTATAGCTGCCCTTTCAATCTCCTCCGTAGAGGTACGCGATATCATATTTTCAATATCGGTTATCGATAACTTAAAGAATCGATATTTATCGATATATCTTATCGATATAGATTATCGATATTATCTATAATAATAATATTATCGATAATATCGATAATATCGATAATATCGATAATATCGATAATATCGATAATATCGATAATATCGATAATATCGATAATATCGGTATATCGATAACTGAAAATGGAAATATCGTTATTTGATAATTATCAATAAATTATGCATCTATAAATTTTCGCAGCCCTAATAAGGACAATTATTTGACGTAAAAATAAAATCATTTCAGTAGTATTTCAATTAAATTCATTTACGGACAGTTTTAGTGCGAATCGGACGAATTCATTTCAATGCCACGGTCACTGTATCCAATGTATTGATGTTATTGATATTATCGATAACGTCGATAATAAAGATAGATAATATCGATAATATCGATAATATTGATAATATCAATAACATCAATACATTGGATACAGTGACCGTGGCATTGAAATAAATTCGTGCGATTTGCACTAAAACAGTCCGTAAATGAATTTCATTGAAATACGTCGATATTATCGACGTTATCGATATTATCGATGTTATCGATAATATCGATAAATTTTCGCAGACCTAGTACCCAGTATTATCGTACCCAGTAAATATTATCAACTTATAAAATCGTAAACACGAACTGTGGCATGATAAATAATAATTATGAGTAAAAAAATGAATAAATAAATGATAATTATAAGTTGGTAATATAATGTTTTGATACTACGCCAATAAAACTTTGATCTGTTGCAATTCTGCAACAAAGTGAAATATGACCTACGTTCATCTAACATTATTCACTTGAAATGACCTCTCCAACAAAATGCCAAAGTTTGTTACACTTGTTATGAATCACCCTGTATAGTTTAATCAAAATTTATATACTTATGTATATGAACGTTCTGAATTAAAAAGAAAACGACATTTTTTTCCGAACAACCTAATATAATAATTGACTTCTTCACTCTTTTGATTCTTCGTTACATTTAGGTCCAGTTGTACAATACCAGTTTAAATTTGAACTGAAGCTTAAACCCATAGCAACGATTATTTCAACAATTGTTGTTCAGGATTTAATCATTGGTTTAAAGTTAAGCTAGAATTGTACAATTGGACCTTAGTGATTTTTGAATAATAAGGAGAAAAATATACCGGGTGGTTTTTTAATTTTTTTTTATTTTTGCCATAGAATTTGAACGGCATGTCTTAGCTTTACTGTAAAAGAGCATCATCAAAGAGTGCAATGACGTTATTTTCACTTAAGCTAAAACATGCCGTCCAGATTTCTTGGCAAGATAAAAAATTTAAAAAATCACTCGGTGTTTCTGACCGCCAACTAGTTATTTACTTAATAAAAATAATTAAAAAATGATCTCTTCCCACTGCGATGCTGCCACCTTCATTACACACGCACATACAAGTTAGTTATCCACTAACACACGGAGAAACCCATGTTGTTTACCGTAAATAAATTAATATCTTTAATGTAATTTATTTCATTCAAACAAAAATTTAGTTCATTCAAAAAATTCATCGAAAAATCATGTTTTCAACGAAGCAAAAAATTTGGTTAGAATATTTTTTTAAAGCAATATATTTACTTTTTTGAATGATTTTTCAATGAACTTATATACTTACAATAACAAAAATGCTTATTTCTGTGTTAATATCACATAACCGTTCTTTTGCTTGAAGTAAAGTTTTGTTGACTTGACTAAATTCTTGTAACTGAAATATTTATTTGACATGAATGAATATTTGTTTGCTGCTATTTAAACGAATAATTTAGTTGAGTCGACACAATTTTGTTTCATTTAACAAAATCGGCTTTTGCATGCAGTTAATTAATTGATTAGTTAATATTTTAATTAACTAATTAATTTATATACATCAATTTTTCAAATTTAGTGGCTCGTTTTGCTTTTTATTCCTTTAACAAGGCCTAGGAAAAGTCGGAGTAAAATGTATTTCCCTTTCGTTTGTTCCGTAAATAATTTTAGTTAACAAGAAACTACATAAAAACTTCAGTTTCAGTTACATATAGATGTGCCCAGAAGCGTTCCTTGAAATTTCTTTTCTCAATATTATTCAATATATTCCGATGTAGGTATAAAAATTTAAACTTCATTTTTCCTGAAAGTTTAAACTTTAAAGGAATTTATGTGTTTAATATTTATGCATTTTTTTTTTTTTCATTTACGTTTCTGATGTTTTTCTTTTTTTTTGACAATGTAACCACACAACAAACTTCATAAACCACCACTATAGAAAAAAAAACTATTACTATCAGATTATTAATGTAGAAAATAAAACTAAATTGTTATAAGAAATGTCTTTAAAGTAATTTTCCACACTCCGTAGTTCTGCTTCTAAAATCTATTTCAAACCTCACCTCATAGCACAAACAGTATCCGATTACTGGACCTATCAGAGCAATAAAGTGTCAGATTATCGAGGTTAAACTATATCTTTTCATTTTTAGTTCCATTGTGGCGGTAATTTTTGGAACTTTCTTTAATAGTTGAGTTAAATTAGAAATTAAGTTAATTCGTAGCTTTTAGATAACGAAATAAATTACTAAAATCTCGTTATTAATACTATTGTGCTACCTTATTATGAGACTTTATTGCTAACCCATTCAAAATGTTGATGTAGAGTTAGTAAGTTATCTGGCTTATTTGAGAAGTACCTCGATGATGATGTTTAACTTGAGAAGTGTAACGTTAACTTCACAGTGTGCACAACAATATGGTTGGTAGTCGGATGTGCAAATTTACCTGAAATATTATTAAGTTACGAGTGAATCTCTCGATGTATAACGAGAAGGATTATCTTGGCAATTTAGTTACTGACAACAGAATATTTACCGGGGTTAATAGTGCCGCAGAGTTTGCCTGAATAGTCAATATTTGGCATCGGGACACACGCCTGCATATTCTAATAACTGGCTAATGAATGTGTTCTGAGCCAGGAACGTTATTATTCGCGGAACGAATGAATACCGGCGGCTTTTACCGCGGTAATAGTTTACGAAGGTTAATATGACAATGTTAAATTCCTAGATTAAGCTATTTGACTAATAGTGTGGCTTTGCTTTGAAATTCATGGAACACGTTTTGTTATTAAACAATTAAAGACTTGTTGAGAACTCAGTTATTATCTTTATTTATAACGAACTTGTTTTCTAATTACTTTAAAAATTATTTCCTTCCTTATCTAAAATTTAAGTAAAGGTAATTTTTTTATAAGCTGCGATTTGAAATTTCAACATAATTTCTTCTTCTAATGAATAAAATGAAAAGTGTCACTTCAAAGACCCCTTTCCTCGGCCAAAATGGCATCGCAACTTTACCAATTATGGAAACCTTTTTCTTTAAATTCTAACGATTAATTCGCTTCGTCCTGTATGTACACTTTCTACACAATAAACTTTTCCAAACTATTTCAAGAAATAAAAAGAAAGAAGTCATCCATCAACGTTTGACAGAAAACAATTCTATTAAACCTGAACGTCTTAGGTTGCTAATAGTTAATCAAAAATGTAATATAGAAGCTTCATAAAAATTGGACGATATTTTTGTTTGATGTTGCTAACTAAGGCTTTGTTTTTTTAGCCTCATAATCCAAATGTTCTTGTGCTAAAGATGTTTTGCTAACAATCAGTGAATCTGCTACCTAACAATTTATTTACTTTGTCAGTGTCTCATCTATCTAAATATACCTAACTACCTATCTTAATTGTCCGGGTCGTATCTTTCAAGACATCTTATTAATTTCTGCTATTGCGTTGGATATGCTTCGACATAGATGGTTCTGTTTTCCCATATTTGTATTAATTATTATTTCCATCTGCTATATCTGGTGGATTATGATCTCATCTCAGGTAAAATTTAAAAATATTAAAGTTCCTAACTAAAAAACGGTAAATAAAAACAGTCTCCTGTAAAATAATGAGGATAAAAGTTTCTGAACTTATTAAAAGAACGAAGATTTAAAAGCAGTCGCTTTAAGCGTTACATGACACCCCGTTTTGTTAATTACAATAATGAGACAACTTTCGGCAACATAGTGTTAAAACTGCACACCTCGAGGTCTGAATACACAGTTAAACGATCCTCTGGCTGACGGTTTCTCTCTGCGACAAAAGGGACCACTAATTGTGCACAAATTACCATATACCAGTGCAATTTTGTGCGATCTGGGTCATGATGAGATCGGCATTAATCGCGAACTCTGCCACCTCATCAGTTTTCCGATGCTTTGACGCTGCTTGCCATTTTCACGCAAATTTCTGGCAATCAATTAAAAGATTGTTTGCACAAAAATCAAAATTGGTTGTTATGTAATATATATACAGTGTATGATGAATTCATGAAAGAGCACTAAAAGATCTCAACAAAAAGGAGAAGTCGTTGTTTTGATCGTTGCATAAACGAAGTGCTTTGTCGGTGAGGCCATTAGTTATTACAAAAGGTTGAACTGACGGTTCACCTTGATTGCATTTTGCCATTAGTGTAATGTCGGTGACAGCGTACACGCACACAAATCTGGCTTGGCTATAATTTGGGAAATTTAATTTGCATGTAATTATGAAGCCATTTTGCGTTATCGAACGTGACGGTATTATTGACATTTTCATCCATCAGCCGTCAGTTTTGCATCTTTGTATACATGTTTTACAAAAAAAATTCAACAAATCTCGTTTTTAAATCTTTCTTTTAATTAATCTCTGATAATTTGGAAAATATTTCCAGAATTTAGAAAAAGGAATAAATATTTCTAAACGAGAGGCCTTAAATGTAACGTTTAGTTTTAATTGAGGTTAAAAATGTATCCAGGCATAGTTCCACTAATTTGTTTTTTAATTAATATTGAATACAGTGACGGTGAACAACGAAAGGCCATTTTAAAAACTTCCAAGGCAGACAAAAATGCTACGAAATTTCTCAGAAAGTTCAGAAAAACAAAACTCATGCAATTAAGTAAATAAGAAGAAAAAACGATAAAAGCCGACGATAAGAAACATTTTTTTTAACAGTAAGTTCATTAATGTTAAAATTCTCACAGGAACTTCATAATGGGGGAGTTAGGCAGAAATTGAAATGTCGTTTTAGATATAGCCTCTTTCTTATACAAAATTTGGTTAAATTTCTACAATACAAATTTAGAACAAGCAATTTTTGGACTGCAGATAGATATGGTTTGGGGATAGAACATGTTCTACATTTTCAGAAAATTTTTAATTCAATTTAAATTTTGATATAATTTACTGAACAAATTAAATTGTTTAATAAATGGAACCAAATTTTAAATAAAAAATAGTATAAAACGATTTTGAAACATTAAAATCAACTTTCCGATTCAACATACGAACAGTTACTTGATTTCTTATTGGCTATAAACCAACAAAGTACAAAAAGTGAGTTAACATAGTTAATTTAATAGGATACCCCAGACGTTAATCAAGATTTGGAAAACCAAGGAGTAATACGAGATAGTGTATTAATGTTTGCCTCATCTTGCACTTGATGATGTTAACCGACTCTTCTCTTTGACGAGCCAATGTCTGTATTAGCGATGTAAGGAGTCGAATCGTAGCCATGAATTATTTCTCCTCATTGCAAATTCCCTTACGTGAAATTCCTTCCGGAGCAGGTTGCATGTTTCATAGTCGCTTTCAGATCAAAGAGCACGTTTGCAAATTGAACTATTAAATTTGCATTTCTGCATACTACAAAATGTCCAATTTACTAATGTGCACTTTCCGTCAGTGTAATTTATTTTGCGTAGTATTCAAAAGTACAACATGCAACTAGTCTGTGCCCGTCAAATATTAACATTCCATCTACAAATACGTAGAATGCTTTATGTTACTGTAACGACATAAATTGACTAATAACAGAAAAAAACATTTTATTGCTAAATTCAAAAATGGTTTGAATATAAAATAAATAAATTTCAGATGTATGCAGAATATGTGGATCGGCAAGTAGAGCCAAATTCTCAAAAGTAAGATTATTGGTGTAAATGAAATCTGGAAGGTGCAGTCGTGCAAAGTCGAAAGCCAGATCATCTAGAAATTTGATAGAAAACTCGTCAATAAGTTTAATGCTGATGGATTATTTTTGTTGACAGCAATCTATTCGAAATATTAATTTGCAAATTTTGTGCAGTTTTAAATGGTATATCAAATTAAAGCTCCTTTATGAAGAAAGAGAACTTACGGTAATCGCTCGCCTTGTGAACGTTTGTGACCGCCATCAGTGTGTGATCCCATATTCGGTTTTATTCTATATTTTACATTAAACTTCATTAGACATCTACAACAAATACTTTGATTAAAATGTTTCTTTACATTTTATTTCTTAATTTATTTTTATATTTTCTGGTGTAGTTATTTAGTATGTTTATATTTTATTTGCTATACCTTACCGTTCATTATTTCCAAAATTGATAAAAGTCGCTTCTTCGATCAACAAATTTCAAAACATCGAATGAAATAGAGAGAATGTTCTAAATTTATTTAAAATTATGAAATTTAATATCTCATACCTGCGTGACGAGAGTAATACGAGAATTATGACGAAATATTAATCCCGCCGTTTGCCTGTACTGCAATAATAATGATTGTACGTTTACGATGTCGACGTCGTCGTCGGCTTCAAATTTTAATCGCGAGTGATAAATTTTATCATTGCCGTGCTGTTATCGCTTACAAGCGATTATTTTATCCTCGCCACTCTAATTACAACATTTACGGGGTTGGCAATAAAATTAAAAACACATTTAACACCCTGCCGTTTGGCTCGCAAAACATTCGTCCTCGCTGGACTAAACAAGATCACGGAAGATTGATCTAAAAGTAATAGAGTCGGACTCGTGATTGGCGTCGGTTTAAGCTTACCACCGAGAGTAATAGCCACAAAGCCGATCAATTGAAAAGTAATATTATTCAACACGATTTATAATTTAAATAAATTTATCGAGTTTCATTATTTATCGTATTATCACAGATTTAAAATCTATGTTACACATATAAATTACAGCGTTTAAATCAGATTAGTCGTTTTGTTGGGGTAATTTTGCATCTTATTTAATTCATGTAAAAAAATTGCTTCTTAAAATGGATTTTAAAGAATCATGAATGGAGATAGGACAATTTTAGAATTCCTAAAGTTGCTTAAAATTGCTGCTGTAATTAATGCTGCATTAAAGACGATTTCGCATACAATGATTCAAAAATTATTACAGGGCACATTTATTTTACGTGCGTGAGAAAATATACGATTTAAGCAAACTTATTCTCTGACTTTCGTATGTCAAACGACCCTAAGAATATCCTAACTGAAGCCACGACGTATCAATGTCTGCTTTTCGTCGTAGCGTTGCATCGAAGCCTAAGGCATTAAACAAAACGTAATGAAATTTTTATTCCCTTGTATATTTAAAAAATAAAATCCTACTCTGAAGGAACTCGGCAAATTAAAGAATCCTGAAGAATGTCGAGATGAAATGGACCTCGAAATTACAAACCTATGAAGGAGATTCGTTTAATTACGTTGACAATAGTTTTATCGAAATAATTTATTAAAAAAATACAGATATACACCCTGTGGTATTTAACCGGGTTTATTCATTAACGTTCCACTTAGTACCACAATATCTACTTTCTAACTTTCTTCGTTAATTATAAAAGTTACATCTATACAGGATGTCGCAAAAGTTCCCGGAATTTTTTGAAATATATCAACAATCTATAGCAGTCGTGTAAATCAACGAATTACCAGGTTTAAAGAATAAATCATTTCTATTAAAGCAAGAATAAATAAACGATAAAATTACAAAAAATGTTCAAAATTGACTTCATCGACTTCAGTATATTTACGGAGACGCTTTAGGATGGTCCTTCACTTTTCCACAGTAATTTCGCCTCATACGCGCATCAACACTACTTTCAATGCTTGCACAGTATTGTAGCGCCTTCCCAAGATCTTCTGCTCCAAGATGGACCATACGGAGTAGTCCACCGGGTTGAGATCTGGCGAGTTTGGAGGCCAAGTATCCTCGCCCCAAAATTCGGAGAACAGCTCCTCCCAGATGGTGATGGTTTATTGGGTCGAATGTGCCGGCGCCCAGACTTACTGAAGAGTAAATCCTTTTTCGCCGAAGTGCTGTACTGCCTATGGCTCCAGTCCATCTTGGAGAACTTGCTGCTGACAGTTGGCGGTGTTGATTCTTATGTTTCTTCCCAGTTGGGCACGTGCTAGCTCAAACCATCAAGGAAGCCGGAAAATGGCTATGAGCCATGATATTTGTAGCTGCAGATATGTTCTGACCCTTCTTGAGTAATTGGCGATGGTTTTGGCGATTGTGGAGGAGCTCGACAGTAAAAATCTTCTCGGCGGTGAAGAGGACTTTCTCCAAGCGACCAGGCGAACCATTCGGCGAGATTTTTTCAATCATTTCAGCTTCATCGTGTCGGTGAGGTAATGAATGCGATCAATCTTATAACTGCGAATTTTAAGCCTCATTTTGACGCTGAACGCTGATGCCGAACTGTTGTACCGTTTCTCGCATTAAAGTTCAGTATTCAGCAGCGCAGCTTGTTGGCGTTCTCTGGCTTAGCTGCTGTAGTAGGTTGCCCACTCCGAGTACTATCCGCGGTTCCACCAGCATCCCTGAATCGTTTCACGGTATCGTAGACAGTAGATTTCTTAAAACCCTTTGTCCGAACAATGTCGATTTTATTCGTTCCTGTCCTGTGCAATTTTATAATTGTGACATGTTCATTTTGATGATTCAAAGTTCGCTTAACTCAAAAGAAACAAACAATTGAAAACACATTCTAGGGTAAAATTTCACGAAAAATTCAATACAATCATCAGTTTTCAGAAATATCCACAAAAAACATCAAAAATTGTGCGTAAATAAAATTCCGGCAATTTTTGCGACACCCTGTATTTTCCAATATGGGAAAAAATGAATAATTGAAAAAATATTGTATAAATGGGAGAAAAATAACAACATACAAAGTTCTCTTATTGATGAATTAAAGAAAGTGAATATCTTTTAGGTCCACCCCTGGTTCGCCTTAATGCTGTTCCTCTATTGGGAAGACTCATTATCAAATTATTAATGACAAATTCTTGAGGTATGACTTCCCAAATTGCTTGCAACGCGCTAGACAATTGCTGTAAGGTGGGGGAAGATGTTGGAGCTGGTTAAATTGCCTAGACATCTCGGCTCAAACATGCTCAATGCAATTCATGTCTGGTGAGTAGAGTGGCCATTCCATTTCTAGTAATCCCATGACGTTCTATCCGATCATTTACAATTCTTGCACCCTGAGGGCGTGCATTATCATCTATAGAAAGATATCCTTGACCTATTGCAGCAGCAAATGGCATTATTATCGGTTTTATAAAACCACCAGGTCAGTATGACCATCAAAACATGTGTCTCCCCAGACACCAGCTGATCCTCCGCCAAAAAGTGTGGTCGATGCCATTAAATTTTCATTGTATCATTGTCCTCTTTCTCTCCATACCAATGTTCAACCATCACATGTGTACAAACAAAATCTCGATTCGTCGGTAAAGAAACAATGCCTCTCATCTTGAAAATGTTCTATTGCCTAACGATATCTGCATGCACGTTGATCTGCCGTCAACCGTGAGTGTGTAGCGCGTCTTCTTGCGCGCAAATTACGTGCATGCAACCTTCTTCTGACAGTTTGACAAGAAATCACTCTTCCAGTAGCTTGCCTGAAAACGCTGTTAATTCCTAAAGCCGTAAGTGTTCGATTTCTTGTTGCAGGCAGGACTTTCGAACGGTCTTGAGCATGGGTTGTGACTCGTTCTTGACCTCCACCATGGATGTACACTGGATATTCAGTTGCTAAGTAGCTTGATTTACGACACTTTGCGACACGTTCAGTCGGTTAACGACTTCTTTTTGTGGCAAACCTTCACCGATCCAACGCACTACTTGCTCGAGTTGTACTATTTCCAATCACCTTAGAGGCATAATTTTTGTGGTAATAAACAGAAATGTTCTTAAAAATAAGAGTAGTGATTTCGGTACCTTTTTTTTAAGCGATGACAGCACAAAGCAATAAAAAGACTTGCACAAAATATTCGCTATAGAGCAGTATTGAGAGCCAGCATACAGTGCAAACTATTTAACAACACTTTTGTATGTACATTTCAGTACAATTATTTAAAATTATCCACTTCATTTGTTGATCAGTGTATTTAAATTTCTGTGATACAATTGTTACAATGATGAAGTAAGCAAGTATTGTCTTTACTGCTGTAGTTAGAGCATTCTCAGAATATTCACAACTTAACCTAACCTCATGTAGGATAGATAGGAGATGAGTGCCCCAGAGAAGTGAATCAAAAACGCTGTAAATGATACATAGATGTTCTCTATATATGCATGTGTGCACATCGTTATATAATACCAATACACATTAATTCTGGCGTTGAGTCTACACTCAAATTCTTTTATTAAAGAATTCCTGAAACCTGCATACTAACCAGTTCCTTAAGAATATTTTGTAATTATTTTGTAGTTAAATAAAATAGAAAGATTTTAGAACTCGTATTTTATTTTTTGATTCAATTGCGTACAATTGGTTGTACAATTGTACAATGTTAATTGGTAGAACTGCTGCTATTATTAGATAAAGTGAGACAACTTATTTCAGAACTCTTAAGAATTATTCTATATTTTTCTTTCTCAGGATTTTCTCAATTTTTGCATAAAAATGATTTATTTTTTCTATTTTTAGATTTGTTATGTAAAATCTGTATTTTTGTTTCAGGTAACGGACATAGTTGACTAAAGCTTCAGTTGCGTTACAGTAATCGAGTGAGTACTGAACTTATTGCCTAGAAATTTTTCATGAGTTATTGACCTTACTGGAGCAGTGCTGCTGACTTTTATTTAAGTTCTTAACTAGTTATTGAACCCTATCGAAATGAATCGCAAAAAGCCATTATCGGAACAGCAACACGACACTAAAACTTTAAAAACCTCCTTCAAGTCAATTCGAGAACTAAGACCAAAATATTACATAAATTACCGGAGATGGTCGCTCATAAAATCGCTGCTTTTATTGTCCAGAAAAACATAAACCTGGCCCTAGATCCGACACCTAATAAGCTACCAGATAAAAGCTAAGGGCCAAATGATCTGGCGCCTTTATTGCACTTCTTTTCCGGACAAAATGAAACCGGTAATTCACACTTCACACTATAAAATATTGAGTTAATGAAGACATGGCGTAAGGAAATGTAAATGATATAGCGAGCAGCTCTTATTTTTGCAATTGCTACGCCGTAATTGAAAATATGATGAATGAAATAGACGCAAATTAATGAGCTCGCCGGAAGTTCTGTGTTCTACTGCCGCCGCCATGAAGATAATTAATCATTGTAACGAAACTTGTCTTTATTTCATTTAATAATTTTTATTGATACTATGTCTTAGAAATGCGGAAAAATAATAATCTGACGTAATTAGGATTCCTTGATGATTGTACTCTTTTAAAATTAATGGGCAAGCGGTCAGCAATGAAACTTTTTAGCAGATAAAAGTAAAAAGTTTCATTGCTGACCACTTGCCCGTTAATTTTAAAATATGTAGTACAATCAATTATCAACGATCGATACTCCTTCGTTCGTAATTCTTTAATGATATTAGTCAGGAAGTACTAAATTTATGTTCAATAAATGCCATGCCAGTTGAATTTTGATCGCTTGTAGAGTGACAACGTTACTTGAACTATCATTTATAAAGTTATAACTTTTTTGCACGACCTCTATATAATGAGCAATTTTACTCCCTAATGTAAGGGAGTAAAGTGACTGTTTTACTCTTTAATCTTGAGAGTTGCAAGAACTAGTCGAGGCTCTGTGGAAACAGCAATTTTAATACTTGCGGAAATATAGCTTAATTAATTTAATAAAACAAGAACATAAGAAATAAAGTAGATTAAAGTTAATAAATTTCATTGTATGGAAAGGGAAATACGGTCAAGAGGAATAAAACGCAGTTTCAACGTAAAAGTGTTATTTTTTAATCACAATGAATTTATTCATGAAAGAAATATGAAAGGCGTTTTGTCGGATTGCACTGAGACAGAATGAAATGGATCGAAGAGAAATGCGATATGTATACAGCCTGACAATGAGCTCAGTCGAGTGGTGCGGAAGATGAATAGGGTCCGGTCGTATCTTGTGTGCTCAGCCCGGATCCTTGACTCCGACTTAGTTTTCATTAAAAATGCAACTCCTATCTTCGTCGTACATAATTTACAGAGAGAGGGCGACTTAATATTTCAGTTTCTCATTACTTTTTTCCTGGACATTAAATATTATTTCACGCCACAAGTGCGATTATTTTATTGCCCGGACTTATACCTTAATCCTCTGCATTATATATTGTCAACCCTCAACTCCCGCCCGAAAAAATTGTTTCATTTCATAAGAAAGTTAAAATTTAAAACACTGGTTAGTTTTGTAACTAAATTCATTTTTCGGTTCAAATAATTTACAGGCTTGCTTCATTTTCCTGCATTACGTTAAGCCATAAATGCACAGGGAAGTAGCTTAAACATCAACATAAGCCGCTTACAACTGGAACCTGACCTTTTGTGTCTGTCCTCTTTGACGCTTTGCCAAAGCGTGTAATAATGCAATGTTGAAAACGTCATAATTGAAATGATTTAGATTACTTTCTACAATATCAGCGATAATATTTCTGAGAAATGCACCGCTCCTTTAAGGGAAAGAGAATGCACGAGGCCGAAACTTTTGTAAGTGGGATCAGGACCTGTTTTTGCTTGACTGAGTATTTACCTAAGACAAATTGTGCAGCTGAAATAGAAGAGACGGGTAGTAATAATATTGGTCTGAAGGAATTTATAAACTGAAAAGTTCATTCCGCTCCGTGAAACTTCTGCGTGCTGTTTGGTTATCAAATTTATAAGGTAACTTTTTCGCCTTTTGTATTTATGGTTACCGTCTTTACTGTCTGAACTTGCGTACTGCATTGAATTAATCTAAACTCTCTCTATATGTAAAAGAAAGACCGAATAGAATGTGAATACAATATGATACATTTACATATTACTTATAAAAGTATTGGCAGTGGAGTCCTCATTTAATGAATAATAACCATTCCATTCAATACCTTTCTATGCGAGAATTGTTATAAAAATTTTCTTCAAACAAGAATCTAGTTTGATTGCAGAGTATTGTTTACGTTAACTTAATGACAAATATTATTTTACAAATACAGGGTGACTGTTAATTAATCCGACAAAATGAAACCGCTATAAGCAGCGATGTCCGAGAGTTAAATGTTAAAAAGATTCTCCGTTCGATAACTAAACGAACATTTTACTATCACAAATTAACAAACAATTATTTACACAATTATTTGCGAATTTATTATTTGTATTTCATACGCAATTCCAGTTATTTTAGAAATTACTAATAATTACGTCACGTAAAGGAAGCTTCCGTTCCCCAACTGTTAAACGTGTAATAATACCAATTGAGATTTGTGTCAAGGTCACATTGTGTGCAATCGAGTAGTGAATATTGTAAGAATTTGTAGTTCTATTTATTGCCGCATTTATAGAACGTGGCGCCGTACTTCGTACGCAGTTCCGGAGCTTGACTTTGGGGTAATTTTTAATTACAATTAAATTGTTAAAACTGTTCGCAAGAATTTTTTAAACATTTCTCCCGTAATCTGTGACATCGATTCTCTTATACGTCTTTTTATCGGTATAATTGTCAATCACCCTGTATTTCTAGTTAGTGTTTATTAAAATTCTACATTGAACATATCTGTCTAAACAACAGTAATCGAT
The DNA here is from genome assembly GCA_958336345.1 of Dorcus parallelipipedus. Taxonomy (NCBI): domain Eukaryota; kingdom Metazoa; phylum Arthropoda; class Insecta; order Coleoptera; family Lucanidae; genus Dorcus; species Dorcus parallelipipedus. The sequence continues at coordinate 47,518,043 of OY284475.1, forward strand.
TTATGTTGTGTAACAGTGATTACAATAAACGCTCCATTAAAAGCTCTAAAATAATTCAAATCCGAATAATAGGAAGTGGTGAAATGAATAGGAAAAACTAAATTAGCGATGAGATAGCAGACCCACTATTTGCGGTTCCATATCCTCATTCGCCTTGCCGTGGCAACGTAATTACGTTTTATCGAATTTAATTAACTAGAAATTAATCTATTCAGTATTTGTAAAATTGAATGAGGTGAATTATTTGTAATTGTAACGCATTTAATTAGAGTTCTCTAGCGGACAGGTTAATCGAATTCGCGTCACATTTCGCGAAACCACAATGGCCTTAATGGATTTAGCAGTTTGTCTGCGATGAATAAACTTCATTACTTTTTGCTGGAGGTCTCTTTCCATTACATCACAAGTCATAATGCTGGGAATCATTTATTAAGTAAGTGTGCACGCTCAGATTTATCGTACGGCATTGTTTTATAAAATTGAATTTTATACGAGTGTACTAACCGGGGCACGATTTGCTGCGATGGTAAAGCACAACTTTATCTTTCGAATGATTCCCCTGGTAAAAGTTGTGTTAAAATTTCATCGTTATTTTTTCTTCGCTTTACTCGCTTTTTCCAAGTTTCATGTTACACAACGAACGTTTTATACTTACAACTTATCTTATAAATAGTCAAACAAAAATTACATATTTTATTTTTATTGAGAATGCAATTAAAAGTTGATCTCGACTATAATTTAATAAATCATGGCTTTTATGCAAAGATAAAAAGAATTAATTGTATATTTGTTACAGCTTACTCATATTACACAGAAATGAAATATCATAGACGACCACTCTATCAATTGCATTAATCAACTTTGTTTATTCAACGAAAACGTAAATCAGTAATTACTAGTTTACTTTAATTCAGCAAACAAAAACGTTTATTAAATTTCCCCAATACATTTACTTACATTTTCTTTTAATTATCGAAATTGTATGTAATTTTATCGCAAAATAAATTAAACTCGAGTAAACATGAAGGAACATCAAACTTCACAGTTTTTCAATATCGCTTAGTCATGTTTCATAAAGTGCATCAAATTAAATGAAAAAGCAAAATGAAAATAAATATTGCTACCTAATTTCTTATTGACAAATTTTGTTTGTTTATTATTGTTTCAAATTAATAAAAATCTATGAACGCTTTTGCACGTTCGTAGGTAAATATTTATGTTTATAAATAAATCAAACTAAACGCTGCTTAAATTAAATGTCTTTATAATGACAATTTGTTTAGTTAAATTTAACATAAATTAGGTTCCTGTAATGGCCAATTGATAACAATCGAAAGGATAATAATTATTATTGTTATTTAAAAAGCAAGTTCCAAATTGTTTATTTACAAAATTAAATTAATAATCTGTTCAAATTCTTACGATTTTATTCACCAAACTAATGTTCACTATCACTTCACCTTGCGTAGGTAATTTAAATTAATTCGCTATCAACCGATTCATTCAAACTCGTGTGTTTTACTAAAATACTCCAAAATTTAACGTTGCTCGTATTTATAAGCTGTGTTAGAGAAATTGAAACGCGTTGTACTGCGGACGAATATGGAAGAACATTTTTTGAGAAAATGCGAATGTAAATCTAATGTAAAAAATAACTTTGTAATCTTTTGTCTCTTGCATTCGCGCTTAGTCTTAAATGAATCCCCATGTAATTTAGATTTCAGTTGTTAAACAAATGAAACCGTACATGTCATTAAATCGGCCAAATTGGACTTGCTCCTGGTCTAAAAAGTCTGGCTTCGAAGGTGCCTTCAAAGAACTGCAAAACCTCCACGATGGTGTACATCGAAACTGTTTTGAGACCGGTGTGTGTCTCAGTCTGGTAATAACAATTGCATCTTTTAATCATTCCCCTCATGTTTGTTTTTCTTAACAAAAATTAGTGCTTTAATTATAGCGACATTTGTGTTGAAATCCTTGGAATCATAATTTTCCTTTAATATGCCAAATTTAATTGATTTATGAGAAATCACGAACTAAATTACTATTAATACATAAAAATCATAAGGACAAAAATATTTTTACAACAATTTTCACAACTAAAATAACATAGCAATTTCTAGGTAGTTATAGGGTGGGAACTCTGAAAAGAAAGTCATAAAAAGTATAGAAAATTAAAAGTAAACTCCGTGTAATAAGGAAAAAGGCTTCAGATTTCAATTTTAAAGTTTCAGATGCGGCGCAAAACTAAATATCCTGAAGCAAGGTGAAACTCGAAACTTTTAATTGAAACTCAAATAAATTAATACTTTCCTGCCAGCTTCATATTGTAAATTCAGTTTTACTTATTTGTTGTTCGCTGATCGATTTGGTTTCTTATATTAAATTTTGTTGACATTGTAAATTTGCCATTCGTTCATATTTTTAATACAGGGTTATCCACATAAACCGTTCGTTAAAAGTCTTCAAGGTTGCAGTTCACGTAGATATTTGAAATTTAAGGGGCAAAGGTTTTCCGTAGAGATCTCTTTAAATAAAATAAAATTGTTTTTCTACCACTTCCGGTTGTACCGGAAGTCGCTATCAACTCGCTTATTTTAAATGGAATGCTATCTCTAAATGCATCATTTTTGAGATATTTTGAATTTTCTAAAAATTTGGATTCTGTAATCTGATTTTCAAAAAATTATAACACAGCTATGATCATAAGCATGATCTATTAAGATACAGGGTGTCTGAAACGCACCGCTACACTCGAAGATATTCAAACACAGAAAAATACTTTTTTTTCAAATGGAATGATCAATATTTTAATATACCATCATATGTAGAATTAAATGCTGCGTTGAAATGTATTAGCATTCCCTAAACCTAACTTTGACAGTTTTTGAGTTATGAAACACTTCCGATTTAATTCATAAAAAATTACAATTTTAATAGGTCAGATATTTTTAATTTTGTTAAGATAGCATGGAAATGAGAACAATGATTACTGTTACTACAAATTTTGTAGTAAACCAAAGAAAATAGAATTTCGCAAATGGAAATTGAAAAATGTTAACTGTTCTTTGATCATCCTTCTCTTGGGACGCTTGTGATCTTATAAAAAGAAAAAGTAGGCATTTCATTAATTCAAATTGAAGAATAAAATAAAATAAGTAGTTGACAATTCTGTGGGTTAGCGTGAAAGTGTTTTAAAACCATTGTCTAATTATCTTCATTATTTGTTACTGATCTTCGTACATTTTATCTTTCCAAGTTGTATAAAGTTAGGTTCAAACTTTCCAAACTGTGTTTTATTCATAGGAGGCAAGTGGGATACACTTTATTGAACACACGCTCTGAACAATTTTAGATCATTCTTCATGAATTTAGAAAATAGATTTAAAATATCAGCGTTTGAATAATTTTGATTTTGATTCTCAACTTTTTTTTGCTTTTGTTTAAAATTTGTAGTAACAGGAAACGTTAAATACAATTGTTTGTTGTTTTCATTGCTATATCAACAAAATTAGAAATATTTAACCTAATAAACGATAAACTTTTATGAATTAAATGGAAAATGTTTCATAACTCAAAAACTGTTAAAGTTAGGTATGGGGAATGCTAATACAGTTCGACGCAGCATTTAATTCCTCATGCGATGGTGTATTAAAATATTGATCATTTCATTTGAAAAAACGTATTTTTGAATATCTTCGAGTGGAGCGGTGCGTTTTAGACACCCTGTAGCTTAATAGATTATGCTTATGGAATTTTTAAGAATCTTAAAGCTTCAACTACAGTGCCAGCTATTACAAATAAAATTGCTTCAACCATAGCTGTGTTATAATTTTTTGAAAATCAGATTGCAGAATCCAGATTTTTAAGAAAATTCAAAATATCTCGAAAATGATGTATTTTAGAGATAGGGAAATGTATTGCATTTTAACATATTTTTACATGTAAAATCAAAAACATGATAAAAAATATAGCATTCCATTTAAAATAATCGAGTTGATGGAGACTTCCGGTATAACCGGAAATGGCTGGCAGTCAATTTTATTTTACTTGAAAAGTAAAGTAAAACTTCTTCTTTGAAAACTTTTAATGAACGGTCTACGTGAATAACCCTGTATTCTAAAGCATTATCAATGTTCTAAAAACTAACGCGTGATCAATATCTTTTCTAATCATGGAAAGAAAATTGTATGTCTCTGATTAATTGACTTTTTCAAATGTAATTTCAATTACTTATAACTGTCAGTAAGTTTAATCCTGTTTACAAGAGATGGGCAAACATTTTACGCACCTTCTATGAACCAGTTTTTGGTTGCACACATACATTTGACGTCGTTATCTTTATAAACGTAACTTTTATTCCAATACATTTTATTACTCTACATTTAATAAACTGAAAAACATAGCAATTTAACTGAAACATCATAACAAAACTCGTATATGCTCTTGACGCATGTTTTGTTTTTAAGTGGGAAATGTGAATTTGGGATTTGATATCCAAATTTTAGGAAAAAACGTGTAATATGTAAAGCAGCAGTTAGATTTTGAACAGGAATGCAATATAAATAATTCAGATGTCATTTGAAATAATGAACTAATCAAAGACACTCCATAGTTCACTTGATTAGAAAAAACATTGATCACTCGTTACAATCCTTATTTCAACTCATTGGTTACGTAGACGAGTTGGTTGATATGATTTTGCATCTTAAAAATTTCTCCAATCTTCCGGCTACTTTAGAAACACTTGAGGAGGTTCCTGAGAACCACCGAGAACTAACTATTTCAAGAGCACTTTTTTTTAACTACAAGTAATATTCAGTAACGTTTGTTTTTTCATTCAAAGATTTGTACCTATCTGTTTACTGTTCCAATTGCAATTTTTTTATTCTTAAAAAAATTTACAAAATAACAGTTTTATGCAGAGTGTAAATGAAATGGGGGGCACAAAAGTACACCACACTGATCATTAGTCCATGAAACCACTAAAAACATTTTCTAGTATTTCTGATGTTATTTGATCACACTCCTCGGTAATTCTAACCTGTAACTCATCCAGGTGTTTTTTAAATGAGGGAATGAGAATCTAGTGGGATCAAATCTGGAGTCCTTGGAGGGAAATATAATTCTCCCACTCCTTAGTTATGACATAAGCATCACTTTTTTAAATGGAAACCAAAGTTGGTCATGAAGAAAAAATCTCTCTCGAATGAAATATTACTTAACTTACTATACGAGTAAAGTGTGAACACGATTAAATTGCACCTCTAAAATAGTAGAAACACCACCTGTTTAACAATTTTTTTGCTACCAATTTGCATACTAGCTATGACACCATCTAAAATATAGAGTGCAATTTAATCGTGTTCACCCTTTAGGTATTTTGGATTGAAATAAACTGTTAGAATCCAATTCAGCTCTAGTACATTACATTTATCGAACACTGACACGCTAACAAACCAAACGTTTCGGCGGCACTATTGTACAGAGTAAAATCTGCGTATTTGGGCTCCTGAATTACGACAAATAGTCTGTCAGGATTGATTGCATCAGACTAGAACAGGCATGGCGATATGGCTTAATTACGAATTTACATGTCGCTGCAACGCTGTAACAGTGTTTCGTCTCTCCTCGTACATACGGAATATTGAATATTCATTTCGTACGCAGCAATGCAGAAATTCGATGCCGCATAATTAACACCACACAAGGGCAGACGGGATATTTGAAATTGTTCGGTTAATGTAATGGGCGAATTATTAAACTGTTTTTGTGGAATAAAAAATCCTTATAAGTTCAGGAAATAGAGATACCATTAAAGTTGCCATTTGAATATACGAGTATGACTCTATTAAATTCATCAAGTTGTAAATTGTAACTTAGTGCAACACAATTGTCCAAATAAATTTATATAACTAACAAATTAGTCTTGGAGACAATAAAATGCAAGGAGTCTGCCAGAAAAGCTAACAGAAAAGAGATCGGGGGAAGCCTTTTAAGAAAATCAAAGAGAGCTAAATGAATCGGGAAGTTAGCGGAGATTCGCGAGGAAGCCCTGTTCTGCACTTCTTCTCATTGTTTACGTACTTCATTGAATATAATGGTGGCGTTGGCGGGATTAGTTCGCTCTTTCGGGACGGATTTTCAGGTGGAGAGCGCTGAAGAAGAGCTGCCCAGACTCGAATAATGACCTGCGCATTGCAGAAGGATTCCGGTGAGTTATCACATGCAAATCGTCCTGACGCGTTCACTAGGACGACGTCGTAAATAAGGTCCAAATCTAGCAAATGTGAGGTCCATCTTCATCCAAACTCAAAGCTAGTTGCGATAAATGAATATTTACAATTTTTATATCGAGGTCTTGATAGATTTTATGAAGACAACTCGCCTTAAGCTATATGTCAGCATTCGCCGCGGTTCACTATTTGAAATGCAAACTACGGATCCCAAAGCGATTTATCAACGGTATATTGATTTTAATACTGTTCTCAACTTGCATTTGCAATACGTTTTTTACGATAGGTTTCCAAAATGCTTAATAAATTGCAGATTTATTCCAGTAGATGCAAATGCATGCGTATACAGAGTAACTACTGTCATTTGTTAATACCCCATCATGTAAGGAATTGATTCTCCAAGTTTCAATGGTCTAGCTCAAAAATGCAAAACTGACCTACCACAAATATTGTAAAATGTTCTTTACCTCTACAATACAAATATCTATTTTAATCAAGTGGTACAAGAAGACAATTTGCTTTTTGTGTTGCGTAATTATTATTTTGATGACCAGAGAACGGCCAGTTTTAGGTTTTTGTTATCAGAAGGAGGCAGTTTACCTGGAATAAGTCATCTACGTTGAAGTAGTTGAATGAGTATGTATAAGTAAACATAAAATAAATGTACAAGATTCTGTAAAAATATTTTTGATTCAGTGGTTATGATTTAAATGATATTAGGTAAAATCCAAGGTCATCCGCTCTCTCATAATAGCTTCCTGTGGCTCAATATTCAAGAAAACCAAATATTTATTAAAATTTATCATTTGCTCATGTGCACATCGTTGTCGTGTCAACAAAAAATTCTACATTTATTTAATTTACAACTTACGTTAAAGTTAAAATTATGTCTCGCTCAGTTAATTAAACATCTAGGAAAACGAGTTAAAACGGAAGGAACAATTTTACTCAAATGGGGCAACTCATATTAATTCTCTTCTAGTGGTGTGCAAACCAAGCACTGAAATTACGAATAGCCGTCAGAGTATTTCAGGAAACTCACTTCCGAGGACGAGTCCAGAAAGAAACGGGCAGATAACTGACGAAGTTAAAGCTGAGTTAGAAAATAATTCAGATAATCGCCATATCTCCGTCTTAATCGCATTGTTCTAAATAATATCATATTAAAGTTTAATAAACTCGGATGTTTCGGAAACGGGGAGCCACTCCGTTCTCGAGCAACTGACAGCTGCTTTTGCCGACGTAATCTGGTAAACTTCGCGCAGATAACGGGAACGTTTATTATTTTCGCAGGTGCTCCAGGGATGATACGCAAGTAAATTGGCTGGATGCGGGTGTGGATAAAATCTTTACAAAAAATGGAAAAATCCGCGCGAGCAACCTCATCAAAACGGAACAAATAAACATTTATCAGTTTAACTTCCTGTGCTTAGCTTTAATATACACAGATCGCACACATTTCTATTGTATATTAATCTCATATACGGGTTATTATTGTCTACTTTCAGGGAATGGAGATATATGTATATCTTTTTTTATTCTTAATATTCTAATCAAAAAAATTAAATATGTTGGTATGCACTGTGACAAAGAACAAAACGAAGCACATAATCAATCTCTTTGTTTTTGGTCAGACAATTTTTAGTGATCTTGAGTTTACTTAAGCCTTGAGCAGTATTGGGGGCTTATACGGGAAAATGCATTATTTGGCTTGTAGTATACTATACAGGCTGATTGATTATAAAGGTCCCAAGCTGTAACTCATTTATTTTTATTTAAATACCCAATAAGTATATATATTCTTAAATGAGACGTTGTTCTCTAGAGAATGAAGTATAACAATATTTTTTTGTATACACTGTACACGAGTTATGACGAGTTATGAAATTTTTTTAAATGGCAAAATAATGTTTTTTTTGCGAAATATGATAGAAAATTCTTTTCTCTTTTCAACCACATCAAACTTTTGTATCCTTACATAAGAAAATTTTCGAGAAAGGTTAAAAACATAACTTCCTTGGCTTAACATTTAAATCATGTTAATATTTAAAGCAGGCCATGAATAAAACAGAACATCAAAATAATTTCACTGAAATTTGTCATTTAGTTTGTAAAAAGTTGTATCTAAAATACCGGTAATATCAATCTGTCCTCGTAAGAAATGAATAAAATTAAGAAGTTTACTACGAATGTAGAAAAAATAGTGCAGCAGCTTTACGATTGTTTGTTATTAATTCATAATTTTCTGCAATTGTTACAATAGTCTTTCGTTGCTTGATTTATACATTTTTTATGAATACGTTAATAACAAATAACCGTAAAGCTACTGCACTACTTTTTCTACAACTGTAGTAAACCTCTATCATATCGGCTTCTTCAATAATTTTATTCATTTCTTACGAGGACAGATTCACATTATCGGTATTTTAGATACATTTTTTTACAAACTAAATAAAACATGACAAATTTTAGTAAAATTATTTTGATGTTCTCTTCTATTCATGGCCTGCTTTAAATACTAACATGATTTAAATATTAAGCCAAGGAAGTTATGTTTTTAACTTTTCTCGAAAATTTTCTTATGTAAGGATACGAAAGTTTGATGTGGTTGAAAAGATCATATTTCGCAAAAAATATATTATCTTGCCATTTAAAAAAATTTTAAAACAAATCATCACTCATATGCAGTGTAGACAAAAAAAATATTGTTATACTTCATTCTCTAGGGAACAACGTCCCATTTAATATACAGGGTGCCCAACAGTGTGTTCTCGGGCCATATCTCCATAACTACTGAAGATACAAAGATACAAGATACAAAAATATTTTCAACACAATTTCTTTTTTAATTTAAGAGATCTACAACACAAAATTATTTTCATATAAAATAATAATAATAAAAATGATTCCAATAGATCTGAAAATCTCAGATAGGTATAAGACATAGTTAACAAAAATGAAAGTACTTTATTAAACGAAGAATTTAGGATAGAAAAATATAGGGCATGCTATTTAAGAAAATTGAGTTTTGTCATTTTGAAATTTCTGAGATTTTGCTTATTACCATGACCACCCTGTAGCGATAAAAGTACATTTAATAATGGCTTATGATAAGCTTATGTATCAACTACATCTGTACCAAAAATCTTTTTCTTAGAGTTAAAAATAAATAAAATATGAATAAAAAAAAAAATACTGGCTGCAAATGGCAGTTTTTAGACAAAATGTTAAATATCTCAAGAACGGTTGGGTTTAGGTATAGGCAATGGTATACAAAAAATATGTAGAATTTTATGGGCAATCCAAATTTGGTTTCATATATAGGGCATGCCATTTGAAATAAAAAAGTTGTGTCCGGCACCACTGTTTTGATTCACTATGTATAGATGAAAATAATTTTTTGTGTTGTAGATCTCTTAAATTAAAAAGAAATTGTGTTGAAAATTTTTTTGTATCTTCAATAGTTATGGAAATATGACCCGAGAACACACTGTTGGGACAACCTGTATATACTTTATTGGGTGTTTGAATAAAAATAAATGAGTTACAGCTTGGGGCCTTTATAATCAATCAGTCTGTATACCTCAGAATATGCTTATCGCTGAAGGCATAACATACCCGAACACACATTATTTGTAACTGTATTTAATAGTTGCGCAAAATGTTCGACTTATCTATTAATCTTGATTACTACGAAAAATGTTTTTTTTTTTTCGTATTACAATTATGGATATCTTGAATAAAGTTGGCTATCTTTCTTTTAGGTCAATGATCCTTAGGCTGTAGAGATCTTTATCATGCACAAACAAAATTCGTGCACTAAATTTCACAGAGTTGTGCTACTGGTTATTCCATTTCTGGTTTGTCCAGAAATTACGTTTCCCTGCTTAAATGTTCGTCAATAAATTGCGTGAATAGTGATTTTAGTTAATCGTTTGGTATCGTTGCATGCAGAGCAGTTATACCATGTGTGTTACCAGTAAGTAGTTTACGCTACTTACTGGTAACACAGTGCCTCGCAGAAAATTGCGAAGTGTTTAAATGCAATCAGCATTTTTTAAGAAATACTTCCGCAAGAGTAAAACAGTAAATTTGATTATCTGTTTTTTTAAGCAAACTAGCAGACTTGTCGTTCGTGGCCACCCCAAGCAGCATTAGGAAGCAACGATGAACCAATTAAATATGAAAAGGATAATGAAGATAGAAGACTGCGGAGTGATAATGTTTTATCTTTTAGACTGCTTTGTTACGGTTTCAAAATTATCATTATTATTAGTTTCGGATCACTGACTATGGGCAGTGAAGTTTGTAACCCCTTTAAATGAATTTTTAATTTATACAATATAAAACAATTACGGAAATTTGCGAAGGTTAGAACAAAGATCATAATCAGAAGACGACCGCAAGATAGCTCAAGGAGACTTGTCAAAAGCAAATTACTCTTTGGTCGAGTTCAATTTAAAGTAAAAACTAAAAATAGTAAAGGAGACTGTGGTTTAAGGAATAATTGAAATTTATCTCCGCCCACAATAATTTTATATCCGTAGATACGTATTTCGGCAGCTAAGCTGCCATCTTCAGTACAATTTAATATTTATATAAAACTACATTGAAATCCAACAGCTACCTACCTACCTACCTGATCATATTAGATCATATTATCTATACTACTAATACTATCTAAAAATAATAAAATTAACACCAAAAAAAAGTAAAAGAGAGACTGTGGTTTAAGAAATAATTGAAAATTATCTCCGCCCACAATAATATTAACAGTCAAAACCTACCAAAAATGCAAATCAAATAAAACGGAAATGAGTATTGGTCTAATAATCGAAAACGGTTCTTATTCTCCCGAATAAAGAACTTCTGTAAGCATTTAATTCCCTGTTATTTGATACCGCTTGAATTAATCCCTGAAAAGAAATTATATACCTATATATGTATATGTATGCACCTATATATATATGCACAAATCGCCAAAAAGCAACCTACAGATTAGAGCAGATCACCCCCACACACCACAAGTTAAGAGCACTTTACGATATTTATCTCGGAGAATCCTCTCCTTATCACATATCCAGTGCAAAATTTAAAGGAGTGTTTGTCAAAGCATTGGTAAATGTTATATTGTAATTTTCTCTACAGGCAAGCAATTTGCAAGAAATATGCAAGAGTACCTGAGCCAATGTTACGATGGCAAACCGCTTGCTTATACAGAAAACTACAATATAACATTCTTTGACAAACACTCCTTTAACTTGAGTCTGACCAAAGAATAATCTGCTTTTAACAAGTCTCTTTGAGTTATCTTGGGGTCTTCTTTGCTAGTATGCGTTTTACATATAAATTAAAAATTCATTCAAAGAGGTACGAACTTCAGTGACGTTGGGCTTGCATATTGTGTGGGAATCGCAGCCGTAACGGTTTTCTTTAATTTCATAAGTTTACACCATATTGCACAAGTAGACAAATGCAATAATTCTCGCCACACGGAGTTGTCCTATGTCACTCACTCTCCTGCGAAATTATGCTGCCTCTCTTAACAACTCCTTGTTGCCTGCTCGGTGAACCTCGTGTTTTGGGCTTTTCCGCCTTGTTTGTGAAATTCACTAACTGTGTTGTTTAAAGTAAATTGAACGGTGGGTTTTACTCCGAGTTTGAAAGGTGCGCTTCAAGCAACAAAAGGCTTTCCTCCAGCCTTTACCAAGCCTGATTTTTGGATACAAGTCAGGTATGATTCATATAAGCAACCGCTGTACGCATTTCAGGTCGTAGGTAATATGTGTTTTCCGATCTTTTATCTAGGCCTTTGTTAAAACGTTTCATTGGAGCGTTTAACCGGGAGCTACTAAGGGTTTCGTCGTTGAGTCGAGGGTGGAATTTTGTTGACCGACATCGGCCATCATTTTAGTGTCCGTTAACACAGCTGCTTACTACACCCGCCGTTAGAGGGCGCTTACCACCCAGAACGCAAATTGATGTTCTTTAGTCGTCCCTCCTGTACGTTCCTTATTCGGACAACTTCAAGACTCTTGATCAGCTGTTGTGCATTCATAGTTGGAAGTTGAAGGTCGGATTTATTTCACTATGTTTTTAATATTTTGGACGCATTACAACACAGACTGTGTTGACGTGCGTAGTTGTTAATTTAGTATAGTTTTGCTAATATGAAAATCACGGAACTTAAGCTCTGCGTAATCAATCTCCGAAATTACAGGCGACCATTATTTCTTTGGTAACGGTGAATGAGAAAAAAGGACAGAGTTATGATTCTTAAGTCTGATGATGTAGCACCAGACGGGTTATGCTCTTATGAAAAATATAATATTTAATTTCATATTTCTTGTAAACGAACAAACGGATCCGTTTTTCGTGTTTTGATGTTTCTTGTCATAGGAGTTTTAAAACCTTGCACGTTGTGTGGAATGTTTGTTATTTAATATATGTATGTACTGGCGTTTAATAAGTCAAGTTTTAAAAACTTTCTGACTATCTTTTGATTTGTTCTACTAAAGACAAGTATGTAAATATGGTGAATTTGATTTTATTTAAAATTTAGACCTATGTAATGATCTCAATCCATCCCACTGATTAGCCGCCAGTCGGGAACGTAATTTAATTTGCTCGCTCAACAATTTTTCAACCAGGTAGCTAGCAGCTTTTAATTGACAATAAGTAGTTTTGTTTAACAACATCAAGCACAGGCAAGAAAAAATCCTCAGTAATGCAGAAAATGAAAGAATATTGCAAGTAATGGCCTAGCCAGCTAAGAATCCGGATATTAAACCAATTTATCTTTTATGGTACGAACTAGATAGGAAAAAACCTATCAGAACGGCATTACGGAGACAATGGAAAGATATTTTCCAAGAAAAAATGCGAAAAATAATAGAAAGAATACCAAGAGTGGTACACGAAAATTATCCACAAATTATAATAATATAGATTTTGACAAATTTCGTATAGAGGACTTTCTCTTGAATTATTTTATGATCTCTTGCTTTATTGGTCTTAGTCAGTTTCCAGTGTTTTCCAGTCCAGAATTATAAAGAAAATTGTGTGGTATAGCTAATCTGAGAAAGCTCTCAACACACAATAAAACGTTGGTTATACGGCGGCGATTTAAAAGATCAGAAATTGTATTGCAAAATTTGTTATATAAGTTTTAGCTTGGTTTCTATTAAATCTGAATTATGTTTTAAAACTGTATTTGGCAGCGATAATTCAGTAACATGAAATTGAAGCTATTTAGTCGATCCCGTAACGCAAAAAGTCAAAAACAAATTCATCGACTCAAATTAAACCCAGCGGCGAACTTTGATCATCGTAAATGACTAGCAATATTTGCAATTTGATTTCCGCGCTGCCATATCGCGATCACAAACAAACCGCCAGTTTACCGCAATATCGATAAGAAAACTTAAAACTGCACGCTTCGCGACATAGTAAATGAAGCCGCTCTATTTATGAACTTTATGAAATAGGTTAACTAGATTTTCAGGGAAGTACTTATAAATTTTATTTACATCGCCGCGAGCCTGGAGAAGACAGGGTAATAAGCATTACCACAGTCCTAGGACTGTAGCATAATAGGACTGAATAGTAAGAAAACAATGCCCGACGAGAATAATACATCTTATGTGCAGGGTAAGATCTTTAGAATCTAAAAAAAATGAGAGTAAATGTGGCATGAAGGGTGCGAGACCGTTTGTCACAATTACCCTTCGTATTCATATCTTCTGCTGTATTTCAAGAAATTTCAATTACATTTGTGAGCGGCTACCATGTTTGAATAACCGATGAGACCAGAGTAAAACCATTATTTTTTTTTCTTTATTATGGTAAGCTTTCTAAAAATTTTAAATTTACAGCGTAACGAGATTTACATTTTTCAGAATAAATGCGATTGTGCTTCTTCTTTACTCTGTAAACGGGCACTCACGATACCTATCCTAAAATTACATTGCTTGGACGTTTCTGATGTTTAATAAACGTTTTGGAATTATATTAAATAACTGTTCAACTACGCGTATAATCGATCAACGTTCTGTCATTTTTACATTAATATTCCGAGTTTATTTTTCATCAAGGAATATCACATTTCTTCGTAGTCCTGCTCGTTTAAATAAAAAGCTTTACGCCCAGTAAATATTCAAAATGATTCTGAGAAGCTAGAAGATCATGGTAGACTGATTATGAGAGCCTTCTGTGTAGAGATGTTGTAATAACTGAAAATGTTTACTATTCAAAACATTTCGGAATGAAAATCTTTTCAAAACTAAAAACTATGAAGCATATTCATCATTAAACAAATTGTTTGTAATGTGTAATGAGAACTAAAATCAGTTATTCGTTCTGCAATAAATCTTTCTTCATTTAATCCGCTTAACCTTGCTTGTTATTGAACGTTGAAGATTTATTAAGCATTTTTGGTGGAAGCTCAGATTCTCGATATTTTTTCAATAGGTACAAAATTTAGAAAAATATTGTCTTTAAGCATTCCCAAAATTATAATATGGCCATTTCAACTAAGTAATTTTTTTAGTATATAACCCTACTATGTTTTGGCAATTTATTGAATGTATATTTCAAGAGTACTTCTGGCCAGGAACATAAATTATCTTCTCTTCATCATTAATCTTCAAAATTAATATTTTCTTATAAATTACTTCCTAAACGGTTGATAATAACCTTCTTATTTGTACATGTCGCAGACAAATAGCTATTTTAGTCAAACCGTTTTTGTGCCAGACAAATAGCTTTCTAATACACATTTATATTTGAGTGAGATTTTATATACAGAGTGACTGACAATTATTTCGCCAAAGAAAAACCACGATAAGTAGATATATCCCAATTGGTTCACCTCTTTGGTGATCGCTGTACTTATATTATTACTCGATGTATGGCTAAGTAAATTGTTACGATTCGAAGAACACGTAACCCTTAGCAGCAATATGAGTAGAGAGACGATACGATAGAGTAAGATAACCGTTGTTTCCATTGCAAGTCAATAAGCGCAAGGTTAGCGTGCAGGGGTAATGATTATAATGGCAATGACTGTACATACATTTCAGTACACCTTCAGCAAGAGATAACTCCTAATTATGGTCTAAATATACATCGACTAACTATGTTATTATAAATGTGTATATGAAATGAAACTATTAACAATTTTGATGTGAATGTACTTACTGAAATCTATAATTTTCTAAAAATTGCTTAAACTTTTATAGGAAAGAATATGTAATATCAACTAAAACGGCGCTCAAGAAGACACCAACTAATTTCATAACTTTCGGCAAATAAAAAAACGTGCGGATCCCCGGGCCCCAACAATAGTTAAATAGTAACTGTAGTCATTTACAATAAAAAAATTAACCGTTATTTAAAAACCTACTGAGATGGCTTGCAATATTATCAATGAATGTTAAATAATGACCGTAAATGAAGAGGATACTCAAGCTATTAATGTGTAATTTAAAAATTTACAATTTTAAACAAATTGTCGTGTATTTTTGTCATCTGGTTTATAATGTATGCACTACAGTGTATCAAGTAACATGATGATAAAGATCAGGAGCTCGGAGAACTTCGCTAAGTCTTCCTGAGAAAATATATAAACTGCATCGCCGGTTCTCATTAACTACTTGAGCAATTTTCCCCTATGATGTGCATGCTTGGCGTAAAGCTTCCCAGAATTCGTTCTCCTGGCACAGTAAAGCGGGCTTCAATTTAAACTAGGTGATACGTACCTAATTAGGACGTCAAATATATCGGCGAGGTGAGGTTACACGACAGTCTTGCATATAAAGTTGGCATAAACGTTCTCGCTCCGCTAACTTGTCTACAAGTTAAATTCGAATCATGAACAATGCCAACGGCTGAAATGTCTGACACCTTGTCTCACGTAACTCAAGCCGAAGTTTATATTCCGCCCCGACTGCAGTGCAATCAAGAATTCATTGTTGCTCTATGCACGCAAATTAATTAAACGAATTCGTATTTTAGTGCCAGAATTTCAGAGAAAAAGTTTCCTGTTCTTTAAGCAAGGAAAGAAAACTTTTAAAATTAATAAATATTCATATTTTCTGTTAAATGTACGGTTATGCATGAAAAGTATAAATTCTAAAGGCGAGTATTCACCAAAACTCGGAACAAGTTCAGAGCTGCTCAGAGGTAGCTCGACAAAAGATCTGAACTTAGTGAGAACGCTTCTCACGTTCACCGGTTCTGAGCTTTTAGCGAATCGAACCTGATCCGTTAAATAGCGATAAGTTGAAAGGGTTCGAAGTTCAGACAAGTTGCAAGACAGCTCGAAACTCATTTCCAATGTGGACGCGTCACTTATTATGGCAACAACTGAATAATAGCGAACCAGTTCGGGGCTTTGTTCTGAAATAATTCCGAACTCCAACAGATTTCGGTGTCTACAGGTAGAAAAGTTCTTAACCTGTTTTAAACCCGTTAGTTCTGAACTAGCTTCGAGCTAGTTCGAAACACTGTTTTTGATGAATAAGCTCCTTTAGATATGAGAAAACCAATGGTTAGCCAAGGACTTCTCATTTTGTTAAATGTTGACAAAGTGTAGTTATTCTAACTTAATCAACCCAATGTCCAAAGTTTAAATGACAATTGCATAAAATTTTGTTATGACATATTTAAATTAATTCTTTTTTTCTACATGAAACACCAAGAAGAAATTATTTTAGACTGAAACATTAGAGTGAATAAAATATTACTCTGTACCTGCTTTGTGGGTAAGAATATAGTATGTAGTAGGTAGAGCAACGCCACTAAATGAAGATTTAGTGGTAGTAAAATTAAATTATACGTGGGCAAATTACCATAATTTAGTTTAATAAATTGTGTATATTGCGGGTGCTTAAGTTTTAATAAGACCTCGGGATGGGAAACAAAAGCTAAAAAGGTAAAAGCATATCTTCTACCTATTTTGTTTTGCCGAGGAGCCCTCGTTTTAAACATCCCGCTCCGTCTGGGCTTAAAAGCGTCGTCACTCACACTTACGCGCCTGCTTATGTTTCGACGTACTCTCGAAATTTAATGAAGACTTTGCGAAGGCGTAATCTCGCAAAAATTACTATTCATTTGGGCAGTCATTTTCATTCTCATTAACCGTTAATGGTTTTAAGGCTTGCGTGAATTGAGAACACTATATTCATTTAAGGAATGAGGGTCCTACAATCAAAGAGGGTCTTTAGGATTTCAACACTAGTTAACTAATATTATTTGATTATGTTTTTTATAATCACATTTACGAAACTGAAATCATTATCACACTCAGAACTGTTCAGTTAACAAAAATCACATTCAGTTAACAAAATGTTTCGTTTAAATACCTCTTAGTAATCACATATGTTCATTGAAGCAAAAGTCAAAAAATGTTAAATATTTTATTGAACCAACTCAGTATTTCGTTTAAGGCAAGCATGTATGTACAGGGTGAATCAATTTAGAAGTCTCTTATAGGCATCTCTGTAACTATAAGAGATAGAAAAAAAAGTAATGACCCAGTCTCAAAAGAAGATAGCCAATTTTTGTTGACACTATTAACTTTATAAGAGATCGAGACTTGGCTACTAGTTTTTTCTGTCTCTTATAGCTACAGAGATGCCCATAAGAGACATGGAAATTGATCCATCCTGTACATGAAGATATCGTGCATGTCGCTTCAATGTACAAGAATATTAATACAAAAACTTATTTATTTATTTATCAAAAATTGAGAGTCCCTCAAAATGTTATTTCTTACGGTATGATCCATTATTATCAAAAATCGGATAATGTTAGGATCTAAGTATAACTAAAGTCGTATAAAAAGGTGAGTGGCTGCGTATTGGTACATTTATGTACATGTACAGCCTCAATCAAAAGTAATGAAACGTTCAAAATCGAAACGCTCTAGTCAGAGTGCAACGGTGCCAGAGAGAGCGCAACGTGTTGTGGGTGGGCCTTCGAACTTCGGAAACATTCGTTCGCCATAAGGCTTCATCTCATTCGGTATCTTTTCTCTCTGACTACAGTGTTTCGGTTTTGAACGTTTCAATAGTTTTGATTGAGGCTGTAGATGGGCCCGTTCAAGAATAACACCCAGACTAAAAAGAGCGCGATCTGGGTAATATTCTTTCTCTCTCTTGTAAGTGGTTTTGTGCATTTTGCTTTTCATTTCAAATGCCCAAGTTGCTCTCGCGATACAGTTCCTGAACGGGCCCCAGCTGTTCGTATTTGCTACAGCGGACCAGTGCGGTATTAAAAGTGATCTTGTCAAATTACGTACAATAATTAATAATTCCACTAAAAAACTTACTATCGGGCATATTAATCAAACAATAGAAGCTAAATGTATAAGGAAATTTACAATTCAGTAATTTTGTTATAGATACTTATTTTTTAAATCCGAAAAGTGGCGTAACTCTTTTTAAAAATTTGATGCAAAAGTGGTAAATGAAAACCGTTCGATATATATTACACAGGCCATGAATTTTTTTTTTTTTTTTTTTGGTGCCGGAAAAGTAAGAACTGATTTTGATTATTGTTGATGTGCTGATTCTAAAGATACCTCGTTTTTTTTTTCGTAGGAGCTCTAGTTTTTTACATTCAGGCTATTTTAGTTCTAATAAAAGACAAAAATAATGAAATAAATATATTTCCTTCTGCCTACCTCCGCCTTACCCGGTTCACCAAGAGTTTCACAGAATGTGGTTAAATACTGATTAATTTAACAGCACGATTAAGGCCTATGATTTGTTGGGTGAAACGATATGGCAGAAAATTACATAGAATTAGTGGAAAATATGCTTTCCAACTTCAATCTTCTCGGTTGTAACATGAGCATAAAAGTTCACTACCTCCGCAACCACTTAGATCGGTTTCCAGAAAACCTGGGTGTTTGTAGTGAAGAACAGGGGGAAAGATTCCATCAGGACTTTAAAACTATGGAAAATCGATATCAAGGACGATGGGATAGCCACATGATGGCCGACTACTATTGGAGTCTTCAGCGAGACTGCCCTAGTAAACTCCATTCTAGAAAGTCATATAAAAGAAATTTTTTAAGTGACAAGTGATTAATGTATATATATATCTACTTTGTCAAATAAATGCCTTACTTCGTATTTTTGTTTTTTATTAACTTTAGTGAAGAGCAAGGAGAGCGCTTCCATCAAGATATAAAAACATTGGAAGATAGATACCAAGGAAGATGGGATGTTCACATGATGACAGACTATTGCTAGGGATTTATGCGAAACTATCCAGACCAAATTCATTCAACAAAATCGCTTAAATGACAATTTCTGCTTGTAGAATGCTGAAATAAATCAATATTTTGTTAAAATTGCCGTTATTTCATATCTCGTAAAGTAGAGCTGATACAGAAAAACTAATAGCATTTTTGTAATTAGCGAACCAGATATATTCAAAATCAGGTATTAAACCTCTGGCACCAAAATGAGTGTTGGCCAGTGTTATCGATATCAATTTAATTTATTTTACAAATGAAATAACGTTAACTTGAGTCTATGCAGAATAATTTTCATAATTAACAAGTCCTATTCCAAGTAAAATAAAATTAAAAAAATGTATGTAAATGTATGTAAATGTAAGGAGAAGGGTGCCTATGATTACAAAAGTGCATAATAATATAGTTGATACTACAAGGGAAGTCAATTTAGTTCTTTAATAATAACATAGAAATCCTAGAAGTAAATGCAAACTTGAACTGCAATGCAGAACCTATAAAACACGGCTGGCGTGCAGCGTACAAGACTTTCTGAAGAATCACCATGCAATTATCTTCGTAGTAAAACTGCATAGTAAAATGAATGTAAAATACGCCAGCAGTTGTGAGCAGCGAGCGCGAATATTTTAAATCACGTAAAAAGCGCATAAACTTTATTCATCGGTTTTATTGTGATTCTCATCGAAAACATTGTAGCGAATTTAGTCCAGTGTTTTATTTATACGGCGTCGTAAACGTAATGAAATCACCAGTAGCTCTTGGTCATGATTTTATCTCTGCAGTCAAGTGCTAGGGTTGCAGGTCTGTCTAGGTTGTTATTAAATTTCTTATCTTTATTGTTACTGCAACTCCGGATGGCATATTTTCCAAGACGGTGGGTGAGTTTTTCACGCGACTTTTCTGTGATATTTCTCTTTATATTTGTTTAAATTAAATGTATGAAAGTAATTTACAATTTAACTAAAATTATCCTTTTAGTAAAAATAAACTCATTCGATCTTTAAAAGTATAAAATTTCCTTAAAACTCAAACATAATTCTATTTACGAACGGAATGCATGAACATTCGTTATATTTGTGGTAAGCTGACAGTCATACAATGGGCGTGTTTTCTTAGACCACAGAAGACGCTGACAAATCCTTTGTGGCTTTACATGTCAACTTGATCCACTGACCTCGTTTGTACCTGGTAACTTTTGACTTATGCAAATCGATGTAATGTGAGTTTAGTTTGACAAAACATATTAGGGAACACTCTGAATTTGTACTTGTCTCTCTTCGCTTGTATTTCAGAATTCCTATTTCGTTATTTAAATTCGAAATGCGTTTGACCCCCTAGACGGTTAATGAAAACGTCAGCAAAGGATATTTTAATTACGCTAGCAATCAGCATGCTTCATGTCACCTGTGATGAAATGAAAATAAAATTAAAGGGCGCGATTAGAAACTGAAAAATATGCAAATATTCAAACTGGATGATTAAAGCTTCTTTATCAAGACATAGAAATGTTTATTGTGTAAGGAAATTGCCACACAATATGTTAAATAACGGGTGACAAGAACGATAATGAAAAAGATAAATGTCAAGGTGATAAAAACTTTCGGTGCATTGCATATGTAAATTGTAGCACCAACGGCGACGTTGTTGTAACCCCAGTGCAATTAGTTTCGGGGAAAAGATCTTTGTGCGATGAAACTATAATAGCTAATTGGATTCACGGGTAATCGTTGCATGTATAAAGCGAGCTTGGATGTAATTTAATGTAAATAGGACCTGCTCTCTTAATAGCTAAGGTATAAATCGATAGGTTTCCGCACTGAAAGTAATCATTTTGAACTAGTAAAAAAAAAACGATGAGACCAATATTACAAGATCAAATAATTTACTATAAACAAATTCCATTCAAACCAACGGTTCAAATTACAATGACAATATTAAAACTAGAAGAAGAAGTTAAACAGAATATTAGAAGCTTTTAAAAAATAATATCCTTCATTTCCTGGAAACTGCAGATTTATGCCCAGTATTTCAGTCACAGCTTAACTTTAATTTAAACTGTGACTGATGAAAGTTAAACTGCAACTGAAATACCGGGCGTAAGACAAAAAGTACATATACTATACAGTTGCAATACTGACAGTACTACTGGGAGTCGTTGGAAAAGTTTTAAGAAGTAGGGTGTTGGAAAAAAATTTAGCCTTTGATATGATTGTGATCCTTGAAAGTAGAATTAAAAGAGTTAATCTTTCCTATACTTTTCATTAAGCAAATATTGCTTTTTTATATTTAAATTTAAATAGAGATTAAAAAATATTTGTTTTATTTATTTTATTTTTTAGCAATAGTTTCTGTGCTAATTTGTTTCATTGTATGATAGCACAGATTTTATCTGAGACTGTCAGTGCACGTGTATACGTGTAATACACGCACCATGATCTTAATCCGTGTAATTTTAAATACACGGGTACCCCTGAGTTTTAATTTCACGGATACACGTGTAGTTACATTACACGTGTATTTAATACAAAAACACATCCGTTGCTAGGCAACCTAGATTTGAACATACCGAACGGACCCGTGTATTAAAATACACGTGTAATTATATCCGTGAACACTTAGAATAAGAGTTAATTACACGTGAATTAATAACACGTGTATTTAATTCGCGAATGTCGTTACACGGACTTCCGTGTACACGTGTACCTTCAATACACGTTCAAAACAGTAGACTCTGATTTATAATATAAGTAAGCGGGTGTTTACAAAGTGTCACAAATTGTCGTGCGTAAAGTAACAAAATCGCACGATCTCACATCTACGTAGCCGAACTTGAATAATAAAGTAATTTTTATGGTGGTAGATAAAGTATAGTACAAAACTGGAGCTGTAAAACAATTACGCACTTATGAAATTACTTTTCCACTCGTGTATAATATGCTATTTACAACTCTCGTTATGTAATATACTATTAATCTTAATCCCGCACTTTCAGTAAGGAGTCTATAGTGCTTCAAATTCCACATTCTTCTAAACGCAAATTTAATAGTACGAAAATAGTTGACCCAAAATCGTGTATCTTTATGTTTTTCTTGTAAAGACTTTTTTGTTTGAATAAAACATGTACATATTTAATTCAAGTTGACCCAGACAAATTCCATTTTATAGAAGTATACATTCAAATATAAAATATCCACCATGTTGTTATCATCTGTATTGTTCACTTAATTCTTCTTATATCTAGTTAGTAAATCGTAAAGTATTTACACTCCGTTAAGTATGTGGAACCTAGAGTTTGGCTTTATACAATCAGCATTGAACGTTTTAATGTTTCGAAGCAGATGTAGCTCAACAGCCGGATTATGAAGTCCTTTCTCTTGTCGAACTACTAGAATTATCTACTTTGTTTTGCTAATACCCATTTTCGCCGACGACGACTTGAACTATTCACAGCTTAGAGTTAATTAAATTTAATCGAAAGAGTCAACTTATCCAGAATTTCATTAACTACTATTTATTTGCGAAGATTATTTGCTTTTCCTGTTTTCATTATCAATCAAGTCTAAAGTACTATTAGCAGAAGCAAGTTTATGAGACTGTACAGTAGGAATGGTCCCCCCTCTCAACAATTTTTTGAATTATGTGACAGGAAAAATCACTTTCAAGACAAAAGAAATTCTGTGGATCACAATCACATACGCAAATGATATGAAGTAGGCCAACTGAAAGTGTTGAAAAGCACGTAAACGTATTCAGATTACATATTATTCAAAATTAACTAAGCACATAGTAGGAAGGGAAAAATGTATCAATTATTAAAACTCAAAGAACGAGACGATTGGAGCATATTTTAACACGTAGGGCCACAGCATACCAAGAATTATATCAAGAAATGAAGAATAAAGATGGACATCCAAAGAAAAAGTGTCTGGGAAACATGTAGGTGCAGTTTAAAAAAAGATGGATAGGGAAATCACAAAAGAAGATGAGAAGAAATTATCAAGACGACAGAAGGCCCCTTTCTTCAACCGTTCTCTAGTCAAAATATCTCAAAAATAATAGATATTGCGATATTTACTTTGCATGAAATTTACTTTGCATGAAACTATTGTCGGGTTCAGTGGATTTGAAGATGTTATCGCCATTTATGTCAAGTTTCTAGTTTCTCAGAAAATAGCACCAACTTTAGTATTTATTTGGTTAGAACTTCATTGATAAAGTTTTGGTAGGATAGTACATATTCAAACATTTCGGTTAACCGTAAAAGGAAATTCAAATTTACGAATAGTGGGCTCATTTTTATTTTATTATTGAGAATTAAGATTAACAATTGCCAATTCAGCCTTTATAAAGGCGAAGAGCAAGAAATTCAGTGTTGTCAGTGCTTTAAAAGTTTATGAGCCAGACAATCCTAAGGAAAAATTAAAAAAGAATATATACATTTCAAAATAAGTAAATAGGAATAATAAATAAATAATAAAATTATAAAAATTCAAGATTTGAATATTCCAGAGTATTTGGTTCGGTAAAGTATCTTTGCTTTAGATAATCAAAATTGCTTTAATTTACTAGTATGAGTATTAATAAAAGGTACAATTTTCTCTCTGCTTCAGTAGTTCTATACGATAGTTATGATACCTAGGCATAACAACTGTACTTTGTCGTAATCTGGAAATTTATGCTTGAACGTGCTTTCTATATATTTATTACTCAATTTTGCTCCTAACGGACACGGACAAAATTTACAGGTCCTGGGAACCGCATCCATTATTTTCCAATACATATATGAATTTAAAATAAAATAGTTTTCTGTAATTATGTTTCAAATCATTTAATTGTCAATAATTCCTAACGTAACAAAAATAACTTCTTCAAACCGGTATCATCGTATAACTGAGTACTTAAACAAAGTGAAATATATGTACAGGGAGTTTTATTTAAATAAATTAGTTAAAGTGGCAGAGAAACTAGAAACTTAGCAACATCATCCATATCAAATTTGAATCCTTACTGCAATTAATACATCAGTGAAATGGCATCAACTGTTTCCTAGATGTAATAATTATTTCATATTTTTGTCTCAGATCCTTTTTTATGTTTGACACTTCTTTATTAGTCAAGGAATAGCTGGAATATAAATAAACTTCATTAACTATTTGCGTGAAATTTAATGTTAAAATTACGCAATAGTTTTTGCTTAAAGTAAGAAAAGCGATCATCAAGAGTCATCTAAACGTAAGTTTGTCTCGAAGTAGAAAGTGTACCAATAAAAAGAGAAAACAAAAACAAATTAAATTATTGAAATTCGTGTCAAACACAATTTCAAACTTCTGACACGTCCCCTCTGATTACTATTCCAGTCACGACACATCTTTACGTTTTTCGGCGTTCCTCACCTCCGTTGACACGTCAATAATACACCATTTTGCGCGCTGGTAAATAAATAATTCAGATATTTAAAACAGGAAACAGGCGGAAACGCTGTAATAATTAATATTAGTCGCGGGTGGCGCAGTAAAGTAGCTAAACATGTTAACTCTTTAACGCGCTCGTCTAATAACAGATGATAAATAAACAACTGGAGCTAATTGTGTATGTTACTGTTATTTGCTAACTACGGGAGTTAACTAAGTTTCGCGCTAATTATGGCGAATAATTAAATTTTACGAGTTAAGCGAACAGATTTACCAGAGATTAGTTTCGAAAGTGATAAGAGACGAATACCGCCTCGCCTTGACGGATTTAACAACACGTCGCGAGACTTAGCGCAACAAATTTTAATGTTTCGTTAGGGCCAAAAATTTGCTGTAGCTCATTTTCACAAAAATAAGGAAATGAGCAACTTAATTTTCTAGTTCAGCGTACAAGAAATGAGCAGAACAACCAAATTTATGCGCGGAACTTAATGTAACAAGGTTTACTCGCAAAGCCGGAAACGAAAGCAGAAATAAAAAGCTCGGATACGTCCTTAAGATGTGTTTTACAGAGTGTATGATGTATTTATTAGATAATTTACTACACGCTCTGACTAGGGATTTCTGTCTTGTTTTGTATATGCTTTGCGGCGGTTGTGAAAAAGGGAACTTGTCGAGTACATAAATTCAGGCGAGCAAGCGATAAAAAATGTAGACACGCAGCACAGATATCAGGAAATTAATGTTTGCTTCTTATCAGTCTCGGCGACAATGATTTCACAATATGAATAATGCATGTTTCCTTTGCCTCCGGATGCCGTTAAACTATTAATGCGTCTGCAGTGTCTAACAGTTTAAGGAATCAAAGATGAATATGACTTAATCCCTACAAAGCGAAACTGTCGAACTATCACATAGGTATCATGCGTTTATATCTTGCGAAAGTACATTATGCTCAACAGTTTAGAGCCATATGAGTATAACCTCAAAAACTTTCAGGCATTAAACATGCAAAGCATGAGCTCCTTAACTGTGGTTGATGACAGGTCGCACGCCTCCTTTCTCACACTCGAATTTCCTTGCAAGATCCGGTAATTATAGAAGTGTGCAGAAAGCCGTGCTTCTGCGTAATGCTGCAAGTTTTCCGGGCTCTTTATTGAGGAAGATCAAAGTCGCACTTCTTTTAAGTTTAAATACCTTGCCGAAATATTTTGTAAACAACATTCCATTACCTTAAGTACAGTTCAATTTGGAGTTGTTTAAGATTAATAAATTTAGTAGGAATAGCTTTTCGTTATTTTTTGTAATGTCTTTCATTGGGAAAGTACAAGTTTATTAATTTAAGAAATTGAAATAAATAGTCAATCTAGTTGTCTGTTTTTAAAACAAATTCTGAAATAGAATCAATTTCCAATGTTCATGAAACAAATTGTAAATTTTAACAGAACATTCTGTTTATCACACGATATTCGTGTCTATAAAAACTTTAGGTCTCGTCTTCAGTTAGTTAACACCACACAAAAAATTAAAAGTTACATTACTTTCTACTTTTTGCGTGTATTAGATCCGGATTCTCCATAAAGTAAACCTATATCCGTCTTTTCCGCATTCGAAAAATTCACCATTTTACATAACTGATTTCACTTACAGCGAATATTACATTACTGAGGCACTGTGTAAACTCCAACAAGTGTAAGTGAATTAATCCCGCCGCCTCTCTCCTACCAGCAAGAATTCCGTTTAAAGGTCAAGTTTACGTGCTGTAAAGGTGCCCATTGACCTGTCGACTTTCGGGCAACCCTATTGTAGCGATTTGATTGAGAGCATATTTTGATCGCCCCATAAATTTTATTCGTTAGCACTTGAAGCGTCAGTGGCCCCCGTTTATTCTGGCGATTTTCGGGCAGTCAGATTGTAGCAACCAGATCGCTTGAATAGCGACACGTCAATCGTCACCTTTACAATTATAAAACTATAAAAAACTTTTATAGCTGTATTTTTTTGTTCTTTCTTAACCAAGGGCGTATCGTGATTTTCGGTACAATTTTTGATTAATTATTTCTCGAAAACTAAAGTATATACATAGAATTTTTCCCATAATCTCAGATATCGATTCTTTTATTAGTTTCATTTTTCCGGTCTATATTACAATCACGCTGATATATTTAATTTTTCCTGAAAACTTTCTCTACCTAAAACATTGATCCACAAGCTATCAAAAACATATTGATCTTGAATCCAATGATTTTATCGATTTTTGATATTAGTGAGTATTCGATTCACATGTCATTTTTCAAATATTAACCAATATAATAGCAGATATTTACTTTCGTATCCTAGCAACAGCAAATTCCAGCGAGTATTTCACTAGTGAAAATATAACTAGGTATTCCATTAATGTTGCAGTGAGTATTTTAAACTGCTTTCAGAAAAAAATTCAAATAACATAAATTTATTTACCGGTTGCTATGAAAATGAAATCATAGGTAACGCAGATTTGCGAACTAGCTTTTGAAATATTTTATTTTAATCCTTGATTTGTTTCATTGAATAGTCGCTCGAATACCAATCGTAATCAAAGTTAAGTAGAATATTTTTGTGGTGGGTTCTATTCTATTCAATATTCTAATTTAGATTGTCAAATAATTTCGGTTCGGAGAAAATGTATTTAATTTTGTGTACTTATGGAAACCTATTTTCGCACATGATAAAATTTATTTCATCTTTTAGTTGTCATTCTTGATAGGTGATCTTGATAGGTGATAGTGATCAATAGGTCAATCTTCGAACATAAATATATTTTTTTACTTTGACTTCGCTAGATTTGATACTAGTTGCTAATTTTGAAGAATAAAATTGAAAGGGGCTGCAACATATTGCCTCAAATTAAGGTTGCACTGCTGTAGGACAATTAACAGTTTCAAATATTGATTGGAAACTCGTGCAGCGAAAGTTTAAAAATAGGTTTCCTAGTTACAAACTTAGTAAAAGTAATGAAAATATCTATACTTGTAAACATAATTTACCTTACTCTGTATTTTTTGTTATTGTAGTTACCAGAAAGTCCTTGTCTTTCAATTTATTCTTATCTGTTTATCGGTAAATATGTAATCCCAATTCAAATTTTCTATATTTCTTTGACGACAGCAAAAAAAATTGCCTTCCAATTATTTATAAAAAGATTTTGTTCGGTGTGATGAAAAATGTTGGTATCTGATACCTATTTTCGCGAAAATGATATTTCAAATATACAGACGTAAAATGATACAAGCAGCTGAAATTGTTATACGAAGTCTCGATTTCATCTTCTTTATGATTGTGATCATTTCCTAAAAAAATTCTCTCATCCTCGTCGCGACGAACTTTCAATATAGCCTAATTGAAAATTTGCTGCTTTAAAGACGAACCTTTATCGCAAGAAATAAGAAATCCAGGGCGCCGCATTACGGAGCGAACGATATCGTCATAGAAACACATCTAACTCAATTTAGATCACAGTAGACTTGAAATGCTACAGACGAGTGGAAGCGGATATGAGATCGTGTAACATGGAAGTAGGCGAGTTTCATCTGCTGGCCTGGGGCTACAGGTGGTCTAGACTCAACCTAAATACACACTGTCGTCCTGCCGCCGCCTCTCTCGTCCTGCTAATGCAAATATCTACAATAACATTCCTTGCAATAACACTTGCTTTTTGCCGTGAGTTTTCTGCATCTGAGAAATATTGACATGAGTGCAAGTACGTTTCCCACTTTTATTCATCCGTTCGCTACCAGTGAAATATTGAACGCGTTTCGTAATACTCCGAGGCATTGTTTTTCTAATGGTAGTGAATTAATGTGACTGAAGGGTTTCCATTCCACTGCTCAAAGTTTTATGCCGAACTCTTGGGATGTCGGATCATAAATTAACTAGTCGGCTTTCGCACTGCTCTTATTTCTCCAGCTTCAAATTTATTAAAAAACACGTCGAGAATATTCCATCACGTCTGATATATGACAACTTCTTTGCTGAGATAATGGTTGTTTGCCTTTTCTCAAATTACTTTCTCATTATTGATTATATCAACAAATTGTCGCCAAACAAGTCATCAAGCATGTGGGCACATCAGTGAACATTAACCCGACAAAATGAAACTACTAAGGGTAAGTTCCAGATAATGCTCACGCTGATCACACTCGCGGTGACTCGTAACATCGTTCCATTTCAAATTCGATGTGAGCGTACCAGTGCAAATGGAACGTCTGCGGATACGTAAATTAAGCATTGACGTTTGACATAACCTTATAAAACTTATTCATTAAAAATAAACGTTACAAGAGAAAGATCTCTTGCAGTGATGTTGATTCGGCGACAAGAGAAGACATTTCAGGCAGTGAAACGTCTTCTGATGGAGAATGAAAGCATTTATAACACAAACATCAACAAAAATAAGGTTATGTTTTCAAACGCTCACAAAAACCCACCTTCGTAACAAGAGCGTTGCGATCACGAATTCTAGCCTCGTACAGGGT
This sequence comes from Dorcus parallelipipedus, assembly GCA_958336345.1. Classification (NCBI taxonomy): domain Eukaryota; kingdom Metazoa; phylum Arthropoda; class Insecta; order Coleoptera; family Lucanidae; genus Dorcus; species Dorcus parallelipipedus. The sequence continues at coordinate 47,547,468 of OY284475.1, forward strand.
ACGCGTAGTAACACTCTTCAACGCTAGCGTCATTAAATGGAACGTCGTCGAAGAACGTTACGAGTGTTGCGAGCATAATATGGAACGTACTCTAAAAAAGCGATACCCGAGTGTTTTCGAGAAATAGGTAATTAATCAATAGTATATCCAAAATTTTGATACTTCCCTGGTTAAGAAAGAGCAGCAGGTGAACGACATAAATAGAGTGTTTTATATGAGGTGTCAACCACTGATGAAAAAACGTACAGTGATTGCCAAAACTGGCAGTACTTTAAGTTTAATTGCCAATATAGTCAGTAATGCTGAAGTTTTCTATTTTTTTTTCTTTCACCCACTTTTACCCCAAGCTCAGAGCTTGTCGGGGAGGGGTGGCGGCTGCGTCCGACTTAGATGTTAATTTTTCCTTCGGCGTTCGGCTTCCAAACTGGGGAAGCGCAGAAAACCCAGTTCGAAGGAGCCAGTATGAATCCGACACATAAGTTCTCTATCTCTCACATAGAGCCCATATGCACTCATGCATTTGAAGAGTTTATACTAAAAACACCACTTTTGAAAAAATCTGAAAATGAATTCATAGCGAATTCTCCTAGATTCGTTCAGAAATAATCAACGTATGCATCCATTTTCTTCAAGAATTTACAAAAAGAGCATATTTACGTTATAAATCTGAGGATCTACTGCTGCTTCTACTTTTTCTATTGTTTTAAAGCTTCTTCCGCTTCATTCTTTACTAATTCATTCATTTTGGACAACATTTTTAAGTAGTTCTTGGCAAGAATTGTTAAGTGTTCGCCAACCTTTTTCTTTGTCTGTACATCATTGGTAATCTTATCGCATTCAGTACCTGAATTTGTGATTCATATTTTTCCGTCTGGTTATTTCATTTACATTTTTTTATGAGTTTGTTTCCACTACTGTCGTCTTTCACTGACAGTTTTTTTAAAGTATTATTTATTTTTTACAACATTCCGTACTTTAAAGAGTTTAAAACTTTTCATACATACCAAAAAAAGATGTGTATTCATTTCTTTCTAAAAGAGATGAAAGGTTACATCTTGCATTTTTTTTTTAAATCTACTATCTCGGGTGTTAATGTTTTTATTTTCGAGATAGAAATTCGGTTAAATTGGCAAAGTTTCTATGTTTTTCAAAATTTCTATTAAAGAAAAAACAACTGCACTGTTAGTTTCAAAATATTTATACAACCGTATTTTTTTTTAGAATAACTTAAAATAATTTTAGTAGTAACTTTTGTAATCCATTCGGTAGAAATTATTTGACATACATAGTTAAATATCTTCAAGTAATTATTGAATTTTTTGGGTAGTTAAATTCATCAAATAGATTTTTTATGAACTGCAATTTTTTCTCTAGATAGGATACGTTATCTTCCTTTTGAATAAAAATTTTAAAATCTTCAATGGAGATTATTACGTGATAAAAAAAATTTAAAACGTCAATTCATAGCCAATAATTAGCCTTCTCGACTTCTGGTTGAAACTTTTTTTGTGTACAACTTATAATAACAGTTTTACCACCGATGGCCTTTACTTGTTATTTACCCTACATGTTCTTCCGTAAAGCAAAGCAGCAATTTCAATTTATAAAAAAATTTAAGGTAGTCTCTTATTTGTTAAAAACTTTTTTACTAATTATCGCTTCTCAACGTCAAACGAATGAAAATGGAATTACTTGTTTTTAATCCAGGGGAAGTAAAATTGGCGCACTAAATTCATGTTAAAGAATGGTGCCATTCATGGTATTATGTAAGGTATCCTCGGTTCCTCCACGCGTCATCAGCATGCGCATAAACCTACCTTATATGTATATTTATAACATGGTGCCGATGATGTGAAGCTAGATGTCGAAGAGCCAATAACATTGAGAGTTTTTGGCGGGAAAATTTGAATTCTACCTTTGATAGCTTGTACTTGCCCAATATTGCCGGGTATTGTCAGAGATTGACACATATTATCTATATATTTCTCCGAATTGCTTTAATACTGCCAGTACTGCTTGTATTACTAGCAGTATTGCTTATATTATTATAAGTACTGCTAGGACTGCCAAGTTATTGCCATTAAAATGTACAGTAATTCCCACCAGTGCAGGTGGTTGACCCCTCAGTTTTATTGTATTATGATTGTTACTGCGGGGAGTCGGGCATGAACTTGACATTTAGACGGAATTTTTGGTCAGCTCCAATGCATTTACGAAAGGATTGACAAATGAAGTAAATTACTGAGTACAAATTGTATAAGATCAAAATAACAACGGGTTGCACTTTGAACACCTGTTTTGACAGGTACACAAATAAATCACTGCAACTTGAAAGCAATTCAAGTCTCCGTGTTAAAGTTTCATAGTATTTTCTTTAATTTTATTGTATATTATATTATAAATAAAATTGCAAATGAAAGTTTATTTCCATTGCAAAATGTCTACATTTTACAATTTCAGTAAAGCTCGGAATCCCTAAATAATTCGTCATTTTTTTTCGGCCCGAATTTGTTCGTTCTGGTGTATTTACTAGAATTGTTCGATGTTCACTTATAGCCGTAATCGTTCTTTCCGCTTAAGCCTGCCTGTGCGTACGATGAAAATTCGCTTTTTTTATGTGGCGTTCCATGAGAAACAAATTTTATTCTTCGTTTCATCGTAAGCATGTTTTACGCCTTTGAATAATTTGCACAGTTTCAAGTGATTTAAATTAATTTCATAGTTTATTCTTACGATTATTACATTAATTTTTCATCAACTGGTTAAGAATGTGATGGCTTTCCATCTATTATTTGTCACGGTTAAGTTTTACAACTTTTTGCACCTCTCTGATATCATAAAATAAGGTAACATACTTTTTGTATAAATTTTTAATTAATTATAAACTGTTACGTAAAAGTTTTTCCATAATCTGTGACATCCATTCTCTTACGTATTGCGGAACAATTCTCGATCATCGTATATTAAAAAGGAGGAAATTTTATTTGATATAATTAGATCGTCCAAAAAAATACACCGTGATCCAGAATAAGTGTCCGACGCGTTAACCGCAGATAATACATGAAAAAACAAAGCAAAAAAGCTATATGCATAGGGGGTCCAATATGCATAGTTTTTGAGATTCGGATGTAAATTGGTTGATGGTCACTGGAATAACTTTATTACGTCACGAAAGCACAAAAAATGAACTCGACGGTAACTAACGATTTTCTTACGTAATTTTATAAATACTGCATCAGCGGTACTTAATCGGTTTCAATTTAGGACTCACAAGACGCTGATTTTTCAAGATTTTTCAAATGTCTCCAATAAATTTATTTCTTTCGTACTTGTATGACTTTAGTGAATATGCTCCTAACGGGTCGGACACTTATTCTGAATCACCCTGTATGTACTTTAAAAAATTAATGCATCTGGTGGATTTTTGTCGTTAACTTTATTGCTATACAGGGCGAGTTTTCTGATGTTTAATGTAGGAATCTCGGAATTAGCGCAGCTAGAAAACTAGTTAAATAAGCTTGCTAGATATTTCGAAAAAACTGATTTCTTATAATTTATTTTTAATTTTACAGTGTAAATACAATATCATGTAGAATATTATGTTCTTAATTAGAGGTAAGTGGGGCAAGTGTAGACGGGGAGTAAAATTCGAGTGAAAACTAATAACTTTTAATGTTAAGAGTGAAATTGGGATGAGTATTACTAGGTTTTAATTACGTATTAAAAAAGTCATTTCAATTTTAATTTTAAAGTTCCACGGCATTATGACACAATTTGGCGGCCAGTGAAAAATTGGATAAATATAAACAATACTTCGGTTATTGGAGACAAATATCTACAATTACCCCACCCTAGATAATCTAAGTTGATGGAGAATTCGATGCAAGAGAATCTATTTATTCGATTTAGTTTGAAATGTTAATAAATCGATCTTTCCCCTATGAATCGACTTTTTGAATAGAAATTTGAAATTTTCGCAAATTCTCCCAAAAAGAATACTTGAAAATAATAAAAAAATACTCTTTCGTTTACTCAAGATGGCACCAACTACAACAAGCCAGTTACACTTGGTACGTGCAAAATTCAAATTGGCCAATAGGATTCATAGTTTTTCTTGTAAAATGTCAAAGAGCGAAATGTTTCGTTTTATAGACATCATTCCGTATGTCAATGTCAGTAAATATTTATTCAAAAGATCGATATTTTCGATATTTCTTTGACTTATATCGTACTGAATCCGAACAACTTCGAAGATTCACCTCTAGTCTAACTCAATTTTTCATGTAATAGTATATTACATAACGAGAGTTGCAAATAGCATACTACGCACGCGTGGAAAAGTTGCGCACGAGTCGCGCAACGGCGAGTGCAAGTAATTCCATAAGTGCGTAGTTACTTTACAACTCGAGTTTTGTATTATACTTTATCTACGACCACAAAAATTACCTTATTATTCAAGTTCAAAATAATCAGCAATGACACTTGCAAATGTCCTCGCTGCGCGATTTTGTTACTTTATGCACGATAATTTGTGACAGTTTATAAACACCTGCTTACTTAATTTATGTGTTGTACGTAATTCGTCATTTACAGTGGTAGTCGTTGATAAAGTATAGTACAAAACTCGAGTTGTGAAGCAACTACGCACTTGGGAAATTCAACGTTATTATTATAACATATAAAAAGTGTATCAGTTACAATGAAAGCTCTCTTAGGCGGACATCGACCGTGACCAGCAAACGGTCTGTCCATTAGAGGTGTCCGCCTAAGAGAGATGCAAATGCATGTGAATTATATAAATGGGAGATTAAAAACTGTCCAGCTAAGAAAGGTGTCCGCTTAAGGGAGCTGTCCGCTATGGGAGCTTTCACTGTATTTTAAAAATAACGGAGGAACGGCAGTTTTCTTTTTTCCTACTGTTATACAGGCTATTTCAAAGTAATTCGGAACCATTGCTACTTTATTTTTTGAGCTACAGAAATGATCAAATTAACAAATTTGTTTGCCTTTTCCGCTGATTAAATATGAAAACAGAAAAACAATTGAAAGTGAAATTTTGAAATTATCTTTTATTATAAACTTTTTTTCAAATGGAACACCCTGTATTTTATCATAAAAATTATTCAAGAAAAGTAAAATTAATGTCTCCATTTTAACGCTCTGTACCACCTTTAGTATCAATTTTGGAGTAAGGGTTGGATTTTCCATCTGCCCATTAAATGATTTTAATGGGGGAATAAGTTTTGTGAATGTGTGACGATTTTTATAAATTGTTTCCATAATAGTTATGTAAAGTGCGTTCAAAAAAAACCGTTATCAAGTAGGCTTATGTCAAATGCAAATTTTACGAAGTCACGTTGTATCTTAAGCCATATGATTATAATAAACTTAACTTTTAATACCCATTTAATTATGATTTTCTATAAATTGAATAAGAGAATGCAATTAATGAAAACATTTATTCTTTTTACAAAAGGTGCTTAAAATGCCTAGCACCTTCTTCAAAACATTTTAAAACTCTACGTTTAAGGGAACTCACGACTACATTTTCTAACAAGTTCGGATTTTGATTAATTTCTTCAAATTTCTGCCTTATTCGATGCTGCAGTTCTTCTAGATTGTTTATAGGGGTTGCAAATATTGATTTTTAAGGTAAGGCCATAAAAAATAATGACATGGTGTTAAATCGCACGACCTCGGAGGAAACGGTGTTGGAGTGTTGCGACTTATAATTCGGTCATCATAAAACTCGTGAAGCATGGCCAATGTTTCTGCTGTACAGTGGGGTGTTGCACCATCTTGTTGAAGTAACCTCCTTCTAATTCATCATCGTGAACGTTCTCCAAAAATTCACTTACAATTTCATTTCGGTATCTTGCTGCATTAAGTCTGCCTAAAAATGAACATGCGAATATAAGTTTAAAGATTATTTTTATGATTTATTTATTTATAAACACCTTCAAAGAAAATTGGTCCAATTAATCGTCTGCCGCGTATAGTTGCCCATAAACCAATTTTTTCAGGATGCAATGGACGTTCAACAAACATATGAGGATTATCTGAATTCCAAGATCTCATATTCTGCGAATTTACATATCCAGACAAGTAGAACCACGATTCATCAGTAAAGAAAGTCATCCGTAGGCAATTGTCGTCATTATTTAAAGTGTTTCAAAACCATTGACAAAATTCTAACCTCTGCGGTATATCAATAGGTTTGTTCGAGTTCCAAATTTCAGAACGGTTCAGGGATTACGCAGAATTGTATGTGCAATGAACAAAATTCTGAACTGTCCCAGATCGCAAGAAAATCCAATAAAATCAAAACGTATCGTTCAGTTGATAAAATAGCGTGTAGATGGCGAAACTAGATACGCCTCAGTTTTTGTGTGGAAATGAATTACTTGTACTAACACTGGAAAATTACCATCGCAGATGCATTAAATTCCAAATGCGCAAGCGCCTCAGAACCAGTTCTCAATCGTTCGCACTTCGGAGCAAGTACTGTTTAGAACGGTTCCAGAATAGTTGACAGTGCTAAGAAAAACGAAAACACCAGATTTCTGGATCCGTGACTGTTCTGAAAAAACTCGAACGCCTTTTTTGTTATGCGCATGCTCCTGACGGTTCTAGGAGTGTTTTTGTGCGAACCCGAACAAACCTATTGTCTTTCAATTCGTGAACTGCTGTTAGTCGATAAGAATATAAATATAAATCCTTTCTTAATATTGCATGAGACGTTTCAACTGAAATTTCCATTTGTTGGGTTATTTGTCGAATAGCTGTTTTTGGGTTATTTTGTATGATTTCTCGTCCATCATCGATTACCTGTTGGCTTCGTTTAAGAGGACGACCAGAACCTTTCTTTCTTAAGACACCTCTAGTTTCACGAAATAGCGTAACACATCGATCCAGCGTAGCATTAAAATGGTTGTAGTCAATAATCAACTCCGGAAATTCAGCTCAAAACTCTTCTAAACAATCTGGTCTAGAGTAAACCCAATCACCGTCGATTTTACGTCCATTTCGAAAATACGACTGTAACATAAACACTCTGTGTTCAATAGTAAACATTTCTCGGCAGTTTAGTTCCCAAAAGAACTGTTTTTTTAATGGAATTAAAACAACAACACAAATAACGGAATAGAATACCTCGAAAATGTAAGCAAAACCTTTGACAGTAAACACCGTTGACAGTTCGCAGTTATTCAATATACGTACTAAGCTACGACATGCCGGTATATAATAAAAGCAAGTTCCAAGCCATCTCGATAACGGATTTTATTGAACGCATTTTATTTGCCTAATAATTATTAGGCAGTTTAGGATGCGGCTCTCTATCACCAGTTAACTTTATTTTTCAGTTTCGGTTCCCATAGTAACAATTGTGATCACAGTTGTTACTATGGGAAACGAAACTTAATAAGGCTCGGTCTTTCAATCACAACAATTGTGATCACAATTGTTACTATGGGAATAAAGTAAAGTTTACTGGTGATTGAAAGACCAAGCCTTACTTCGTTTCCCAGTTTCGTTTCCCTCAGTAACAACTGTGATCACAATTATTACTATGGGAATAAAGTAAAGTTAACTGGTGAATAAAGTAATAATATAAATAAATAAAGTAAAGGAATTAACTGGTGATTAAAAGACCGAGCCGATTAAATGATGGAAAGACCGGCATTCATTTATGGAAAAAGATTCTACCAAAGCCTTGTATAAATACGCTTCTTTATTCAAGTACAAATGTACTTAACGTAACTGTGATAACAAATTGTCATTCTAACGTATTAATTATAATTTTTTATATATTCCGTAACACGACATGCCCCAACAATTACTTTGAGTCCATTTTGTATAATCTAATCTTTTTTTAACAACAAAATGAACAATCAATTAATATTTTTTTATTAATAAATTTTAATATTAATCAGAATATAATTTAGGGACGATGCGTACCCTAAAACCTAGTGCAGACATGACGCGACGGTTTCCGCGCGAAAACCGCCCTGTTTCCGTGCGGTTTCCTCGCGTTTATGTCTGAACGGTTATATAAAAGTTAATAATAATAGACACGCGCGGAAACCGCCGTGTCTGAACTAGATCTAACTTTCATAATAAGTACATTGAAAAAATTTTATTTATATTAATTTGTGAAAATTATCTGTCACTTAATAAAAATTGTTGTTTCCATATTTTTTAAACAAATCTAAAATTAGATAAATTGAAGGGATCAGTGGGAAAGGTGCCTATTCCACTTTGATGTAAATTCGAGAACAATGCGTTAAAAGTTGAGAATAAAATGTAAAATAGATGGTTATAAAGAGAACATAAAAAGGGTTATTAGCAGCATCTAATGTACTGTATTAAATGATTAGAAAATGTCGGATACAAATATTTTTTGTATTTATGATATAATGGGCAGGGTGGCGATTTTGACAAATTTGTGGAATAGGCAACTTTTCCACTGACCCCTTTAATTAATGGATAAAAAAAATAAATAAATTTCAATGAAATTATTCGTCAACTCATTAGACACAATGTTGTGTATTTAAAATGGTAAAATCTGGTTACACGGTTCACGCACCCGTGAATCAGGTCAATAATAATAGATTAATCTCGTAGTGATGTTTTGACCATAAACATGTGCACATAATTTTGCTGATAGATTTGCATTAATAACCAACTGTGTTTGCTTAATCGGGTCGTATTATTTGCTCCCCGCGCTGCAAGAGGATATGCAATATTTATAAACCGATGGATGAAGGGCGTTAAATTGCACTAAATATTATTAAATTTCCTCGCATAAATATTATTACAATGCAGATTACATCATTATCGAATAATATTTACTATAATTACGTGCAAACTGCATTAATAATAATAATAGCCTTTACCGTTCGTTTTTAATTCATTTTATTATATTTCAATTTTATTACAAGCAGACTAATGATAAATAATAATGAACGGACAGTGTAAAACAAAAATTAATCAGTGATGTACAAGATGTTTCGGTAGGCTTGCTAATTGTTAGATAATTTAAAGTCATTGCACCTATAGAAAACTCATGTTTTTACCCCAAATATATAGGTTGTAAGTGAAAGATGAACACCACATTGAGCACTGGGCACATGAGAATGCAAAAATAAAAAAGAAGATGTCCAGTTTGCTTTATCTTTAAAACAGCAGAATTTTTGCCTGTGTAGAGTAATTTAGATGTTAGAAAACAAAACCGTACTCGGTGAACATTGTATATGATAATGGTGTAGAACTGATTGAAGATTTTAAACGTTTTTTTTTTTTGTAAAGAAAAATACTTCTGCATTCATCTCGGTGTCAAATGCATATAATCTTGGTGTCTAAAGAAACTGTCGGTAAAATCTGTAAAGTAGCAACGATAAGACGTACACATTCTTCGCAGCTAACATATCGCCATTGTTTATTCACTGAATACATGCATGCATGTATGTATTCAGCTTTCAAGCCAAAGTATGCTCGGAACATAATATAAACAAACACAGAGATATGTTCACATATGCCTACCAGACAGCAGATGTGAATATATCACCACCTGGCCGGCAACTACGGCGTAAAGGCAGCATAACATAATCGTTACAAGACTACGTGCATTATAGCACCAATACAAATTGTGCAATATCAGTGTTTCCAGAAAGAAACATCTTGGCTTGCGCACATTGTTAAAATTTCACAGAGAAGTCTGGACAGTCTTTTTGAAGGTTCAAATAATGTATTGTATTCAAAACGTAGGGGATGTCCGCCCTCCCTCGGATACTCCCAGATTTACGCCGTGCCTCCTCAGTATTAAGGAAACTTTTAAAGCTGATGCAGATCCGGCTGTTTTCTTTCTCAGCTGCTTCACAGATTAACTTAAAACATCCCATCCCGAATGTGGCCTAAATCACGGCGAATCAATCGAGTAAAACGTATTGAAAATTCCAACTTGGTTTCTGGCAATGCTCATCATGAAATTAATCGGAAGAGAAGGGTCAAGTGTGTTTTATCTCTGTGAAGAATTTTAGGAATTATTTGATTGATATTATTCAGTAACTATATAAAATTCAATCAGCTTTGTTAATCCATAATATGTATATACTTATATATTTCGATTTTGGTAATTTAGTTTGTTGAATATTCTTTTCGTAAAATGCAACTGGAAAAATCTTTCAAGAAAACTACAAAAAATATTTTTCTAGAAACTATGTTACTGAGTATCTTTGCAATCTATTTAAAGATTAAATTAAATTTAAAAAAACGTCTAAAGGCCGTTTTAGACTATCCTATTTCTTGTACAAGGTTTGGTTCAATTTCTGTAATAAATAGGTATTTGGAACAAGAAAATTTTGGGGCTGCAAATATGGTTTAGAAGTAGAACATGTTCTATATTTCCAGATTGTTTTGATTCAATTGAATTTTTGATACAATTTGCTGCATAATTTAAATTGTACAATTGAACCAAATCTTGTACAAGAAATAGGATAGAGTAAAACAGCCTTCTTGTACAAGATTTGGTTCGATTTATTGAACAATTTAATTTATGCAATAAATTATATCAAGCTTTAAAGTGAATCAAAAACTGTCTAGAAAAATAAAACCTGTTCTATCTTCAGCCCAAAAATTTCTTGTTCTAAATATTTTTAGTAGAAATTGAACCAAATCTTGTACAAGAAATAGTCTAAAACAGCCTTAAGATATTGTTTTTCGGCCCTTTTAAGGTTTTCATTTGACTCTGTCTCGTATTTTATTCTGATAAATTTATATCTTCTATTCTTTGCTTTAAACTAAACTTTCAGTGTGATTAATATTGTTGCGCGGAAGTGTACATGTTACGCCATTTAGTAGTTTTGGAAGAAAATTCGTTGCGAATTATCGTCTTAAATTCTTGATCGGACTTGAACATTTCCGGAGAGAGGAGTCCATATATAAAAGCAGCGAGCGAAATTTAAACTCATGGTTAGTCACAAACGTGAAGCAAATGTGTCTACAAATAGCGATAAAAAAGATTAGGAACTATTTGAAATATTAATTTGAACTACAGGTCGTTTGTTGAAACCTTTAAAGATCTTGGCGACTATAAGCAAATAAATTATTTTTAGGGACGGTACTTTCATCATTAATTTACTTTAACTTTTGGTTTATGCCCATGTCTACAATTGTAGAGACAATTGTTTCTATAGGAATAAAGCAAAGATTAAAGTTGTTAATGTAATAAACCGATATGACGTGTGTTCAATAAAAAAGACTGTCAAGTAGACTTGATACTGCGCTGATTGGAAGAATAGTTTATCTTCTTCTCGCTGCTGCTTCATTCAGACTCAATCACGAAGAAACTGCGGGAGTTTCTCTGTAAAGAAAAACGAAGCGTAACGAAATGGTTTCCCCGGAAGCCTTGGAGAAGGCAGACATTGGCCACAGAAGCCTTCAAGTTTATCTAACCTTATATAGTAAACTCAAATGTCACACCTTACAGAATGCTTGACATATAAATAAAGGCAATAGTGTTGTTTCCTTTCTAAATTGGTGCGATGGTAGCAATTTATTTTCTTTTGTGATAGGTGTACGCGTTTCAATACAGAATTCTTTCTAGTACATTGGGTAAGATTGGGGGTAGTCAAAATACATCTAATGGATTCTTCATAATTTCATGTTATGTGAAACTTAAACTGCACGCATAATTTCTTTTTAATGTTCTTCTTCACATTCTTTATCTATCCTTAGACATTTACATTTTTTTTTAAATCTTCTAATCCCTAATTTGAGAATCTCGATGTTTAAAATCCTTTTTATTTTTTTAATTTGAAAAAGATTGTCTTTCAAATGTATTTATAATTAGTCGAGGCTTCGCGAAATTCGGATGTTAACAAATACATACGAAAACCTATGTATTTTCTCACGCTTGGAACTCCGAAACAGTAATGGTAATCAGTGATGGGATTAAATTATTAACGCCAATGTGAATTCAATGAACTGCATGACCCAAATGTTCAGAATTGCGCTCTACTAAGGTTGACATGCGTTTCGAATAAACATTGCTTTTGAATAAACAAATTTTACCGACAAACAGGAATAGCCAATATTTTGTAGATTGCAAATGTAATCTCCGCGTTTAGGTCATGCAATTAAACGTAGGAGGTCCGCATAACAATCAAGCGTCTCGAAACGACCGTATCTAACCTGGTCTGCATCAATATTTGCATTTCATCACACGCTCGATTTGTTTCCCCAAAGGTGTTAACTCCTTTATGAGTTTCCCGATAAAATATTCATCAACCGTGCACTAGAATATTCCTCCCACCGTTACGGGCGGGTCGCAAGTTTAACTCGTTTTTCCTCTAAACGGTGTATGCAACTTTAAATAGAAGTGTATTAGTGTAAAACATTCACTTTGGAATTTTTACTGCAGCACAGGAAACTACTCTGGCAGCTTTTAGATGCAGGCTATTTCCAAATTAAATAAAACTACCTGCAGTGCATTGCATTTACATTTCATTTTTCTGCTACTGTCATGGCAAAAACAGGGGCAATTGAATTATGTAATATTTTTATCCGGGTGCGTATGTACATAATTGTAAATTCAATTTTGTACTGCACTAAAATGACATTACTCAATTATATTTATTTTACATAAACATAAAACTCAACGCTTCGTAATTAATGTTACCCTCGTGATGTAATGACGTTAATTTAAAATAAATTAATACACAATTCAATATAAAATCTATTATGTTACAAAAGCGGTAGATTCTGCTTACAACTATGACAGGTAATAGCATTGCTACTTCACAAAATGTTTAATTTACAAACAATATTATATTTCATAAAAGCCTTGCACATGGACAAGCTCATATCGTCTGCAACATACATTTCTGTATTTTCGGTAACAGAAAACACTGGGACACTGGTACTTTTATTTTGATGATCTTTAAGAAAAAGAATAGTGTTCTTTGGCATATCGTGAGTGTTGTTTCATTTTGTAACGGTTGAATATCCACTCAATTGACAAATGGTAAAATGATAGTGTCTGTTTGTAAAGACTGGTTGGTAGTTACTATATTTCTACCCCCCCCCCCCACCTCGCCGACACTGCACCATTATAATCTGTTGATTTCTACATTAGTCTTCATCGCTGTTCTTTCCTATCCTTCCTTCGCTTATTTCTATTCCTTGTCTGTGTAGCTCTCGTTCTTTTATAGCATCAATATTACTTATACAGTGTTTCCCAAAAGTAACGGATAAATTCTATAAAATGGTTAAGCAAAATGTTCCAGAAAAATGTTCGAACAGGTCGATTTTTAATTTTAAATCATTATTGAACGATGTAATTTTCAACCCCCCACCCTTCAACCCTAAGCGCCAGCAACCCCAACTTTAAAAAATCAAATAGCATAGTACTCCTTGTGATACCTCATGTAATAGCATTTTTTATGCTGAATACAATAAAAAATAGTTTTTTAAAATCGGTTGATAAATAACTGAGATAGTCAACAAAAATGTATTGAATTGAACGTACTAATATTCGAACAGGCTCTAGCAATAAGTGGTAAAAATAATTGCAATTTCTTTGTTGTTAAATGTCAAATAGAATTTATTGACATTACGTAGTGTGTTAGATGTAATTTTCAACCCTCCACCCTTCAACCCCTAAGCGCTAGCAACCCCAACATTAAAAATTCAAATAGCAAAGTACTCCTTGTGATACCTCATGTAATAGCATTTTTTATGCTGAATCAACAAAAAAAGTTCTTTAAAATCGGTTAATAAATAACTGATATATTCAACAAAAATGTATTCAAACGAAACAAAACATAAAACTTAAAAAAAATTGAAAAGCAAAACAATATTAAAATTAAATTAAATGTTCAAATTGCTGTCCATTAATGGCGAGGCAATGTCCTAATCTAGAGACAAACGCTTCTTGAATATTGTTTACCACTTCAGGGGTGACTGAGCGAATTTCCTGTCGAATTCTCTGCTTTAACTCCTCAATATTTGGAGGCCTATTCAAATAAATTTTAGATTTTAAATAACCCCAGAGGAAATAGTCCAAAGGGGTTAAATTCGAAGATCTTGCTGGCCATTCAATAGGTCCCCATCTACCAATCCATCGATTAGGAAATATTTGGTCGAGGTATTCCCGTACTGGACGTGCATAATGAGGAGGTGCACCATCTTGCTGTAACCAAATTCGGGGATCGGGTAAATCAGGATCTTCTGCATTAGGAAACAGTATCGCTGAGACCGGAATTAATTCAAATTGAAGAAAGTTCAGATACTGTTCACCAGCCAACGTTCCAACAAAAAAAATGGTCCAACAATTTGGTTACCCACTATCCCAGTCCACACATTGACCTTCTGGGGATATTGTGTATTTGCCTCCATCATCCAATGTGCATTTTCAACCGCCCAATAACGACAATTTTGTTTATTGACGGTACCGTTTAAGCAAAATGTTGTCTCATCAGAGAAAAGAATATTTCTAATGAATGCAGGATTTGCGTTAGAGAGTTCCATCATTGTCTCGCAAAATTGCGCTCGTCGATCAAAATCATCATCGGATAGCTCTTGTACCAAGTGCACTTTGTAGGGATGAAATTTTTCCTTATGAAGAAGTCTGTAAACTGCATTTTTTGATGTATTAAAATATGAAGCGATTCCCACGAGGGTTGAATGTGGATTTTCCTGCACCATTAACATGGCATCCAATTGTCTGTCTTCATCTAAAGCCTTTGGACGTCCGGCTTTAGGTTTATCTCGTACATGTCCAAGATCGCGAATTTTTTTTTCAATTCGACTTATAGTTGATTGCGATATTGGAGGACGGTTTGGGTGAGTTTCATTGAACAAAATACGAACTTCTTCATGCGTCCGAATCCAAACCCAATCATAATCAAAATTTCGATTCTTTCGGTTTCAGTAAGTTTCATTTTTGCTATCTAATCGTTAAGCACTACGTAATGGTAATAAATTTTATTTGACATTTAACTACAAAGAAATTGCAACTGTTTGAAGCACTTATTGCTAGAGCCGTATCAACGCCTGCTCGAATATCGGCACTTTCATTTCAATACATTTTTGTTGAATATCTCAGTTATTTATCAACCGATCAAACTTTTTTTATTGTATTCAGCATAAAAAATGCTATTAAATGAGGTATCACAAGGAGTACTATGCTATTTGAATTTTTAAAGTTGGGGTTGCTGGCGCTTAAGGGTTGAAGGGTGAGGGGTTGAAAATTACATCTTTCAATAAAGGGTTAAAAATAAAAATCGACCTATCCGAGCATTTTTTTGAAACTTTTTCTCAACCATTTTATAGAATTTATCCGTTACTTTCGGGAAACACTGTATACTTGTTGTTCTGTATTTCTTTTTCTATTTTTGCCCTAACTACTTCATCATCACCAAAACCACATTGTGGTTTTCTAAACACAATATTAAATTTTATTAAATTCATGTGTTAAGTAAAGAAGAAAAAAACTTAACAGAAAGTAACAAAGACCTTATCAGGCTACTAACTGACAATAATTTCAGTAAGTAGAAAATTAATTCATGTTTAAGCGACTTGGATATTTCATCTGAAACAAATATGTTGAACGATACTGTGATTGAAATTATCGCACCAAAACCGGATCAAGGAATGCAAGAACCGGGACGCAATACGACAACAGTTGAAGAAAAAATTTGCCGAAAAAAACAAAACTCGGCAGACCTGAAAAAGCGCACGCACAAGGTAAACAACAGCGCTCTTCCGAATATGAATTTAGACGACAATTTTAAAAATAATGATGCCCCGACTAAAAATTCAGTAGCTAAAGAAAGAAACCTTGAATAAATATGTCAATCCGGAAAAGGATTGGAAGGATTGCACAGGGACGCCCAAAACCAGTCGGAAGGACGAACCGAAAACTCTCAAAATAGTGATAATGATGATTTTGTTCCTGTAATTAATACAAGAAATTCAAAACGTAAAATTCCAATCCAAGGCTCTGCAGTACCTTTAAAAGGAGCAACAAAATACGCGCGTTTGCATATTTACCGATTGGACAAAAATACCACAGAAGAAGATGTTGTCGAACATCTAAAAATTAATAACTTCAACAATGTAATTTGTAATAAACTACTAAGCAAACATCCTGAGGAATACTCGTCGTTTAAAGTCTCAATTCCATTTGATGCTTTGGATAAAATTAAAGAACCTTCGTTGTGGCCTGTTGGAGTATCCATCAACCGTTTTTTATTGAATATCCCGCAAAAAAGCAGTCCGAAAACTTAAATTCCCCATCTACGGGAGACAAACTTCTCATTTATCACCAAAACGTACAGTGTTTAAAAACCTGTGTCAGTAAACTAGAATCTGTAATTTCAAGTTTATATAATTGTAGTGTAATGTGCTTAACAGAACATTGGCAATATGATGAATGTCTGCCTTTGTTAAACTTCGAAGAATTCTGCCTTGGAGGGAGCTACTGCAGACCAAGCAATCGTCACGGAGGATCGGCTATATATGTGCGAAATACAATTAAATTTAAGGAATGTTTGAATGTCCGTTACTTGACAGAATCTCATATTTTTGAAATTTGTGCAATAGAATTAATCTTAGATCACTTCAGATTGCTAATAATTTGCATATACTGTACACCGAATAGTGATTATGGAACCTTTATAGATAAAATGAATCAGCTACTTAAAAATGTACTTAAATTTAATCCATATTATGTTATTTTAGGGGACTTTAACATAGATATTTTAAAAAATTAGAAAGCAAACGCTTTAAAGATATATTATGCAGTTAAAGTGCTAAATCAACAATTAATGAACCAACTAGATACCACAATAAAATTGGTACTTGCATAGATAATATTATATTATAATATTATCATACAGTATGGTGATAAAGTAACGCACCAAGCAAGAAAACACCCTTAGCGTTGACTTTTTCGAAAAATGCTCGGACAGGTCGATTTTATTTTTAAAAAAGGCATCTTTTACTACCAATTTTAATTTTATGTCAATTACCACTTTTGCGCCGTGACGTCATTGACATTTTTTTTAAATGACAACCTATTTTTTTGAAAATGTCATTTGATAGCACCCATTTTTCTGAGTACAAAAATGTTAATGAACCACTATGTTGCTAAGAAAATTTTGAAAAAAAAAAATTATTAAAAAATGGAAATGTGATTTTTAATCTTAATAAAATTTCAACCTAAAATAATACTTTCTTATAAAAACATAACAAAATAACTCGAAGAACTGGAACTGGAACTGGAAGAACTGAAAAGTACTATTGTCAAATTGGAAAACAAAAAATGTTCTGGCATTGACGAAGTACCCATGTTACTTGTAAAACGCTGCAATGATTCAATTGTGGGGCCTCTATGCCATTTGATAAACGAATCTTTTAACTCTGGTGTTTTTCCTGAAGCACTTAAAACAGCTGTAGTAGTCCCAATCCATAAAAAAGGTGATACCGAATCAATTGAAAACTACAGGCCTATTAGCCTATTATCATCGTTTTCCAAAATTATTGAACATATAGTATCTCGTAGATTAATAAAATTCCTCCGGAAAATCAATGTACTCAGCGATACGCAACATGGTTACTTAAATGGAAAATGTATAGAAACAGCTCTCTGTACTCACTTAGAATCTACATATATTATCTACACTTGAACGGGGAGATATTGCTTGTGGTCTGTTCCTAGATCTGTCAAAGACGTTCTATAGTATTGACCATAGCATATTGCTAACAAAGCTTCATCACATAGATGTACGAAGTATAGCAAAAGATTGGTTTAAATCCTATTTCTCCAATAGAAAACAGTTAGTCAAAATACAGAGTGACAATAGACAGACGTTCTCAGATCTGGTCTCGACAGATCTAGGAAATCCACAAGGCGGAGTTTTGGGTCCGTTGTTATTTGTTATTTTTATCAATGATATAAACAAGTGCTTAGGCGATTCTCAGTACACAATATTAAATTATGCTGACGACACTAATTTGCTTATTAAAGGAAAAACTTATCCAGACATCACAAACGAATGCAATATTTATCTCAATAAACTCATTACCTGGTTTAACTCTAATAGACTGCTACTTAATACTAACAAAACCAGCTGTTTGATTTTTAGATGCAGTAATAATATCCCTGCTCCTAATAATATTAAACTGGACAATTGTACAATGAATGTATCAAGGAGCACTAAATACCTTGGAGTACATATTGATGAATGTATAACTTGGTCATCACACATAAATTCTCTATGTAAGAGTCTGAGTAGTGTATGCTACGCTTTGAGAATTCTTAAAGATACAGTGAACACAGATACCCTAAAGTCTATTTATTACGCCAATTTTTATTCAAAACTGAGATTTGGTATTGTGTACTGGGGTAAATGCGCAGATAGTAATCGCGTATTTACTATGCAGAAGAAAGCGATTAGAATCACATTCAATCTAAAGGGCAATGAAACATGTAAAAACATATTTCATAAAAACCAACTGCTGACTTTTCATGGCCTTTACATATTCGAATGCTTACTATTTCTACACAAGTACAAAAATTCATATATTGAAGAATCGTGCACATTCGGGCATAACTACAGTACACGAAACAAAATGGACTATCGCTATCCTTTGCATAGGCTTGCAAAAACTGAAAAAGGACTATTATATTCGAGTATGCGTTTGTTCAACAATCTTCCTAGAGAAATAAAAACTGTAACCGATTATAAATTGTTCAAAAAAACTGTGTTTCAGCACCTTGTCATTAAAGAACCATCTCTATAAGGGACTATTTACACGAGTAAAATTTTATGTATTTTACTTTGACGTTTTCTCTCACTTGCATGTACTATTATATTGTATATTGTATTTGCATATGACGGAAATAAAAATATATTATTATTATTATTATTATTGTTATTATTATTATTATTATTATTATTATTATTATATTTATTTTCCTAAATCTGAAATTTGCATGCTTTTATTATTTCGTTTTTGGATATATTGAACCGGATTGTACTCAACAGTCCCCTTTCTTTCGCATTAAAATTTTCAGACGCTCTATCCTTGTAAGGGAAGTTATTCCAAAATTCTGATTGCCTACATAATTTGCTCCTTTTTTTACTTAGTATTGATCTGAGCCTAGTGGGCACCCTGATTTGTTATGTGAAACACGATCTTCTCCAGTTTTTCTTATTCTTTGTTCTCTTCTTCCAGCATGGCAGGTTTATTTTCTTCATCCACCTCTCTCCGCCAAGTTATTTAATGTTCTCGCACCACTTTGGTAATCTTTTGGTGCACCGTTCTGGAAAATAAGTTGTAAGTTATTTGACAAAATAATTTGTGTTTCAAATTTTCTTCTTTCCAGAAATTTACATGCAATCTCGAACGACTACTTTCGAATAATTTACCTTTCAGCAACTAATTTCGATAGTTCTTAACATCCATAGCTCCCTCAGTCATCAGATTAAAGATTTTTCATTGCGCAATGGAATAAGTGGTTATTACTGTTTTGTAAATTTTAAATTCAAATAATCCGGACTTTATTTTATTTTCAGTTCAGTCAAGTCAGAATACGCGCACATTTAATTCTTAGCGATATCCTCGTCGTATTTCTTCTTTTATAAAACAACCTCTTCAAATTGAATTCTTCTCTTGCACTTTTTGATCCTCTTTATCAATTTTGCTCAATAATTAAAAAGTTACTATGGTGTCCACAGTCAATAAGACTCCAGATCGAAGAAGGTATACAAAATTTTTAAGTATATAACAAAAACATGTATTCTTATTTCCTACTCTTGCG
Organism: Dorcus parallelipipedus; assembly: GCA_958336345.1. NCBI lineage: Eukaryota > Metazoa > Arthropoda > Insecta > Coleoptera > Lucanidae > Dorcus > Dorcus parallelipipedus. The sequence goes on from OY284475.1 coordinate 47,567,296, forward strand.
TTTAAATTATAATTCAAAGTGACGAATTCATCTAAAAGGCCTTTTTACTTGATATTAAAATTTTTGCCCAGTTCGTAGTACAATGTTTGTTTTATTGTATCTAAGAAAGAGACTTAAGCAACTAATATTAATAAAGCCTATAATATGTAAAAAAAAGCATCAATATTGCCGGACTAGATGTTAACTGTCGGAGCAGTTTCTATTTTTATAGAACTTTTGCAACAAGCCTCTTCACAGAGGTAATTTGATGTCTCCAGAATATCGAGTTTTGTCTTTTTTTACAATTTTCGTTTATTATTATTAAAACCTCGTATGACTGTGTCAGAGATAATAAATGACCCAAAGGATTCTAACTGTTGTATTTTTATATTTATGTTATTTATATTATTGTGAGAAATTAGTTTCTCCGACAGTTAAAATTAAGCATACATACACTGTGCATACAAATATGTAATTCTGCAGCAATGTGAAGTTTAAATTGCCGGCGACGAATGAATTTCACGCCCGTACGAAATTAATAACTGCTAAATGAATAGCACAACGCGACAGGTATGAAAATTATTAAATAATCCCTGAAATATCTGCGAGCACTGTAATAACTAATAAATTCCACTTCCCCATTATTCAAGCACCTGTCCACCGTTCTTGCATGACGGGCTGGTTTCAATCGGATTCCTATCTTGAAATTTTGCATGTTGACTATATCAGGCATCTTGGCCGTCTTCCAGGGGTTCATTAAATGTGAACGTCGGCGTTAAACGCCGAATTAAGTCGACAATAAATCGCGGTTTTATTAATTGGCTGCACCCAGTCGAGTAATTTGTACATCACCAGGAAATCGTGTTAAGACACACGTTAAAAAGCTTTGAATTTACAAATTGAGTCACATTTCTAAAAACTATGTAAAATTATAACTAATAGAATAATAAATAATGACAAAAGAATTATTTTTGTTTTTGAACAAATTTACAAATTGATCACGACTTTAATGTCGCACTGATCTTTCAAACAGCTTATTTATGATTTATTTTTGACAAGTTTTGATCAGCTAACAATGTAATAATTCAATTACTAGTTTTTTTCACGCTATACACTTTGATGTAGTATGTGTGTTCATTAGTGATCTTGTGTCATCTTACAAATTAATTAGAGTAAATTGCTGTGCTACATAATACCCTTGCCGGTCAAAAGGATGATAAAATAATTAATTGACTAATTAAATAAAATACACTTTACCTAATAAATTTAGATTAAAAAACAGCTGCTTAATTAAAACAGTTTCAAAATACTCTGTGGCTTCTCAATGATAAAATCCTACTATGCATATAAAACGAATTTCTCTTAATTAATGATGGTTATAATTTTACCAATTATATGCACTTTTGCAAAGAGAAATATCTACGAATTTCCAAGTGAACTGAGTTATGTTGCCGGCAATTACGGTCGTAAAATTAATAAATTGCAAATGAGACAGTTATACTACGGTCCTCGTGTAAATCTGCGACGTAACATCTGCGATCTTAAGCAGAAATTTAAACTTAGTTTCATAACGTAAGATTAAAATTTAAAGTCCTCATAAAATATTTCCAATGTAAGTTTACTGCCTCGCTTCCGAAAGAATAAATGAAGACAGACAAGAATGCACGTCATTTCTGTCAGGCTGAATCGGAAAAGCGTTTCATCCGGAGATTGAAGTAGAGAGGAAAGAGCTGGAATTGTCAGCTGGGTGGAAACTAATGTCATAATCTGCTTTAAATGCGTTGAAGTACTTTATGATATAATGTAACGGATTTGTAAAGTAGTTTTTTGCTAGCAAACAAGAAATGCGATGGCCTCAGAAAAGAACTTAGCATATCGGACACACCGTGTGAATTGCATACATATTCGAAATGTGAGTACAGTTTTCTCTTGGGTTATAAACATACATGTACGAGTAGGTATGCAAAAATCTGTGCAACTAATTTACTAACATAGGTTGGCTGTATTTTAAGCAGAAAAGTATAACAAACACCAAAATATTCAAAAATTGAACAAAGGAGATAAAGTTTGATTACTGTCAAATGGAATTAAAAAGTAATAACTATTAAATGTGGTAGTGAGTCTTCATTTGCAGAAATCATTTTAATCATTAATCGTAAACGAATTTCAAGAAATGCTTTTAAATGTATTTTCCTTGACAGAAAATCTTGTATTTCAAAGTAATTAATTAAATACATGCAAGGACTAAGCATGTAATAATGATAATGGTCGGCATCGTTTCATCCAAAACAACTACTTGAACATTTTTACGACGGCAACCCCTTCGCTGCAAATAAATTTAATTAAAGCGATTTAATCAAAAAGTTTTAATTTCCTGCGAGTTTCAAATTAAAAATAATATTAAATAACTTCACGTTTCCGCTGTTCTTAAACTTGTACAAACATTAACGAACGTAAACGAGAACGTCCTCACTTAATTTGTGTTACGTGCTCTCTAAACTTTTCTGTGTAAAGGACGGAATTTATTTTTTTATCGAACGAATTGGAGTAATTTTACACGAAATGCGAATGAATCTTTTCAAAATTTCATTTTAATTTTAATCAAATATTTGAAATTTTAAACATATTACCTAAGATTTGTTTTTAGTATTAACGAATGTGCCAATCTGTTTACTCTGGTTGAGACGTGTTTGCATTTTTTTAAGTAAATTTTCTATAAAAGACAGAAACAGAACATCAATTTACATCATCTATTTCGAATTAATTATTCTGAAATGAATAATCCTTCCACATCGGTATATGGAAAGACATTCATAGTCTTCCGTAAAATTACTGTAATCTTGTGACTATGCCATTGAGAAAATATTTTATGTATACTTACTAGTGTGCATTTATTAAATATCAAAATATTTTATTCTTCAACGTAGACTTGTCTTAATATAAATGCACTTATTAGTACAAACTTGGAAAACCTCTAAACCTTTCAAGAAACGTTCCTTCTTGCTTTGCAAACTGCCTTCCACGATCCCACGGTGTATTATATCTCCAATCGAAAAAAAATACCAAACTCATTCAAGAGTCTCTAGAGTTCTCTAGAGTTCCGACTCATTTTATTTTAATCTAGTCGTTAATGCGCGAATAAGTATCGCTATGTATTACCATAAGTCTTTATATAGTTATACTGGAATCCACAAGCATTCATGTGATTGGTTCTTGCTCTTAGGTGAAAACCACAACTGTTAGAAAAAAGAAGAAGAAGAAAATGAAGCAATACTATCCAGTATCAAAGTAATCAAACGTGATTACTCCACGGCTATCCGAAAAAATGAGGAAGCAACTTTAGAAATATAGAATGCTTCTATTCCCTCGATTATTGTTTTGTTTTGCATCACCAATGGTTATAACACTCCTCAAGAAGACAATACTTTTTTCTTATATAAGACGAGGCCGTTTTGAGCATGATGCTTCTGCTCTGTCACTGAAAGATTAGGAGATCACTTCCTCGGCGGTTGTTCTTTAATACATCTTGGTTTAGAGCTGCATTGGTTTATTCAACTCCGTTCGCTCTATTTACTCTTTTCATACTTTTGTATCACTTTTACTTGTATCTAAACAGCTTTGCTCAACTCAGCTAATATTCTTAAGCCCAGTTGTACAATTCCAGCTTAACTTTAAACTTAAGCTTAAACCTTAAACAACAATAATTGAAATAATCGTTGTTAAAGGTTTACTCTTCAGCTTAAATTTAAACTAGCATTGTAGAACTAAGCCTAACAATAAGTAGTACAGGCGTTTGATTTTAAGATCGCAGCGCTGCCGCGGATAAATTTGAACCTCTGTAAGCTATTCGGAATTTTTGTAATGCACGTGTTTAAGTGCGTACCAATACAAATACACAAGTTGATTTAATGTAAATATCATATATAACACAATCCTGATACATCATATACTCAGAATCGACGCCAAAACACGAGATGTTATGTAGCATATAAGGGTTTGTTTAGTTGACACCAGGTGGCGAACGCTTACCTGCAAACTTCAATAGCTTAGAATTTATTGCCGCTATGTGTAAGCAGGTTTGAGCTAGGGTCTCTATATTTGATTGACATTTAACTTTTTGTTAGGGTTTAGATATAACATGTCAGATTCTCCATCCTTATGGTCACTTATGAAATAGCTACTCTACTACTCTACTACTCTGAAGCTATCCCATACAATCGAGGATGAAACGTAGCTTCGATTTTCAAACAAGTCGCAATTTCGTAAAAAGTGTTATCAATTAATTTGACTTTATATAAAGACAGATTTATTGGAAAGAAAACATTGAGAAACTGTACCAAATGTGCGAAATATTTTCAAATTAAACTGTAGGTGAAATCATAACACCATAAAATAAATTCTAATTATCTAGCTGTTGTTTCAGTATGGTGAAAAAATGGTCAAAGGTCAAAAAAACAGACCCCATAACATCAAAGGTGCTAACAGACAGTTTCTCGTATCTGTTGTAACATTAATTTGTGTCCAAATCGGCATATAATCTGTGATGTGATATACGTACGCATTCATACGAATTCTTGAATGTTTCAAATACTCGTTTCAATCCAATTTGATGGTTCAATAATAGGTCTACTCCTGCAACGTTCTGGACTAGTTTGAAACTCTTAAATATTTAAAATCCATCGAATTAATCACCGCTTTCAAGAACTGCCTTAAATGTGAAACTTTGATCGGCGCATGCTTCTGACGGTTTCGACCAGTCAGGGACGGCAATATGAAACATCTCAATTATGTATGAAACACATTGTCGGTCAAATGACACCGCGGCTCCTTTGGCAGGCCATAGTCCGTTTGATGAAATCTCCCGCATCACATTTTCGCACGTCTCTCGGATGTGCATTGGCCATCGCGTTCATGTGATTTGAAGTTACTCGATTTTTTTTTGTAGGGATATGTGAAGGGAAAGGTTTACACTACCCATCCACAAAATATTCAACAACTCAAACTCGAAATCCAACTCGTCATCGGCGAAATTCCGAGAGACATGTGCGAAAATGGGAGATTTCATCAAGCGGATTGTGGCCTGCCAAAGGAGCCGCGGTGGTCATTTGGCCGACATTGTGTTTCACACATAATTGAGATGTTTCATATTTTCATATTTAATAAACATTTCAGAATTTCCTTGAATATTTTTAGTTTTGTCCCAATAAAATTATAAACAATTTAAGTAGCGACATCTTGCAATCGCTTTTTGACCTAACTTTCACATCGCAAGGGCGAATAACCTGGACAGATCGGTTTGGTTTGCAGTGGATTTCTCGAGCTACGGTTCTGCTGACGAAGGCCCAACTAGACCTGAAACAGCTGTACAGAGCATGCTCGAGGAATCTGCACAAAATTTTAATAAAATTTTAGGTAACCCGTATTGGTAAACCCTTTATAATATCGTTAACTGCATCGATGTTTTCGGTCTTTCCGATCTCTTTTCATTTACAAAGAAAATTTATTTCTCTTTGTCATATGCATTGATAATCAGAGTGTTAAATATGTCTTCATAAATCTGCCACTTAATCCCTTTACATGGAGGTACTTAATGATTGCTGGTTATTAAAACTTATACATTGTTTGAATTACGTTCAACATATTTTGACATTTTATTGCACGGAAATGTTCCAGCTTGTTGAAGTAAAATTTCGCAGTGACTTTTAAATCTTTAAATTTATTACTATGGCAAATGTGATTCCCTTTACTCTAAAGTATTGATATGAAAATCCCCTTGTATTTATGAGCCCATTTTCTAACGGCTCAAAGTTTGAAGGAGACACCTTCCACAAGAAGCAAAAGTCAATGTAAAAATTTTAATTATCGAGATATTTGTACCGACAATTGTTTAGGTTAATTTGTTATTTGTTTCTTTTCTAGATCAAGCATCAGTAACAGGGAATATGGAACGTAATGTTAGTTATTTCATTTTCTTTGCAACAGTTTTTAGAAGATCGAAAAACCTTTCATAAAATACTCGTGCAGAAAAAGCAGCCAATTCAAGATGTATTTGCCACGTGTTGATCGTGAGCAGTGCGCCGAAGAGTGTATAAAATTTTCAAATTGCAGCAAACTACAAGCAAACTTGAAATCGTGCAGTATAACCCGATAACATCATAAATGAAGTAGATTCGCTAAAAGTGGTGATTGAATCAGAATCAGACATAACGAAATGACCATCAATAGGGAGGTGGGAGTGGACGAGTCGTCGGATAAAGCTGTCAGGGGTAGCATTGCGCGCGGCTCGGGGCGGTTTAAATCAATAACGAAAGCCGTGGCTCAGGTTGCGCGCCTGAATTAACCCGTCAGTTCTTCCACGACACCACGTGGCTTCTTCAAGTGCTCTCAAACTTGGTTTCGTAACATTTTATTTGCACGTGCAATCAAGGTGTTGTAACACGATCTACGTTGGGCTTGGTTCAATTTAAAAAACTTGCAATACAAATATGATAATCCGACAAATTTTTTCCAAAAGAAATTCTTAAAATAAATAAAAGATCGCTTACAATCACTTTTTACACAGTTTAGTAATTGACCCCTATTTGGGGTACAATTTAAGGAAAAATCTCACGTTTCTAACTGAGGACGACGCTATTACGCGAATTCTCCTTCGAGTGTGTTCCAAGAATCGAATTTATTTCACGCAGCACTCGAAGAAAAAAGAAATATTCTGATAGTCGAGTAATGCAATGGGGGAAAACGCGTGACACAACCGCTAGAAAATTTGCAAATCAATACGAAACGTAAGCTTTTATATAACATCCATGAAAATGTAATGCGCGATGACAGCGGAATATCAAGATATTCTGTTATGTAAATGGGCTCTTATAGCTCGGAAAATATTGCCCTATTAAATCGAGTAATGCTGTCGGAATGAATCTATAACATCATAGAAATCAATCATCACATATTAGTGACACAAATTGATAAATTGAATTTGGATTTTATACTTCTCTGTCTTTACGATTTTAATACTTAATTAAAAGCAAATGCACATAAAATTGATTACTTTGATTGTCCTCGCCTGTATTATGAAGAATATTTTATTGAAGTATGTATGTAATTACTAATGCAGGATGTGAGACTGTGTATTTGAAGCTATCAAGTACAGGTAAACAAAAACTACTTCATCTCCGATACCATTGAACTTGCATTTAATATAAAATCGGATCTCTTGCAGTGACAGAGTAACATGCTGATTTTGGAATTTTCCTGCGGCGAATTTCGATAAGTTCACGTAACGTATGTCGGCCAGAAAAGGATAAAAATGCTGAAAAGGAATTCAGTCGAACAAATGCAAGGAGCGGATTTATCCGTTCATATTCTGCGCGCTGAACGATGTCTCTTTGACATAGATGTGACTACTGAAATATCATCGTAATATATTATGCGCATCTCGGCGAATATGGCTCGTCTGTGTGTAAAATCTTTATTATTATTGTGTCTGGTCCTTTCTGTTGGCATTAGTCGACAAAATTAAAATTCACATAAGAATGAGGATAAAAGAGTATGAATAGTATTTATTGAGTAAAAATATGTATATCATCTTTTGGTTTGCGCATGTACCTACTCAAAAGGTTTCTCCTTCCATTTTGCATAAAGAAGGTGAGGCAGCAATAAATATTTAAAACCTTCTGAAAATAAAGTAATCATGCCCAAACTTTACAAGGTAGCAAAAATTCCATCGCTCCCCTTTCAAACTTAATTATGACTGCAGGTAACGAACGCTAATACAATACACACATACTTTCATAAAGTCATATCATATGGGAAACTCTTTTGCTATTGATTCTTGCGAAAAGATTTTATTAATTAGTGCATCAATCAAAACAAAAGACACCACAACCACATCTAGCTAATCTTTTAAAATTCGGCGAGAAATTCGAAAAATCGTAAAATGCCATAGTTCGTATAGTTCTAATCTTTTTCTTGTAAAACAGATACAGGCGGACAATATTAAGTGCGACCAATAACGTACAGTGTCCAAAGACAATATTTTACAGAAAATATTATCGAAAATGTCCTTTCTGTAGAATTTTGCTATCTGTGGCTTCAAAATTCAGGTATTGTCGTAAATCCTTAAAAGACGAATATAGTTGATTCTTTGATTTGTATTACAAACACCATCAACATTAAAACATTGCCTTAAATGCGATGTTCTTTACAGAAAATAGAAATTTTGCTTTAAAAAACACATTTATATTACACTGCGCTTTTAATAAATAAACATAATTTGTTTCCATTTGTTTTTTTTAGTACTATTATTTTTTAACGTTTTCATTTTCCAATCGCTTAGCAGTATTTTTGACGATGTATTTAATTATTCTGATCAATTTGGATCAATAGTATCATTATTATACTGGGAATAATCTACTTACAATATTTTCGCGAGAATAATTTAAAGAATTTTGTTTTGTGTTTATTAACTACACAACATCTGTCATCAATGTCATGTTAAATTAAATACATTTTAAAAAATGAATCGCAAACGCTTTAGTTCTGGCGTCAGTGGATGAAATTAATATAAAAATTCGAAACATTAAAAAATAATCTTCCGCATATCACTCGAGATTTCGCTAATTTAGAAAATAATTCTCCAGATTTTTTCTCAAACTTGTTGCCATTTGGCATTTGGCAATACCCACCCGAGCCCTATGGGCTCTCGTGACTATTGCCTGGCAACAAGTTTACGAAAGAAAATCTGTGGAATTATATTATTTTCAGTTTATACTCAATCTCTTATGATATTTCGTATAAAAATAAGACAGTAAAGTGCTTTTTTATGCAAAAATATTCTTTACAACATATGAAATGTGAATTTTAATATTTCAGATATATTGTACTTTTCCGTATGTTATGAACTTTATGAAGGACACTACGATAACTACGGTTATCTACCTAGAAATGAAACAAAAGAGCGTCGAAGTTAAACCAATTATTAAAAACTAGCTGTGACATTTAGACACCGCGCAGATTACAGACTTACTATCGGCCGATAGTTGCTTCTGAATCAAGTTACGACAAGTGTGATTTCGTGGCCTCTAATAATTTAATGTACAGCCACGTATCACATTTCTCGTAACTTGATACAGAATAAACTATCGGCCGATAGTAAGTCTGCAGTCTGCGCGGGGTCTTAGAAGTACATGTACCAAGTCGTGTTTAGTTTGTGCCATTTATAGAGATTTGGAGAGGTTTAGATATTTATAAATAAAATGAATAAACTTGAGGTGGAACGTCGCAGGTCATAAAGTTCCTGACGCAAGAAGGCAATAGCCCAAAAATTATTTATGAAAGAATGGTTGCTGTATATGAGGAAGATCCACCAACTTATTTTCAAGTTAAATTTTGGCCTAAACTCTTTCGATGGGGTAGAAAATCAGTTAACAATGACCAAAAGTTCGGATGACCCGTGGCAGCTCGAACTGAACAGATTAAAAATATTGTACTGCAAAATCGGCATATAAAGTGTTATTGCTGTGTCCTGAAAATTTTGCATGACGATTTGGGGTGTGATAAAGTTGTCTGGATGTAAATTCCTAGATTGCTTACACCTGGCCAAAAACTGGTCAAAAGAAACATTTCTCTAGAAAGTTTGGCCGCGTTAGAAAAACACAATTTTCCGAAGAAAAACTGATGGCAACAGTTTTCTGGGAATTTAAAAACTGCTCTGAAAGAAAAACGCCCACATTCTTATTCGCAAGAAACTTGTTGCTGCAGGTTCATAAGTCCAGCAGTTAATCAATGACTCTGGATTCATCGACTCTGCATCTATCTTAAACTCTGACTTAGCTCCATCAGACTTCTTTTTATAAAAAAAATTAAAAAAGCTTCTCAGGGGAAAGCGTTTTGCTTTTGATGGTGCACTTAAATAAGCTGTTGAACAATATTTTGCAGAGTTGTCGAAGTAATTTTTTCTGAAGGTATGGGACAATTGGAAAAAAGATAGAATAAGTATAATATATGTGTTGAAGGAAGTTATATAGAAAATGAAAGGGTTTTTTTTTCATGGCTAGGTAGATAACATGTAGATAATGTTCGTCTCCTTAAATAGAATATTAAATAAACTTGGTTCAAAAATGAACACAAATTTAATGTAAATCTGAATTAATTCATCATTAATTATTCAGGGTGAGTTTTTAAGTTCCCCTTCTTCCATAGCTCATTTATAGAACGAGGCAGAATTTTTCTCTCACAAGGACATCCTACCTATTGAGCACTATAACCTAAAATTATTTTGATACATACAAATTGATTCGATGTAGTTCCTGAGCTTCAATTGTCTTAACTAACATTTGGTTTAATAAAATCTGAATACTGGAACAAAAAAAATTTACCGATTTTCATTTATTTGTTAGGTCATTAATTTATTATTTGTATAATTTTTTTAAGTAAAATAATTGTTACGTTAGGTAATTATTTGCAAACACTGATGATTTCTTTATTGAGAATTACATCGAATCAATTTTAAAACATTTTAATTACAACAAAGTAAAAGAACTGTATTGGAACAAAAATATGATGATTATAATGCAATAAGAGTCTGTAATCAATTGTAAACTTGATATTATCCATCTGTTTTATGAAATAGAGAGCGCTATGTTAAAGAAATTAAAATACGGTACTTTAAGAAACTCTTTAATATTGATTTTAGAATAAAAATATAAAAAATTTATTATAGCAAAATCTGTAAGGATTAGATCCAGAAAACCTATAACAGAATTGAAGAGGAACATGAACACTGTCTATTCATAAAAAGAGATAAGCATTTATGAATAACGGCAGTTTGAAAATCTGACAGTTGCACAGGCTTGAACATTTGAAAAAACAAATAAAACTAAAAGAATTTATATCTAGGTTATTCATCATACCTTAATTTATAACACTACCGATTTTAATTGCTTTACGACAAACATTACGTTTAGAGTTAGTAAACGGTGAGCAGATAAAAATGAGATAGGGCGGTGGAAAGAAAATGCATATCTGTGATTAAATAAAAAGTCGATAAATTTGACAGTCCATGGATGTATTACATTAATTAATTCAGTTAATCACAGACGTTGCACCTCTAATCTGATTTTTATTTGCTCACTTTTTATTTCAGAAGAGAAGTAGAAAATCAAACCGTTTTCAAAAATTTTTAATTTATTCTTAGCTGGTTAGATAAATATAAGTATTTTATGTGCTACTGTTTAGAGGATCAAGTATTATGTCTTTCTATAATACACAGGCTGTTCCATTTAAAAAAATCCTGCTGCATGCTGCCATTATTTAACGTAACACTCTGAATATATCAAAATAATTTTAGGTTATAGTGCTCAACAAATGAACTATGTAAGAAAGGGCGCTTAAAAATTCACCCTGTATATAATAATTTATAAGTCATCTGTGTTTGTAGAAAGAAATTTTCGTGTTGATCTTTCATCTAAGCTTCCTTTTGCTCATTTTTCTTTCTGTGATCTAGTAATTGTGTGATCTGTGATTAGTAATTGATTAGTAATTGTGATCTGTGATTAGTAAAATAATGAAATTTTAATATTCTATTTCATATTTCAATAAAACAAATTTAACAACAATCATAAATTAAATAAACTTAATATAAAGGTATAAACAATAAAATTGTTTTATAGAAATGTCAATTGGAATATGAAATTAGCTTTAGCAAATTTAACGATGTTTCTGCATTAATGTTTCCCTTGGCATTCCTGTATCTTTTTTCCTTCCAAAAAATTCTCTGCCACCTTTGCAACTTTTCTTAAAATTTTCTGTCTACCTAAGTTTCATATTTCGGATTTCTTTATAAATACAGCAATTAATTTTTTCTATACATCTACTGTCTTTCAATAATCTCCAAACTTTTTTTTCTTTTTACAATTATAGTTATTTTACTGTCGTATATTTTTTCATTTCTTTAAAAAACTGCTTTTTTCAGCTTTATTCCGGTTCCTATTTTCAATATCTCACTTTTGTTCTGGTTTATAAAATACACAGTTTTTATGCTATAATTATTAACAACAACAAGCGATAGAAAGATGTCGCTACTTTAATGTCCAATAATTATTAACGTCATAATGTCGCTGTAAGTTCCTCATCATCGATTTATCGATATCCACTACACCTAGGTAACTTTTGTACATTATTTTCTGTTTGCTCACTTAACTTTTCTGGTTGTTAGTAATAAATTAAGCAGTAATATTAAGGAGGGCCTTAGCCACTAAACTAGCTCATTTAGAAATATCACATGTGGTTTTCCTTATAATCATTTTAACCATGTTTACTAGTTTCAAATAATTTTTCCGTCAACTCCAGTGATTTTTCACGAAATTTTCCGATCCTATATTCAAGCCCGATTTTACAATCATCGGATAAACTGAGTATAACACTATTCTTGGAATAACGTGACGTAGATAAGAAATAATGTTAGGATATTCGACTATCGACGGATAGTTATTCTGTCCTTATTCTACAATTGTAAAACTGGACTTATGAAACCTAAATTAAATCTGGCAAGAACAATAATAATGAAATAACAGTAACAATAATTTAATAATGAAGATTTAAGATTTGTCTTTGGGGTTGCTAAGAAGAAGACGTGAAGTTTCGTTAAATGTTTTATGTAACTCCAATGACAAATCTTAAATCTTCATTATTAAATTTTATGGCTACTAATATCAATCATACTTACCAGAGAAAAGTAACACTAATAATGAAATAACAGTATTTTTTGTCTTACAGCATTATTCAAATCACTTCTTAATTTAGTTAATTATAATTTAATAATATGCAATTTTTTTCTCCAGCCATTCTGAAGATTGTGTATTTCATGCTAACAAAGTATTTAAAATATTTGTAAGAAAATCATCGAAGTGTATAATAAATATTTCAGAAATATTTCATTGTGGTTAAAACTTTATCTTCATAACTGAAGCGAATGAACCCATCCGTTCACCAAATTATTTCTAAAGCGCTGTTCTTAAAAAGGTTTATTATAACATACTTTTGCGTTTTTGGAGAGCCTTTCCAGTAATTGGAAATTTCTTTTGTTACCCTTGCTTGGCGCTCGGCAACTGGCTTCTGTAAACCAGCTTAATACATAATACAAAAATAGACGGCTTTTTGCTTCTCAAAAAAGCCATGAGTGCAGACCAATTTAATTGCAGGGTGGAAATAATAACTGTAATATTCAGTTCGCTTAAATCTTTTAATTTTTTTAAATTTTTTACGTTTGTATAACACTAAAATTATTCAAGATTGAGAATACCTAAATTTTTCCGTTGAATTTTTATTGTATGTAAAAAAGACAATAAGCTCTGGTCTTTCAACCTCTGTAAAGGTTTTTACCCCACGAAGAAAATTCCAAATGTCACTTAATAAAATTTTATCGGCGCTTTGTAAAAAAGTATTGAGAATTCCTAAACAAGATGCTGAGACGCCATCGCATCGATCAAATTATCCGGAAGCGTATTTCATTCCAGCGATGAAACCGATTTTTCCCTTAATGAAAAATAATGGCGGACAATTTCATCCTATAACACATAAATTTGCAGGATCGGTGCGTTATATATGGAACACTAAATCTACATTAAAACACAAATCACAAGAAATGACGGCCGCATAGTGATTAATTAATAGGTCGGTTAATGAATTGGTCGTTACACAAAACACGTTCGGTATTTATGTACAACAGAGTTGGGCATATAATTTAGTGTAAATAAATTAGTATAATAGTTTTACATATTCATAATTGTTATGTTACAGGCAAGTAGGGGAGATTTTCAGGGAAAATATTGGATTCGCACTGCAACCTGAAATAAATATCTCCGGGGCAGAGACCTAAACCCAATTGAGTGTATTTTAAATTTTAATCCTCACAAGGGCGAACCAGTTAATAATAACGTGCCAAATAATTCGAACAACATTACTAATCTTCCCAATTCGGTTGCAAACATATGTTAACAAAAGCCGCTCAGTAAAACTTCCCTAATTTAAGTTTTAATCCCGATTTATAGCGAATACCCGTATGGACTGTAATGGATATTAAATACATCGACGCTTCCATATATAAATCTGCAAAACCTGATACGAAAAATCACCTTTTCATACAATGTTATTAGACAAGAAGGCATTCCAACTTTAGCTTCTTGCATTTACGTGTGAGTAAACATATTGTTACGAATTTAGGGTTAGATTAATTTTAAAACAAAACACGATATACTTAATAAACAAATTTATTTTAACGCATTATAATAAAACACTAATTTATTTACATTATAACACTAATTTATTTCAATAGCCGAGCGATCAGTTTTAAGCTCTAATGCAGTCTTTCTCAAAAGTGGGCGATAACGCCCCCCCTTGTGGGCGCTAGAGGCCTATAGGGTGGCAGTAAAAGGCACAGTGAAAATTGGGTGGTCTCATTTAAAATTTAAGTTTGAACTCAGAAATAAGATAAGACTCGCTCAGAAAGAAAATAATTGATTCTCAAAGTGGGCGGTAGACGAAATTAGTTTGAGAACCTATGCTCTAATGCGAACTATCCCTCATTCCCGGTCGTTTGCTTTTGTAAGCCGGGCTGTTTTACGTGGAGCTTCTCCGGGGTGCCAGAACGTCTATTCAAATTTATTTCGCCGTCGAAACTATCTCGGAGCGACGGCTGTTTCTCCGAAAGCTTCCAGACTATGGCGCGCCAGGCTGTGCCGCATGTAGCTTACGTCAGGTGATGTTGAGTTATCACAATATGCAAGTACAGAATCCTCTTCTAGGAATAATATGAATTTACGACACGATAACTATAAAAAGATTTGTTTTGCGTTTCGGTTCACGTATTAATTGACATTCCAAGTTAAATTCAATGGATGCCAAAACTGAAAGAAAAATTGCATTGTACGTCGTAATGTTACTTAGATTATTTATGTGGCAGAATTTTAAATTTAAATGCGAACTTCATGAAAACTTTATTCATTTCAAGTAAAATAAGGTAGGATTCGATGTGATTCTCCTTAGAACTAATGTGCGTTATTTTCATTAATGAAATGTTTAAAAGGAACTACTTCGACAAGCAATGTTGTTTGTTTAGCGTTCTTCGGAGACGGTATTGAAAAATGGCGCCCGTGTATTTGAAGGTTCTTTAATTAAAAAGGAAACGCCGCGTTTCAAAATTAATATTACGAATTGAAGATTTCTAATTCGAAATCAATTCACCCGCAAGTTTTTAATAATGCCATTCATTTCGATATTGATTCTATTTGCGTTTCGTTGAGGAGGTTTCTCTTGATGTGACGTTTTAATTTTTAAAACCCGTTAAAATAATACCAAGACTTTTTTCTATATCATGACAGTTAGCAAGAAATTGTGCAACTATAACATCGAGAATGATTTATTAATGCAATTCTTGGCGCTTCACAAAAAATGAGAAACTCATTATTATCAAAGGAGTAAGACACAGAAATATCGAGACGTCTTCTATTCATAATCATAATGCGAGGAAGAAATGCAATTCCATTAAATTCAAGGTTATTTCTTAAAAAGTAACTTACTACATGAGTGACAATGTTTATAACAAGGTATAAAATATATGTTATAAAATGTAATGTAAATACACTTAACGACAGGGAAAGTACAGGACTTAGTTAAATATGCGGAACGTTCAAATTTAAATTCTAATTAAACAATTATACTCAAATTAACAAACGAAACTAATATTACATGACATCATTTTTCAATATGGTTTCCCTTCTTTTAAATACACTTCCATATTTCTCGAGGAAAAAAGTTTGGTGGCTGCAAACGCAAACTTCGAATGCCTTGTCATCAGAGTGAAACTTCCCCTCCCCCCTTAAAAATTCTTTGAAAGGCCCAAACACGTGGAAATCTGATCCATTATTTAGTGTACACAACTTCCTTGTTTGTTTCTTACATTTGGAGAGAAATTTGAATTGTAATTTAAATTTGAACGCTCCTCGTATTGAGCAAGAAAATCAAGTTGCTGGACTCATTTTAGTTTAGGAAAGACAAACACAACCATACCACACATAGCATCGTGTACCCAACAAGAATTTTCCTGAATGATTATAAGATAGTCCTTTTGATCTCTAATTTTGATACGCTATTCCGAATCATCGGTTTCATAAAAAGAAATCCTTGCGTTTGTAGTCGTAACAAGACATTAATCTTTAAGTAGTGGGGTGACAAGTAATGAAATGAAAGGATCTTCATAAGGAGTACTAAGACAACAGAATTCTATATAAAAGAAAATTTGCAAAAACAAATTTTATTACCGGTTTGGAAGCATGAATATAGAACACTATTTTGTTCAGTCTTGACTTCGTGCCATTTTGGTTCGATGATCTTGCAATGGTACAAGTAACATCGTTTTTTGAAGAAAGACAAGTCACAAAATCGTCTGAAATTACTTGGCCCGTAGAAGTATTTTAGGCTGTAATGAAAATTCGTCTGGGAAAAACTACTGAACGAGTTGAAAAATCTAAGAAGGACCGGCCAAGACAATTGAACAAATGACCATTCGAAAGCTAATGAATGGTTTGAGAAGTATGTTTCGGAAATTTGCCAGAAGTAATTTGTTTCCCTAATTTTTTTAAAATATTACAGACAATGGATCAAAAAAGGATATTACAATAAATCACCAGAAATTAATTGAAAGAATTTTATTTTATTTTTATATTCTCCAATATGATTCTCGATTGAGGAGGTAATTTTATGACCTTGATCCACAAGGAAAAATTTTAAAAAGAATCCAAGTGAAATTAATATAATTTCCCACTTCATATTATGAGCAATAACTTAAGGTTTCAGAGCAGCTTTCACTCTGTTTATACTTTTTCTTCCGTCATTATACGTAGACAATAAAACCGCCCGCTCGAGAGTTATGGCGTCGATAATTTTTCACTGGGCGACGTAAATTTTGCCATCCGACAACTATCAGCGGCGCATGAGGGGTGCGAAATATTATTAAACATGGAGCGAAGTTCGAAAGTTAATGGCATAGAAAATTGCGCCCGAACTTCTTGCTAAATTCGTAAACATGTTTTTGTTGTGCTCGGCTATCAAGACCGATGTGTGAAATACTTTTGGAAAACTCTCCGGCCAACAACGAACTGCTTTACTGTAAGTTTTCAATGAAAACTAAGTAGTTTAAGGCATTCTGTGTTAGTTGAACCTCCAGTGCTTTATCATTATGTCGTTCTAGCTCTAGCTATATGAACAACATTTGAAAAAAAACTTATTGTTAAGTTATGTCAGAAAAAACTTATTGCTATTACAAACCCAGAGAATATTTCCTACACTAGTAATAATTTATAAAATAAAGGAAGGAGTTATATGTATAATTCAAATCAAGGTATACAAACGTTTTGTGGATATCGTTATTGTTATTTGTTTATACTTGGAAATCCACCTGCTTTATTAGATATCCATTTAAAGAAGTCGCTAAATACCCCATATTTTACATTATAAAAACCAACTCATAAATAATTAGTGTTAAAGTAATTGCAAAATATTATATGCTTGCCTATCATATCTTAAAGAATTGTAAAAAGCGAGAATGCGAGAGCTTTTCTGACTTTCTCCTGAACACAAAAATAATATAAACATCATGATTCCAGCGAGAAGAAACCTCTTAAATACATTTCCATTAAAACTTTTTGAAAACTTCCGACAGTTTAAAAAAGCGACCGGCGGCGAACGATATTTAAGAAGTAGGTTACTTTGTTTTAATTAATACGAGAGAATTTTCAGATACGTAGTAGAGAAGTTCAAAATTTTCAGATCGAATTAAAGTGAAAAATTTTAATTTTGGTATATATCTTTATGCTGTTTCATACGAAATTGCAGTGTAGATTAAATCTTAATGTCCTACCTTTCCACAGGAACTGCTTGGTAAAATCACATCAGTATTCGTCGTAAAGCAGGTGAATCTGTTGGCTGGATGCCCCATGGAAACGTGGCTTAATCCAGGAAGCGTAAGGATGAATTCAGTGAAACAAGGTCATCCGATGTTTACGTGAAATAAGTCAAAAAAATATAAACAAATATTAAAATTATGGAGCCAAAACAGGAGATTCATCGCCGGTGAAAATCGGATTGTATAGGTTCTTGCAACAGAGCAATTTACGCAGGCCCGTATCGGCTATAAAATATAAACGTTCCGCAACCAAGAGCTGTAACTAATTAAGTATCACAGTAATTTAATTAACAAGGCAAAGTTCGAAGGAAGCGAGGAAGAAGCGTCGCTTATCTAATGATTTATACAGGACGGTCAGCCCTTAAACAGTGCTCTTTAAGCTTCTATTATGTACGCGATGTTATAAATAACTGCTAATAGTTTGTACAAATTGTCCCGTAATGACTGTAGTTTTGAAACAGTTTGCGCTAACTTTCTACGGATAGTTTCTAACTCTACTCCACTTTAACTTTACATTAACATTAGTGTTAGTAAAGATAAAACTATAAGTTTAAAAACAATACTGTAAAGAAAAATTACGAACTCTAAACTAAAATTCACATTGCAAATATTTTGTAAAATCTGAGTTTATTAATTTTTGGATTTATGAAGTGACAATTATTTATATCGGTGAGTTGGTGCATTTGATAAAGAAATAGATAATGAAAATTTTCAAAGATATGTCAAGGTCACTAAAGAATGAACGATTTTAGAAAACTTCTTGCGCCAATAGTTTGTGCATATTCGATAACCAAATATGAGCAGGACAAATCCGGTGAGCAGTTCTTAGTGTGGCTAAAAATGGTACCTATTTAAAATACGAAAATTTAATTAATGTTATAGTTTGGAATTGTTCGACATATCAGACTTTGGTGGTCACTGTATACTTTTAATGAATTTTAACTTTTATTCCTGAATCTAGTAACAAATTGAGGGATTCTCTGTGTTGAAGAGGAATTTTTTGATAACTCTCTTGTTCTTTCTCGTATTCACTTTGTATTTAATGCTTTTGAACAATAAAAAAGCGATCGCAGGATGTCGCAGATGTGTTATGTATAGACGTAGATCTTTTTTTTGGAATAATCTATAATGATGCCTTTGTATAAATTAAACAACGCGACCATGTATATCCAAAAGAAATTTATAGCCTCATGAAATAACCACATAAAATCCCGCACTTATCGCAATTTGTATACACTTTTACTTCTGCCGAGTTTATCGTAATTAAGGCCATAAATAACAGCCAATTTAAGCGGCTTCGCAACATGAACATATAAAAAGTTAAACGTGCAAATTTATCACTTTTCGCTTACCGCCCTCCCCTTCCCCCCGGCCCGCAAATTTCCATTTATCTGCATCAAATATCTTAATTTAATCGTAAAAATTTAGAGCGGAAATTAAAACAGGTCAAAGTGTTTTATGAAGGCATTAAAGCGGCAGTAGAAACAGGATGAGGATTCTAAAATCTGATTCCTCTTTTCGGGCGGACACGTTTCCGCTGCATCGTTAAATTTTTAAGTTAATCGCCGCATTTCAAAGATCGCATTGTATAAATCTGTTTTTTGATTTTTTTCAGGAGAGCGACCGTTTCCGTGCAGTTGGGATGGTTGTGGTAAAAGATTCGCCAGATCTGATGAACTAGCAAGACACCTACGGACTCACACGGGAGAGAAGAACTTTGCGTGTCCTGTCTGCAATAAGAAGTTTATGAGAAGTGACCACCTCAGGTAACTTATTAGCAACTTGCTACTTCCCCTAACCGAGAACTTTCTGGTCTTATGAAGACCTATGCCGCGTCAACTTATTTAACTTCTCTTAAGCTGATTAAAGTGTTTTGAGGATCGTAATATAGATATTGACGTTTACTGGCAAAACTTTCTGCAACTCCCAGATGTACTATACTACTACATTATAAATTACCAATTACCAAGACTTTCAACTTAGAAGAAGAAATTATTTTATTTATAATTTTATGGTCATTAGCCAAGAAAATTATACATCACATTCAAGTGTCTAAATCTTCACAAATAGATGTTTTAGTAAATATTTACACCGTCTAAGTTATTTTATTTTCAAATCGCATTCCCAACGCTTTGACAGAAATGATATTTACTTCACATGTAGCAAAAATAAGATTTGCTGGAAACGTTCTTAATCCGGACTGGTTTCAATCACGTCTGCTTTTCGTCAAGAAAACCGAATGAAACGTAACGGAACAAAATATAACTCGAGCAAGTGTACCTTGAAAATAACAGTAACGAAAAGCGAAGCCAAATATTAGCGATGAAAACTTGCCCGATTTTCGTACCGAACCGTTTGCATCGACGAGAACACGTATCACGACTGTAAAATTTAATAATCTTCGGCGCTGCTGCAATGTCGTATGTAATACAAAATGTAATTTGAATTCACCGTGATACGAAATATGAAATGTGACTGAACGCATTTAAGATCTGCGGAAGTGTAAAGCAATATTGTCACGTTTACGTTTCAAATAAGCTTCGAAGGAAATGCATTTTTTTTTCTGTGATTTCCTTATAATAGGAAAAATGTATAGATATAGCTGCTTGCTATTATAATACGTTTTTATTCTTCGAAGACGTGATACACCGAATTGAAAATAATATTTTCGCCAATGGAAATAAGAAATTCTCAAATCGATTTATAATCACCAAGATTATTTCAGAAATGTTCCAAACAGAATTCTTCTCATTTCCAATTAGCTTTGTTAAATAACAAGAAATATTCAAATGAAAATTTGTTGTCAAAGAAGAGGATCATAAAGTAAGAAAATATCTACATTCATCTACAATGCTCAAAATATACAATTTGAACACCTTCTTTAGAGCGAAGTACCATTGTTTTTCTTTGTTATGTTATGTTATGTTATGTTATTGTTTTTAAAGCTCATGTCGACCAAGTAGCGATTTTTTTGTTATGAAATATTGAAGAGAAATAAATTTTCTAAAAAAAGAATGTTCACACTTTAACATCCTGTATCTTGAAAACAAAAGGCAATCGGACATTAATAATCGCATTATACTATGCATTGTAGTTTTTTCAATGTCACCCAATAGAGGAAGTTTCAAGGGCATATCAATGAAACAATACTAACCTCCATTTTTGTATGTGATTAATAAATAACATTTAATGAATTTTAATGTTTCTCATAATTTTATAACTCATTGGTCAAAATATGGGTTTTAATTCTGTGTGCCACTGAAGATTTGTTGTGTTAAACGTCAAAATAAAAGTGGAAACCATTTTTTTAAAAGAGTTGTTTTTATTCATATAAAGCAGAGGTGCAGCGAAGCACATGATTGTTACTAAGCAAACTGGTGTTGTATAAACTATTACGTAAGATTGAAATCCGGAAGTCCTATAAAACTGTCTTTTATAACGCCGCCGTCGTAAACAAAAAAGAATATTTGCCTGAAAGGGGACGAAAATAAAAGCCGCCTTTCGTTTGATTTACTCTGAATATGTTTAAACTGTCCACGTTCTGTATCGCATATACATACAAGTAGCGGAACGGATAATGAATAGGAAGACGAAGACACTTTATATCGTCTGAATCGCAGTAATTGTGGCCGCAATAAAACAGGTTCGTTTATCGAGAAGCAGCGAAGTAAAGATATAAAAATAGGAGAACGCTTGGAATACACATTATACCTCGCAACATATGCAAATATGTTTGCAACATGTTCCTCCTATCTGGCTCAAAGCAGTGTGCCGAGGAAGAAGAAGCTGGATGAAGCGATATTTTCCGATTTTATTATAATGAGACCTCATTTACTACTAACGGCCGCCATTATGATAAGGGATTCAATAAACCAGAAGAGTCATGCTTCTGTAATAATTTTAGTAAATATGCTGGCTGTTCTTTTATCAATTTTCCTTTTTTTTACTCCACAGACATTTTGCTTTTACATTCTAATTTGCACTAAACTTTAACTTGAAATAATATAAATGCATTTAATAATTACTTTGATAATAATTAATGATATATTTTAAAGAAAAATATTAAAAAGTAAATAAATCAAACAATATTATTTTTCATTTATCTGACGGCGACGTCTCAAAAAAATTGGCTTTTAGTTTTACAAAAGCATGAACGACTGCTTTCTCGTTGCAAATGAAGAAAAAATACAACACTCCGTTTAAATGTACTTTAATTAATATTAAAAATTCTACAGTAATCTTAATGCTAACTTGTTAATGATTATTGAAATAAATTAGTAAAATTGTACCACTGAAGTTAAGTGTAAATTTGAGATTAATTATAATAATAATAATTATTATTATAGCGCTGAACGACCAGACGGAACTGCTTCTTTCTAAATTTTTTGTGTTCCCAAGGTACATCTTAAAATCTAAATTTTGAGGTGCACCAATGATAAATAGCGGATTAAAACTCGGACAAGTCTCATTGACTGAGAAAAATAATAAGAATCTAGAAGTTCTAAAAACTACACAGTAGATTTGAATTCTATAAATCTGATTCGAAGGAGAACCAAACCTTCTTAAAATTAACCTGAGTAGCTCGTGGCACCCCAAGTTCATGACAAGAACATGACAAATAGCGTGTTCATCAGAAGGGATTATTCCCGGTAAAAAGTGTTTACAGTTTTGAATTCATAGAAGTGAATACAATTTTTGAGATTACGTATTAAAAGCAAATTAAAAGGTTATTGGTTTTATTAATAACCAAAATAAAATTTGTCCAGCAATAAATTGGAAAATTTCACATAACCTGAGATAATAGATTTCCTAATTTATAATATTTTCAAGTAATTGTGATGAGAATTTAGCGTATAATAAAGAAATATAGCTGGGTCGTGCGATATCGCGACTCAGGTATCAGCTATTACACTCTATCTTTGCGTAAGTTTTGTGGTCGACGGAATTGCGATGGTGCTCTCGACTTATTCTTCTGCTGATGAGCCCCAATTAGGGCCGAAATAGTGCTATAAAGAGGATGCTCGGGGGCCCCATTTAAATCCAGCCGACTTGCATCAAAATTTGCAATATAAAAATTGTATCCAAATGGAATACTAAATTATAAACATATTTATGCGCTTATGGTTTCCTATTTAGTTACTTTTCTATCATCTAATCTATACTTGGATGCACTATATCTTAAGGTACCCGTCCATTTGACAGCAATTATTGGCGAGTACCTCTCGAGATGCTATTGATCTCTAGGCGTGTCCATTGACCATGAACACCTCTGAGAGTGCTATCAATAACATCTCGAGAGGTACTCGCCAATAATTACTGACAAATAGAGCGACATCTTTAAAATTATTTCACATACAGTTATCCATTTTTTTTTTTAATGTCAGTGTGTTCCGAAATCTTCATCACTTTTGTCAAATCAACTTCAAATTTCACATTTCCAAATGTATTTTTTAATTCAACTAATTTTACCTAATACTTATAAAATGAAGATCAACGCGTCTTTACACAGTTAAAAATTCTGCGGAGTTTAAGGAGTTAGTAGTTAAATGTTTCTACAGAAAAGTTAAATTTTCACCTAATGTAATAAAAACTATTCCTTTATTTCTTCAAAGTAACTCTTTTCGATGTATATTTAACAATCTGTACAGCAGTTAAAAATTTTAAATATACGAAACGAAGAAATATTACATTTTTACGTTGTTAAAAATTAATTTAACATTCTGTGTGTTTAAAAGTTTCCGAACCGATGAACATGTTACAGATTTGAGGAAATAAATATTATTTCAACAACAAAACTGTGTTAAAAAGTTCCAAATGTAAAAATATTTGTTACTTCAACTCTGCGAAAAAGCGATTGTAACAAACTCATGAATTACAATTAACATGCTTTTATATCTTTTGCAGAGAAAATTTATTTCCTTCTTGGAGTTACTTTTATTCCTTAAAATTTTAACATCATCGTGCTTAACTACTTGTGTAAATGGACGTGAGGGAACAACCAAAAAGAGTAAAAACGGTCTTAAATCTAACTCCGCATTTTTATCTGTGTCTATAGCGTCACGAATATTTTGTTTCTTGTGTGTTTGCTCGAATTATTTCATATTATATAGAAGTCACCTATATCCAGAATGGATTTATATGGTTACGTAAAACAAACGGAAAGAAAAATTTGAATGCCCTCCGAATTTCCTTATGTAAATATTCTTTGGAATTGTTTGATTACTTTAAGAACTCCGGTGCAAATATGTTAAGTTGGTACTTATAAGGTTTTTGTATTTTCTCACGCATTTCCATAAACGGATTTGCAAATAAATTGATATTTTTATCGGGTGGCAAGATGAAACTTTCCGCGAGTAAAATTATAAAGGAGATCCGAAGGTGGAAATAAATTTCCATTTAGAAGTAGGTATTAGATATTTTACGGCCTTATTTTTTCCGCAGGCTATTGTAGTTCGGCATCTAGCAAATTGGAAATACAGGAGGCGAGAGACCGGTTGGATATATAAGGTGCTTCACGATGTTAGTTCGGAGGATCCTTATTAAACAGGGGTTGAACACGAGAGGATGCCGAGCTTGAGATTTTGTTGACTTACAAGTTTTAAACATTTTCTGAACGGAATATAAAAATCAAATACACAGCGGGTTACCAAACTTTTCTCTTTAAAGATTAACTTTCAATTTACTTAATCACAGCTGCTGTACTCTTGAATGTGCTCGTGTTAGTAATTGCGATTATAAAACGAAACCTCGCGACCTCGAAGCGAGAAAAGCAAAACGTAGCACGACAATAGGAGTTGCTTCATAGTTTTTCTGCGAGTTATGCTGATGAACGTGGAATTAATGGGCGGACCATAGAACTTTCTTGGACGTGGAGGCAGGGCCGGATTCAACATCTTGGCTCAAAACGTAATTTTCAGTGACTTACATCGCGGTACTTCTAGACCTGTCTCGGAAATTCGATAACGCTTACTTGCGAACAAAATTACAATCTTATTATTTATGTCGATATACAAATTATGATGATCACTTTTTTAATACATTTATTTTTGATTATAATTCAATTCAAGGATTTTATATGTACTCATATGGAGATAAAATAATTCAAAAAATGTGTTTGCATACATAATAAAATCAGCAAACTTACATACATACAAGTTCACGCATAATCGCAATAAGAATCCAGCAAACTTGATAGATATAATTCTTTGTGTATTTTGTCCAAGAAAATGCAGAATCTGTCGATATTTCTTGTTTATAAATTTGATTTAGAAGATGAAATATTTGAGATAAGTTAGGTCTATTCGGTTCTTGTAAATCGGTGGAGTTGCAATGATCATAAGAATAATTCGAAACGTTCACGTGAATTGTTATAATTCATGGTTCTTATAAATCTCCAATAATTGTACTGGTATTATTACTGTTTATCGGAATATACCGATAACACTTTATTTTTCCGGAAAATCAATACTGGCCATTAGCTTTTATTGCGCCGATTTATACCCGGCATGTATGGCCATTAGCATTTGCGGAATATGTTGTGACGTCGTAATCCACGCACATTATTTACAAACGGCACATACATCCCCAACATAAATTAAAGAATTTCAATTTTGTTTTTGCACCGTGAATCTGTGTGATGTTGACGTTTCAATTTGTTGCAGCAAACACGCACGGAGACACCCTAATTTCGACCCCTCCGTGCTGCGACAACGACGAGCCCCCAACAGGGCGTTCTCCATAAACTCCAGCGACGGGACCCCTTCCGAAGTACTCTCGGACTCCATGCCTAGCCCATAAATATTAATTTAATTTTATATCGGAACGCTCTTTACTCCGCTGCAACTGGATAAAATGATTACCTACCTCCGTTTTATTGGAAATTAAATCATGAAAACTATAAAAAGAGCAATGTTCGGTTATATGAAATGGTTTAGCGAAACTGAAACTTAAATTAAAATTGATATCGGCTTCGCTCTTTTTACTTGGTACGGTAAATTTGTTAGACTCTGAATAAAACACTAAATCAAATACTGAATCAAAAAAAGCAAATTCTCGATTTGACAAACATTAGTAACAGTAACCATTTTATCCAACGAAAAACACGTACATTTAGATATACACAATTACTTTCTCTAATCATCCGGAATATTGTATCTAGTTAAGTGAGAGAGGAGCTTTTCCGGATCTGCAAAGTAAAAAAATGTAAAGCAGCAACATTCAACTCAGATTGTCCTACATAGAACCAGTGCAATTAATCCTAATTATTTCAATAAGAGGCGCTTCAATAAATTTTAACTCCGAAGTATGTATGCTCCTCCACCATTAATACAGACTAAAGGCAAGCGTTCACAGGCTCGCATCGCACGCGTCGCACGCATCGCAAGAATCGCATAGCATTTGGCGTGCGCGTTAACATACAAGCATCGCATCATTCGCACTACCAGCATTTTTCTAAATAATAAATAAATTTCTTCATAATTTTCTACTAAACTAATTAATACTGCGTCGTCCATATTTTGTCTTAACAATAATACTTAAAATTTATAATATCACACTAATAAAACCTATGATTCGATTCAACTGACAGCTTGCACTAGTCCGAATTTGTAAATGACGTCAGCCGCACGAATCGCAAGAATCGCAGAAGTTGCTCTTTCGAGAATGCTAGTCGCATTTTCAGTAATGCGATCGCTGCTATGCGGCCTAGTTAACGCAGCGTCATATAAAACTATAGAAAAGATCATTTATGCGATGCGTGCGACGCGTGCGATGCGAGCCTGTGAACGCTTGCCTTAACTTCACCTGTACGAGTTTCCTCGTAATAACATTAGGTTATCCTTCCTGTAAATAATCATAGTATAAGAGTTATTTTATTACATTAAACAAATGTAATGCATTACATAGTAAAAATGAAACTTCTGTATATACGCTTTACTACATGATAAAGGTAAATATATATACTTTTATAGCAGCTATATATAAAGACACATGTCGGATTTACATTACATTACTTTAAATGTGTGATATAGTTAAATAGTAGATTAATAAACAACTAAAGGGTCTAGATATAAATAAAACGTTAAGAATAAAATTATGTGCTTACTATTATTTAATCTGAACAAACCAATTAGTTATGTGTAATTTATTATGTATACACTTGCGTTCTTGTTACAGGAATACCTTATTTCCCTTATGTTTTTTTTTTTTTCTGTTTATTGGCTAGCCCACATGAAATATGTTAATCCCTTCCACTGACTATACTCTTAAAAGATCCTTAGTTTTTCTCGAAATTCGAGAACATAAGTACAAGTAAAAATGCAAAAAAATCTGCCTTGCAATTTTATTAATTGCTTTAAGCCAATCAGTTTCCAAATATGTAAATTATAAATGATCCGCCTTTTTACAAGCTTAATGTATAATAGTTTCGATCTCATTCGATTGAATTTCAAAGGGCGGCTTGCTGAATTTGGGCCTGAATTGCGAAACGCATTTCCTGAAGCATTTTTAAGTTTTATTAATTCTTTTGTTATGTTTGTTTTCTATTATCGGTACCTGTACTCCATACATACACATTTCATTTTGAAATGTATGTTTGTATAATATTATTCTTTTTTTAACCATTAAACTATTACACACTGATTTTATGTTTTTTTTTCTTTTGTTTTATTTATTTGAAACGCTTCCTGAAATTTACAATATTAAAAAAAAAGAAAAGAAAAAGATTTTTTTTCATAAAATCACGAATTGACAGCACTTGTAATTATTTTAAATAATGCCTGTATCTACAAGTTTCATTATTTTTATTTATTTATACAGGGTGTCCCAACAGTGTGTTCTCGGTCCATAACTCCATAATTACTGAAGATACAAAAAAATTTTCAACCCAATTTCGTTTTTAATTCAAGAGGTCTACAACACAAAATTATTTTCACCTGTACAGAGTGAATCAAAACAGTGGTGCCAGACACAACTTTTTTATTTCAAATGGCATGCCCTATATATGAAACCAAATTCAGATTACCCATAAAATTCTATACATTTTCTGTATAGCATTGCCTATACCTAAACCTAACCGTTTTTGAGATATTTAACATTTTGTCTAAAAACTGCCATTTGCAGTCACTATTTTATTTGTTCGTATTTTATTTATTTTTAACTCTAAGAAAAAGATTTTTGGTACAGATGTAGTTGATACATAGGCTTATCATAAGCCATTATTAAATGTACTTTTATCGCTACAGGGTGGTCATGGTAATAAACAAAATCTCAGAAATTTCAAAATGACAAAACTCAATTTTCTTAAATAGCATGCCCTATATTTTTCTATCCTAAATTCTTCGTTTAATAAAGTACTTTCATTTTGTTAAGTATGTCATACCTATCTGAAATATTTTCTGAGATTTTCAGATCTATTTGAATTATTTCTTTTAAAACGAACACAGTCAAAGGTGGCTGTGGAAAGCCAGCAAACAATGAACCAGTTGACATTAATAATTATTTTTCAATGTGTTAGACTATTGGGAACTTGTTAAGACATGAATTATTAGATTTATTGAATTATTTCTTTACTAAATGGTTGCATAGCCAAAGTTGGTTGGATTCGCTGGCAACGGGCTTGACGCTTGGTCGGGCAATTATAGGTGTGTGTACGAATCCCCTCCTGATACATATGGGTCCTATGTGAGAAATGGAACACTTATGTGTCGGATTGTGTTCAGGATTCATTTCGGCCCCTTCGAACTAGGTTTTCTGCGTTTTCCCGGTTTGTAAGACGAATGCCGATGGAAAACACCTAGTAGGTGGGTCGCAGCCGCAGCGAGCAATATTACGATAGACAGCTTAACGCATCCCTGACAAGCTCATAGAGAGCTTGAGGCATGTATGACGTAAGTACAAAAAAATATATAACTCTTTAAAGGAGTCCCGTATTTGAACTAATTAATGAATGTACATTATTGCCACTTGAAAATTACTTATTAAAGTCAACAGCTTCATTTGTTTGCCGTTTTCCACGGACACCTTAGACAATAACTCGTTTTAAAAGAAATCTAAAAATCTCAGAAAATATCTCAGATAGGTATAAGACATACTTAACAAAAATGAAAGTGCTTTATTAAACGAAGAATTGAGGATAGAAAACTATAGGGCATGCTATTTAAGAAAATTGAGTTTTGTCATTTTGAAATTTCTGAGATTTTGTTTATTACCATCACCACCCTGTGGCGATAAAAGTACATTTAATAATGGCTTATGATAAGCTTATGTATCAACTACATCTGCGCCAAAAATCTTTTACTTAGAGTTGAAAATAAATAAAATATGAATAAATAAAATAGTGGCTGCAAATGGCAGTTTTTAGACAACATGTTAAATATCTCAAGAACGGTTAGATTTAGATATAGCCAATGATATACAGAGAATGTGTAGAATTTTATGGGAAATCCAAATTTGGTTTCATATATAGAGCATGCCATTTGAAATAAAAATGTCGTGTCCGGCACCACTGTTTTGATTCACTCTGTATAGATGAAAATAATTTTGCGTTGTAGACCTCTTAAATTAAAAAAAAAAATTGTGTTGAAATTTTTTTTGTATCTTCAGTAGTTATGGAGATATGGCCCGAGAACACACTGTTGGGACATCCTGTATAATTTACTCATAAAATGCGTTATGAAAATCAGAGGCGGAGGACTTTTGTTGCTGTATTTTTGTTTCAGATTCACGATTATTATACCACGTGTTCAAATAGTCATAACATAACGCTTAGCCATGGAAAGCAAAAGTATTGCCCGCTACAAGCTTTAGAATTCATGTTGTTGTCATAAGTTTATTTTGAAAAATCAAGTAAGTTACGATTATAATAGTTTTTACCATTGAACATAGTCATCTGCAGACATTACTTTTTCTTTCTATGGTCAAGCCATATGTAATTACTAAAGCACGGATTTAGGTGCTTTAGTAATCACTCTTTGAACTCTCAATATAATGTAACTTTTGGATAAAAGTTTTTGAATGTGACATAAGTTTTTGAAATTCCACAATAAAACTTAAGCTATTCTAAATTAATTAACAATGAAAATAATAAAAAGTGGGCAAATAAAAATAAGATTAGAGTAGGCGGTGCAATGTCTGTGATTAATTGAATTAATTAACCTAAAACATTCATGGCCTATACTCTAATCTGATTTTTATTTGCTCACCGTTTATATAAATACATAAAAGAAATATATATATAACATGATGCTTTTACTATTTTAATACATTACATAACACAATACAGGGGCTATTCTGTAACTTATTAACAGGCTGTTAAAATTTAAGGGTACTTTAAAATTCAAAATAGAATCTTGTGATTGGCTGTTAGTACGGTAACAAAATTTAACAACCCTTTAAATTTATGATTTTCGATGCAGAATAGGCCCTTAAGGGCCGGTATTTTCATCACTGGTTAACTTTAATCTTTGATTTATTCCTGTAGAAACAATTGTCTTTACAATTGTACGTATATGAATAAACCAGAGATTAAAGTTAATCAGTGATGAAAGCACCGGCCCTAAGTATTCTATAGAAGTTTATTTTGAAAAATATTATCTATCTTGCTGAAGTTGATGTTAACGTATACAAGAACAAATTGAACACTGGAAAGTTCTAGTTTTATTATATTATAATAGATAACAAAATAATGAAAGGTATTATAAAAAATGTATTACGTGTATATATTATATAAAGACAGATTATTTCTCGAGATATTGTAAAAATATTGTAAATAAAAATACTCTAAATGATTGACAATATTGGTAAAATATAATATCCGCATAATTAATATTCACAGTTTTTTTTATTGGCGTCGTCGTCAATATTCATGGATTTCAGTTGAATCTGCAGATGACAGCTTCGGAAAATGAGCATTGCGCGTGAAATTAACCATTAATATTTCCACAAGTGCTGCCAACAGCTTGACAGTAGACTAATGTAACAATTATTTGCGAAACAAATGTATCGCACACATCTGAAACGCGACCGGGATCGGTTCGCGCTGAGCGGCTTTGTTCTAATGCCGAGAGAATATTGTGAAAGGTATTTGCATTTCACGTATTTCGAACAAAAAGTTAAAAATTCTACGTTTTAACAACGTGTGAAAAAAAATCGCGTTATTTTTCCATTTATACGGCAATTGAATAAAATGATCATTTTAGAACACCTAAAAGTAACCCATACTACCATAAAATCTTAATTTCCTCTAAAAATATAAGATATCTTCACTTGATGGTTGGTAGCCTTTTCATCTTAATTTCGCAAAGAAAATCTCCTCGTTCCAAAAATGTCTGACAAATCATTTTTCTGTTAATTATAGTAAATAACTGAAGCTATAGGCAAGATGATTTGAATAAATGAATGTCATATTGACTTACTCATTCGGGAGAGAAAGAAAATTGAAATAACAATTTAGTGTTAATAGAAAATGAAGAAAATTAAAACGATAATCGACTTGTTAATTTCTTAGCATTTCTTTCTTATTTTATCAACTTATACACATCTTTCTAAATGTCTTTTCTTCTTTCTCGTTTTGGAATAACTTTTTAATGGGTTTATTTGAAGGCAAGTCTTCATTTTGTTCCCATAACCTAAAGATACTTTGAAACATCTGTATATGTACATGTGATAATCTGGTTAATTAAGGTTGTTAATATTTAAAATTCCATAGCATACATGTTATTTTCTTTTGGGTTAATGTCTGCGATTAATTTCAGCATGTCTAGCAAACATTACCTACGTATTTTGGTCTGTAAATAATAATGAGGGTGACAAATCGTAGTTTGGAATAATGTTATGGTAATCAGGCCCACGAATTCATTGGTATTTTACATATTTCAAACTGTTATACAGGTTCAGTCCAAATTTATTGTGTTAATTCAAATTGCTTAATGTATTTACATATTTAACGCTTTCATCGTCTCCATGTCCAAAATCTTACCAGTATTCAAGAGTATTTAAAAAGTTAATTAATAGTACATCAAATAAATTGGTTTAAAGAAACTTAGGATCAGAATAAAAGTACGTTGATATATTTATTTACTTTATATTGTAAAGAAATAGGTATTCATGAGGCAAAACTGCCATCTGTGATAAGCATAAAAGATCACCGGTTTTTCATTAGAAATATATTTTGCCATTCAAAATGAAGAAGACTCTCTAGCTTATGAAAATGTACTTCATCACCATATAATATGTGATCAAAAATTAATCTAATCAACTGGTCTATAGAAACCAAACTACGTCTGAAATTGAATCAGTAATCGGCTTTTCAAATTATTTACTAAAACTAATTTCAACTGAATTTAATCCAAAAATAAATACAAAAATATTTATTTTAGAAGCCTATTTCCGCCCAAAGCAAAACTTCGTTGACAATTAGATACAATCTATCTATTAACGAATTTCAAGTCTAATGCGCAATTTGGAATACATTTGTACTTATAACGTTTTCACAGATTAAAGGAGTTTTTGATCACGTGCCTGTCCTTTATAAAAGTGTCATCATAATATTAGCCTACCGACAGGCGTAATCTTTTAGAATTCGTTCGAGGTTGTTGAGTTCTCTTTAGCAAATGAGAAACAAAGCTAATTTAATTTGTAAAGTCTTATCTACAAGCAATTGTTAATCAGGAAATCACATTTATTCCGATTGCAAATTACATGCTCAAGCAGTCGTATCGCCTAATTCTTCAGGGTTCAAACTCCTTAATTAAAACACGAGTAACGATAAAATTCGTTTAAAGAAACTGTCGGTATTCTCCAGACGCAATTTTGGTGAAGTTCGCTCCAACCACCGACTTAATTACACTGGCTCTGTGTCAAGAGTATTTGGCTCTGGTGCATTCATTCGGTACGCTGCGTTACCATTCTTTTAGTAACGTGTTAATCGAGCACAGTTTTATTCGTTGCAAATAATCGTTGTAGCCAGCGACCGACGATAACGCTCATCAGATTATCCACGAGCGAAAGCACAGCGCTGTAGTAAACAACGCTGTAACTGTAATTACAAATCCCAAAGTTTGTCGAATTGCTCTGCGAGGTAATATTTATTCATTCGGTGGGGTCAGCTTTAAACGTATTCTAAACAGGGTTGTGACATGTCCGGTAGTATAAACAAGGAAAAGCAAGCATTGTGGAAGTTATAATACAATTTATTACGACTACAAAAAAATTTTCAGACTTATATTTTGCTTTCAACCAATCAACCTTTCAACTAAGGATCGTATAAGATTTTTCAACCGATGGTTAATATTGTATTTGATATTAGAATTACATAATTCAGATATCAAAAACAAAATAGAAATTTAGTATTTACAATTGCAACAGCCGTACCTACACATTTTTGATAAGCAGTGTCGGCCTTCATTTTCCCTCTTCTCCTTCAATTCTTGTTGCTCTCCTCATACGCTCAGCATAGCTTTGCCTAAGCAGTCTCTGCTACTTGTGAGCCTACTCATACTTAGCAACATCAACGCACATCATCCCCCAACATCTTTCTAATGTCAGTGGGGAGTGATTTGAAGATTAGTTTCAGCTATCTTGTTTGTTAATCTTCTGTTCGTAATGAAATGCGGTTTACTTGTAGAAACTTTTTTAAAATAAAAAAGTAATAAAATTTATCAGAAAAACACCTGGCCGTTTTATCAGAAAACCACCATGTTTTTATTTGTTATATTTCTTTAATTAACAAATGATGACGGAATTTGGATATTTGAAAACCCCATAGGAGCTAATTTACTGTTTACTGGTTTGAGAGACCATTACTTGCTTTCGTATCATACCTTTATGCACGATTCTGTGACTTCTATAAATCCACAAACGTTTGGTTTTCAAAATTTTCTCGATTCGTTAGCAGCAAGAAATAACATTGAAACATCAAAATAATACGAAAGTCATTCTATACAGGGTGTTATCGAATAGGGTGGAAAAATATAACAGGAATAAATAAAGGCGTACCTACAATACTTTCGACCATATGCGGATTTTCGTGGAATGTTGTCAGACGTTCATTTTTTCGCTTATTGGAAATTTAAAGCAACAAACAAATTTATTTTTGTGAAACTGACGTAAAAATTTAAATAAAAAAACATCGTCTTGATCCAAGCTACCACCTCGTGACAATATTCCACTCAATTCCATAACACCTTCTAATGTTAGTTGCGTTCGAAAATTATACGTCGGATGCATCTGGAGCGTATGATCTCATCTTTCTCAATCACGATTTTTAACCTATTTTGTATCTCGCTCATACGTTTAAAAAAATCTTGTATTTATAGTATTTCCATGACAACAAGCGATCATTCACATCCCACATTTAAGTAGAGTGTGAAAAGATCGCCTGTTGTCGTGGAAATAATACAAACACAAGATTTTTTTAAACGGACGAGCGAGATACAAAATAGATTAAAAATCGTGAGTGAGAAAGACGAGATCATACGCTCCAGATACAACCGACGTATAATTTTCGAACGCAGCAATTGTACCGGGTGTCCCAACGGTGTGTATTTCTTCTGTGGAGCCTATAGAAACAACAAGTAGAAAAAAAGAGATTAAGAAAGTTATACTAGACATCACGCGGCACATTCTAAAATTATTTTTAACTATACAGGGTGTTCCAAAAAATTGTGGTATATAGAGAGAGAATTTTTTTAAATGGAACACCCCGTATACTTTTACAAATTTAGATGTTCCGTGGAGAGCTGATTACAACAATATAAATATGTATAGGTTTCACTCAGTTATTTTCGTAAAAGAAAACTTTTTTCTTCAAAAATTCCTTAAAAATTTACAAATTTTGAACTTATATTTTTGACTATGGAGATGACACAGATTTACGAAAATATAACAAGATATTCTTAAGACTTTGGACTTTATGAAAGTATGAAAAAAGTTCAAATATCTTTTAGCATTATACAGGGCAAACAGTACTTGCGAAGCACTCAGTATCTCATTTTTTTTAAATGGAATGACCTATTTTTTATTTCAGAAATAGATAGTACTTAAGCTTAGCTTTTTACTGATATCGGGTTATATAGCTTTATTTCTAACATTTGTTTAACTAGAAATATTGTTTTTACTACCATTAGAATTTTTATGGTTTTTACCTTTTCTTTTTGGAAATAAATTATAACCATAAATTTGAAAGTTCCTAGAGCTTCCCAAACTCAAAATGCAGATATCAAAATTCGAATACCAAATACAAATACAAATACAAATACAAATAGTAGTAAAAACAAGTTTCTAATGAAAGAAATGCTAGAAATATAGGTATATAACCTGGTATCAGTAGAAAGCTAAGTTTAACAACTACCCTTTTTTTAAATAAAAAATAGGTCGTTCCATTTAAAAAAAATGAGATACTGAGTACTTCGCAAGTACTGTTTACCCTGTATAATGCTAAAAGATATTTTAACTTTTTTCATATTTTCAAAAAGCCCAAAGTCCTAAGAATATTTTCTTATATTTTCATAATTCTGTGTCATCTCCATAGTCAGCAACATAAGTTCAAAATTTGTAAATTTTTAAGGAATTTTAGAAGAAAAAATTTTTTCTTACGAAAATAGCTGAGCGAAATTAATATATCTTTATATTATTGTAATCATCTCTCCGCGGGACATCCAAATTTATTACAATATACAGGATGTTCCATTAAAAAAAGCGCTTTGTATGCACCGACACTTTCTGGAACAGCCTGTATAGTTGAAAATAATTTTGAAATGTGCCGCGTGATGTCTAGTATAATTTTCTTAATCTTTTTTTCTACTTGTTATTCCTATAGGCATCACAGAAGAAATACACACCGTTGGGACACCCGGTACAATACAAAATAACTATGTATTTGTAATTTTCGCTCTCCCTCTTCAAATGTAAAATGCTAGTCACTAGTGCTCAAACTGTTGTGAAATCGTAGAATATAGCACGAAAATGCTCTAGGCTAAGATCCGTTTTGAATGATTCTGAAAAACTGTTTAGCGCAAGCTTTCTAGCCTGTTTTGCATAACAATCTGTGCAGAAATGAATTTTTTAACAAAAATATTTCACAATATACCGTGTGAATGACAATTACTTTGCCAAAGAAAAACCACGATAAGAAGCGATGTCCGAGAGTATGGGAGAAATGTTTAAAAAATTGAATTTTTTAATTAAATATAAACTGTTCCGTAAAAATTTTTAATGTCCGACTAGACTATTATAATAACAAAATGATGGATCAATTTTAAGTCACATTACCATTGAAATAAAGCCTTAGAGTGTTACTAAAAATGCCCGATAGGGCATTATAAATTTGCAACGCACTCTATTATGGAAAATAA
The DNA here is from genome assembly GCA_958336345.1 of Dorcus parallelipipedus. Classification (NCBI taxonomy): domain Eukaryota; kingdom Metazoa; phylum Arthropoda; class Insecta; order Coleoptera; family Lucanidae; genus Dorcus; species Dorcus parallelipipedus. The sequence goes on from OY284475.1 coordinate 47,603,584, forward strand.
TATAAATTTTAAGTGATCTTTATTAACGCAACATTCTTGAAAACGGAAATACTCTTTCCCGTACAGTTTTTTTTTTAATTACAGGGGCTTCCGCAGCCTTTGCAGCCAACAGCAGTAGTTTTTCGGAGAGATTAAACTCTTCTTTTTCCATTTTAATTAACTAACTGACAGCACTTAAATGAAAAGTCATATTAACAAACAAAATATGTTGCATTTAAAAAAATATATCTATGATTTCTATTGATTTTATGGTTTTAAACAAACTATTATAAATCTAACGAAATACAAAACTAGTCGGACATTAAACGTTGAAGGCACCACAGGCGTTCAAATTATACGCCCTCGGCCGGCGTACACCCTTCGGGCCGAAGGCCCTCTGGTTGTACGTACACTGCTGATCTCGGGCGTTATAAACCTCATAACGCCCTTGGTACCTTAATAACTATGAGCATAATCTGTGACAACCATTCTCTTACGCGTTTTTTTTTCTTTGCCCGAACAATTGTCAGTCACCCTGTATCAGAGCTGGGTAATTCCTGGTAAAAAAGTAATGAGTAATTACAATTACTTTTTTTAATGTAATTTGTAATTGTACTTAAGTACTTTTTTTTCTTAAAGTAATTTATAATTGTAATTGCAACGAAATCGATGGAGGAATTGTAATTTGTAATTGCTTTATTCAAATTATCTAGTTACAATTACTTCTTATAAGTACAATTACTTTTTCAATTATAATTATTTTTTCTAATTACAATTACTTTTAAATACGTGTTTACTTGCGTAAACCCCCGGTTTCCTGAAATCGCATCCTATGTAGGTATTTGTTTCAATTCATCATTAGGTATTTGAAGAAAGCGCTGCGCCGTGAAAAGTCCATTTCTTAATATACGATGTGATGTGGTACATAAATAAAGCGCTTTTTTCTTTTTTGTGCGTAAAATAATTACTTGCTATTGTTTATTTCTATTATTACGAGCCCTGCGTCAAAAGTATTCGCCTACCTCCCTTTGATAAAGAAAGAAATAGTTAATACATTACTCAGTGGTACATTATTTTTCTAGAGTAATAATAATAAATAAATAGAAATTAAACATTTTTGAAAGTTTTGATATTTAACTTCCTTTTAAGTTACTTGTAAATTTATCTGTCTTGTAACTGAAAAATCTATCATTTAGCTGGCTATCAAGCATTATGCATCTCTTTCGGATTAACTAGACGAGTGCATCTATCTCAATGACATGAATACGTGTTGCTATAGCAACTAATTTAATGTCCATTTTAATAAAAAGGGAGTTTACAAGCAAGTTAAAAGACCGGCCCTTAAATTCTAATAAAGATTTTATTTTAAAAAACAGCTATACCAGCTAGGCGAATACTTTTGGCGCAGGGCTCGTATAATATATTGTATTGAAATGATGAACTACTTTAAGAGTCTAATTAAACTTGTTTATACAGGGTGTCTCAAAACCTCTTTAAATAAAACGTCTTTAAATAAAACTGTAAGTTCCTCATTATGAAAGAGATTGATTTCCCAAATATGAACCGTATTGCTCAAAAATGAAAAACTGACCTACGACAAGCGCGTGCAGTTCCTTTGTTTTGAAACCTCTGCTTAGTTTATGACTTGTTTAGGCAAGTCCGCTTTCAATAAAAAGCAATAAACTGCAATAATTTTTTTTATTTACGTTTGAAAGAACTAGGCCAAGGTCTCGTGCGCGCGTCTTCGGCATATCCATCTGTGTTTCACCGACACTAGCATAGTGAAATGCGTTTTTAGAAATAAAATGCGTTTATGCCATAAAAAAAATGTACAGTACAGCACAAAATGCATATCGAACGTGTTGTCATACCTGTGCATTCATTACAACCTTAGAATTTTACTAAAGTTCACTGCTTGTTCTTGGCACTGATATTTGTAATTACAATAAATGTTCAAAATGTTGCCCTGCGGTATTAACACATAATTCGCCATAACAGAGCACTATGTCTATCAATTCCTCATTGGAATACACATGAGCCATATTTATTACTTATTTACACTTAAATTAAGTTATATACACAGATATTGAACTAACACAAAACAAACTACATACTACGTGAATTTGATAAATAATACCAAGCTTACTACCATGTTTTTAAAATTTTATTTTGACTTCAGTCTTTTATAAAACACAAAGTACTCGCTCGGGCTAAATTTTCTCAAAAACTGTTATTCAGCACTTCGTCATTCATTCTAAGTTATGACAGCATAAATAACAATAAAAGACAGCATAATTAACAATAAAAGAACGAAAGAACGAAATGGAGTCAGCTGAATTTGATTTTATGACAGTGCAATTGTAACCAATAAATCGCCAAGACGAATGTAGGTAAACGTTTCTGAAAATTCAGAATTATTTTAAACCAGAATCAAATTTTCATCACGAAAACTAATTAAGCCGCTCGTTTCATTACTTTAAATAAATAAGCATAAATAAAATAGTAATCAGCAATTGCAATAAGGGACGCCGCGTGAAGACGTTTTTATTTAGAATCCTGGCGAAATTTTTTTGCGAAGGACAAACATGACCTACCGCAACAGACACGTCATTTATTCGTTTATGGCCACAAAAAACACAAATTCTGTGCAGCTGAGATATTTAAATCTATTTAAATCGTCAACCAGCGTTACTAAAATAAATTCTTTGAAAACGAAAACTGATTTTTACCGGAGTTATTATTTACTCTTTCCCTATTGTTGTATAACAAATTTTGCTTCTTTTTTGACTACTATCTGTGGTTTCAATTAAAGACATAGGTTTAGAGACATCCAGTATAATAATAGGTTTTTTTAAATGGTTTTTAATAAAAAAATTATTTTTTGATATATTTGGATTACTTGAACACTTTTAATTATTTAAACTTTTTAAAGGAGGACCATGGGTTTTTGTCAATTATGTCAAAGTAATTACAAAGTAATTATAAAAGTAATTGCCAATTCCTTTTTTTAAGACTTGTACTTTGTAATTGTAATTAGTTCCTTTTTTGAAAAAGTACTTTGTAATTGTAATTAATTCATCTTTTGAAAAAGTACTTTGTAATTGTAATTAATTACAAAGCACAAGTAGTTACCCAGCTCTGCCCTGTATAGAGTGACCTTCGTTAAGTTTAGACATTTTGAGCAATTAGAAAACTTTAGAAGTCCAGTTCACAGTAAAGAAGAAAATACCAGCAATATATTAATTTGTAGTTGTGTAAACTAAAGCAGATTAATTCATTCATTGCTGTCTGTAAGAAATTTTCAAGAAACTAAAGTGCAAATTATACGCCCTCGGTCGGTGTACACCCTTCGGGCCGAAGGCCATCTGGTTATACGTACACTGCTGATCTCGGGCGTTATAAACGTCATAACGCCCTTGGTACCTTAATAACTGTGAGCATAATCTGTGACATCCATTCTCTTACGCGTTTTTTTTTTCTTTGCCCTGTATAGAGTGACCCTCGTAAGTTTTGACATTTTAAGCACTTAGAAAACGATAGAAGCCCAGTTCATAGCAAGAGAAGGAAATAAAAGCAATATATTAATTTGTAGTTGTGTAAAAAGGGCATCCTCTAAAGCAGATTAATTCATTTATTACTGTCTGTAAGTCTTAACAGAATTAAAAGAGAAATGTATAGTGAATGAATAAAATTACCTAATCGAACAAGACCATTAAAATATTAAAAATGTTTTTGTTAGTTCAATTTGTTGATCACAATGAAGGCATGTAAAAATTTAAGTACTACCTTAAAGTATAAATTCAGAAATTGCGATATCCAAATTTTTTTAAACGATTCTGTTGACTCTTAAGGTACGGGTGATTTTGTAATTGCAGAAAAGAACTCAAATTTACAGAAAAAATTAATAGCTCTAATCAACTGCTTTATAGAAAATACATAGATTACAGCACGAACATCACAATCAAACCATTTCAAAGAATCTCCAAAGGGAATATGGCTTGGGCATTTTTTCGAAAACTGCACGTTCAAATCCTTGAGAAACTATATGGTAAGTAAGCCTAGGAATTATTTTTTGGCATGAGTTTTTAGAACTGGGAACATGAAACAGCAAACTGTTAGGCAAGTTCTTCGTTAAATGATGACGATCATTATCAATTTTGCTAGAACATTTCCTAATTGAGACCTGCTCTGTTGTAGGTAGCATCGAGAGATACAAGTGTTTGGAAGCGGATCAGTTAGTGAAAATGTATTTTACGACGTTATTCACTCCTGCAGATTGAGCTCACATTAAAAATAATTGCTTGATAAAATTGAAGAAACATACATATTAACTTTTCTATTAATTTAAGAAATTTCAGTTCTCGTCATCAAATACCTCTTGCTAATTAATAAGTTTTTTTTTTCCACAAATGATGTCTGCAGTTCAGTTTTTGAATTATATGTTTAAATGTTTTGACAATTTTAATGTCCGAATTGGTATTTTCATTCTAATACAATTCTTTTCTATAAAATACAGCCAAAAATAATACAGCTTTAAAAATATTTATGTGGAAATAAAAAATACTGCAGCTATAAATGGAACCAGCGACATATAAAATTTGATTGGCGCAAAAACGTGAACTAATTAAGTTTCGTTGATTGCATACACATTACATTATATGGATAATTACTATGCGCCAATGCGTTTACAATCGGCTTTAATGCTCACGCACCAGGGCAATTCTATTGTGAATACTTTTAATTAAACTCGAGAATTAGAGTATGGAATTGTTTTTTTCTTTTAATTCCTATTTCATTATTTTTCGATAATGTAGTAACACTTGCAGTAAGTTTAATTGCACATACTGAGATATACTTTTCCATTAATTAAAACTGATATTACAGCCTTATGAGCACTTAAATGTTAAAAGCAATAAATTTTACTAAGCGTATGCATGTAATAGTTAGGTACTTAAGTATTAAGGGCATAATTAGGGAGATTATAACCAGAGAGTATGTTTAAAAATGCTCTTTTTAATGCTGTTTTTAAATGCTCGAGGGCTATTATCTACAATTATGCCCGTAGTACATATAACGTTTTATTTTATTTTGGCTTTCAAATGACCATAATTTATGGATTCAATATTTTCATATCATATGCGAGTGATGTGTGCGTAGTTTCCATAAAATAATTTTGTAAATTGTTAGCGTTCGTATGGGTTTATTTACGTTACTACTATTATTGCCCAAGGGCTTTAAGACAATAAAAAGCCAAATTATGCCTCCATTGAGTGTCAATAAACAAGATTATGGTTCCAAAATAAAATAAAGGATTTATAAATACAGAATTCGGTGGATTTCATAAAATAGTAATAAAGAGTGTTTTTTAAAAGATATTATTAAAAACGTAATGGCTCCTCAACTCCAAAAATCGAATGTTTTCTTTTTTACTAACCAATCTGACTGTAAATTTTGTTTAAAGATGAATTAAACATTCTCCTTAGTGTCCATTTGTAACGATCTCCTCCGGGTTATACTGTATATGCAACAAGGTTGTTCTAGAACTGAATGACTTTCTCGCTGAATTTATCTAGTTGTCCAAGTCAATCACGAACAGAGCAGAACATTACGCAACATCAAACATGATGGCTACATAAACAGCATTTCAGGAAAGAAAGATTTTTTCCAAACCGCAACGCCAGACATAAATCTAAAGTACCAGGGCATAATCTGGCAGAAATTGTTCTAATAAAATACCCATAAACTTACCGATCAAATACGTTTGCTTACGTGACAATTTGTTGTTTGAATAGTATAATTTGAAGTTGGCACTTGTTTCCGGTGGTAATTGCACTTTAACATCACAGGTAAACCGCTCTCGGCAGAAAGCAAAACATGTTTGGTTAAATTAGCAAAGATTCATTATTTTTCATACTGATTTTGAATTTATAATCAAAAAACAATTGCACTATTAGTTGTCAAAATATTTGTACAAACTTGTACGATTTGTCAATTATTCAGACTTGACTTCATACTCGAACTGCCCCACTCATTTGAAAATGATTTTTCTTAATTATTTCGTTATTTTGTAAATAAATATAAGAAATTTTGGTAATATTGTAATGAGAAAAGAAAATATGATTGTACAATTGTTTTTTTTTAGAAATTCAGAATCAAAAATTTTTAGTCTGAGACTATTAGAGAATAATTATTATGAAGCTGTTAATAATTACCTGTTCTAAAAACTTCTTTTATATAAATCAAAGTTAATAATAAAACCGAATAATTCGCTGACATAATCGAACTCACTCGAAAAAAGAATACTTAGAATAAAGTAATAAATAATAAAGCATTTACTTTTACGGGAGAACCGCAAAAGAAATTGCGCTTAATAATTCATAAAATAGGACGACCTAATCGCGTCGGGATAAGGATTCGAAGCCCTTGCTGCTGCTGCAGCCCAACGCTAAAATTAATTTACATGAATTTTAAGCGCGCTAAATTCTCAAATACGTTTTATTACATTTAATCGAGCTAAAATTCTTCTCCGGCTTCCGTTTTGACGCATTCATTACGAGGAACTGACATGATTTAATACTTCCGGGTCTTGAAGCTGGAAGCAAATACGAACGAACGTCATCCTAAAAAGCATTATCGAATCATTTGCTTTTTATTTGTTTAATTGATTTCCGTACCTCCGAAACTTTTGAATTTCCATTATACATCTTGAAAAAAGTGGGAAATTAGATCTATGTAATAAATTTGTAACTAGACAGTATATTTTGACAATGTATAACCGACATCTCTAGTACTCCCTCAAGAATCTTGAGAAAACTCTCAATATACGTATACTCAACTTATATTGTCTAGTAATTGATAAATTATTGCAAATGCTACTACATACATTAAATATTATTATGTTGAAAAAACAATAACTTTGTAAAAAGTATTAACGTTTTTCTGTACGGTCAGTTAATGATCGCTTTAGGTTTTAGTCCTAATGTAAGATAGATTTTTGTAACTAGTTCGTAAAATTATGTACATACATGTTATTGTAATCAAAAGTAGATCCTGTCTGCTTTATATAGAATGATGTATCTATAGGTTATCTATGACGAACCTATTATACATTAATTGTCAGCACAAACAACTTGCTCATAACTTTTTTGTACATATGAGAGACAAATCATATTAAAGGGTACCACACAATATTGTGTATCTATTAAAAAAATCTTAAATTATATATTTGTGTATATAATATACTTGTAATATAAGACATATTGTAGTATTAAATTCATGTGGTACAAATTATAAAGCAGTTGTACATTATACAAATATTTTAAGTATAATAAAGTGTATTATATGGAAAATATTTGAATTTCTTAAATTAAATGCGCATTCTTTTATTTCAATTTAATTAGTGTATACATGTTATGTTATTCGTTATTAGCAAATTTTGTTTGTTTATACTTCAATAACGCACATATTGACGTGAGATTATTTTAGATTCAAAGCGCAACCTTTTTCATTTGTCTTAAATTAATAAAAATCTATGAACTCTTTTGGGTTCTCTTGGGTGAACTCTCTTATGCTTATAAATAAATCAAAATAAGCGTTGCTCAAATTAAATTTTTTTAATAACAATTTCTTTATTTGTAACAATAGTGACTGTTTGTTGAGTTGAATTTTAATATAAATTAGGTTCCTATAATGGCCATTTGTTCAAATACGTATATCACAAAACAGTTGATAACAATTAAAGGCATAATTGTTATTTAAAAACATTAATTTTTTATTTACAATCAAATTAATAATCTGTTCAATTTCTTACGACTTTATACACCAACCTAATGTTTACTTTCACTTCACCTTGCGTAATTTAATTGATTCGCGATCATTATACATTAATATTTAGCGGCGGTTCACACGTTCAAGCAGTATATTTTATTAAACTCCTCCCCAATTTAACTTTGCTCGTATTTATTATAAGCTGTGTTAAAAAAAAGATTGAAAGGCGTGATACAATGATGAATATGGAAAACAATTTTTTGTGAAAACGCGAATTTAAGTTTGAGGTAAAAAAATAACTTTTCGACCCTTTGTCCTACACATTCGTGCTTTAGTTATTAAACAAATGTCATTAAATCGGCCCAAATTGGACTTACTCCTGGTTTAAGAAGTTTGGCTTAGGAGGTGCCTTCAGAGAACTGCAAAACCTACAGGATGGTGTACCTCAGAACTGTTTTGAGACTTGTGTGAGTCTGGTGATGACGATTGCATCATTTAATCATTCCCCTCATGTTTGTTTTTCTTAACAAGAATTTGTGTTTAAGTTATAGCAACATTTGTGTTGAAATAATTTTCCTTTAATGTGCAAAATTAAATTGATGTATGATAAATGACGAACTAAATTACTAAATCATAAGTACAAAAATATTTTTTCACAACAATTTTCAATCTTCAAAATTAAAATAACATACATGTTGAAAATAGAAGTAGGTACGAAAAAAATGAAAGGTAAGTAAATGTTAGAAATTAAAAATATATGTACATATTTTCATGTTTATACAGGGTGAATGTTAATTGTTCCGCCGAAAAAAACATAAACAGGCGACATCCGAGAGTATGGGAAAAATGTTAAACAATTCTATATACATACTTTAGTTTTGGAGAAATAATTAATAAAAAATCATACTCATAACGACGATACGTCCCTGGTTAAGAAAGAGCAGCAGATAAACGAAAAAAATATAGTCATAAAAGTGTTTTTTTTGATTGTTAATCGGTGATTCCACCGTCACGGGTTGGCACTTGTACTCTATTTTTCAGTATATTAACTCATTTTCTTCTAAACAACTGACTGATATCATGTTGGTTTGTATAGGTAAGCGTAATTAATAAACCTAACTTTTAAAAGATGCTTTATGAAAACGGATTTCTTAAAGGATATTTTTTTACAAATTTTTTTTACAAATCTTTGTCACGGGTGGGACAAAAATTGGATGTACATCTATGAGTAGGGAATATCATTTAAAAAGTCTGCTAATTTGTAAACAAATTTAATGCAAATGAAATTTTCCTAGTACAACAAATAATTGAACCATAATTTCAAGAAGGAAAACTTGTACAATAATCATCCATTTAAAAACAAAAAAAATAATAATCTGTGTCACGGGCGGGACGTTTGTCACGGGTCGAACTTGTACACTTTTATGAAGCAAAATCATAACATTTGCAGAGACAGTTTAACATAAACTTTGTTAATAAAATTTTAAATACTTCAAAAAGTTATAATAAACTATTTTCTTTGAATAAATGACAATAATATTGACAGCTTAATTACTGTTACGTAATATGATCTAAATGCTGACCTTGATTCTATTTATACTGCACTGGTTCAAAAATATAAATATATTTCAATCAAAACCAAGGGATTGTCCATGATATTAGTGACTATTTAAATTTTGAAAAAATAATTGTCGAAAAGAAGCCTCGAGTCACTATAAATTACAGGTTAAATTTCCAAATTTGTTTATTAATCAATCATCCCATTAACAAACTTGGCTAAAGTTGCCTAGTTGACATGTTTCGGAACAAATTCCATTATCAAAACTAATTAAGTCGAATCCGCAAGCGTAGCCATTTCTAAACTAGTTTAGAAATGGCTACGCTTGCGTGACTCGAGGCTTCTTTTCGACAATTATTTTTTCAAAATATTTCAATCAAACAAGTAAATATCACGTGCAACTGTCAACAATGAACAATAGTGTTGCCAACTTCAAACCAAATTCCCAATATTACAAAGGGTTGCATCATCAAAGTTTGAAATATACGAAAAACACACAAAAAAAAATTTGCAATCATAAAATTTTACTGTAATTAAATTCAGTTCCTTATTTTATAATTCCACTAGCAATAAGTAGTATTGAAAGGAAATTATAAATTGAAGTCAATGCTTACTTTCTCGTGGATAGTTCTACTGCGAACTTGACCTTTAAACAGCTGAAATAGGAGCTCTGAAATTATTGACAAATGCATGCAAATTACTTACACTAATCAGTTATTCTTAACAATAAAAATCAAAACGGAATGCATCAGACCTTTGAATTAAATTCATGTTGAACTTACCAAGAAAACTAAATGAGTACTGTTAGAATATATAAGAAAATTTTTATTTTAAAATACAAAAGATATTAATAAATAAATCCCTGTGCTTTTTTTAAAGCAAGTCACCATCCACGACTTCGGAAATTGGTTTAGAAAACTCAGAATTTCGCCTGAAAGGGTTCTTCAGGTCAAGTGTAGCCGTGAGAGGTAGAGAACTACTTGGAAGCCCGTTTCGGTTGTTATACTTGAATTGCCAGTACGACATCGGCGGAGACGCATAGAGTGGATACTTCTCGTACAGCTGGAAAAGAAATGAATTTCCCAGTGAGTTTTCATTTAGTGCCTTAATAGGTCAGCTACGCCGTTTACTTTATACAGTGTCTCCTTGCCTAGAAAGTTTTTCGTGTAAACGTCATAAAAGCGAATTAATTATTTTTATGTAACTACGAGACTGTAATATAATTTACGGCTGTAAACAATGTACCGCCGTCAGTATTGATTTACTATAAAGCTACGTATAATATGTATTATCAATAGTCGGAGCAACGTGACTTGTTACAGTAACGCGCTTTGACGACGTACCTTATACACAAACTATTGCTGCATAAATTGAATTGTGTCAACTGCTACAATGTATATTAATGCCAGCTAAATTTTCTTTGGCGTCCTGAATTTACGTAGGGGTAAATTTTATACACATGCAGTGAAAAGCTCTATCTAATACATGACTAAGCTCTGCCATTGTTGCATAAATCAACTATGAAAATGACTCAACTAATAACATTGCAAATACTTAAATACACTTCGTTCAATGGATCTTTTTACGCACGTCACTGAGTTATATCCCCATAAAACACATCAATATAGAAATGGCAGAAATTTACAAATTCAGTTTCTCTTAGAAATGTTAGTCACGCTTGAAAGTAAAATTTCCAAATTGTAGTCGGAAATACGAACTAGTAATTTCGTCTGAAATTTTGCTTTAGAATTTATTCGTTATCCGAAAATTCTCGAACTAAATGGAGTACTGCTGTTGCACTTTTCAATTACATATAATGAACATTTCTTTCAAGTAGAATTACCATGCCTTATAGCAATAAAGCACAGCACCACGTATCCGATAACGTTCTGGTACTACCTATTATATTTTTAGCAATGGTTTAACGAATGACGAAGTAATAAAGTAGTCATCAAAATAAAATTTGTTTTTCCCGTAAACATAAATCTCATATCAATAAAATGAATGCTACATTAAACACTCAAATATTATTTTGCATCAAAAGCAAATTTATATAAGAGCTCCTAATTGTAGTTAAAAATACTACCGCCGCAAATTTCAATTTCACAACCCTCAGCCGTATAAACCACAAAAGGAATGCTGGCAATGCATGTAATATTCCGCGTAATCTATACGAAAACTCGCACCCGTTCCCCAGAAGTATTTATAATAACTCTGGAGCGGAACGGACACGAATTTCCAGTGAAATCCGGGAGTTGTGAATCGTTCGTCTCGGGCAAATATTAAACTGCGATTAACGTTTAATAATGCGCGGAAATGGTTGGTTCGTTATGCTGCAGACACATTTAATTACTCGAATATAGGCGAAGTACCACATCGAATTGTGAGATAGCGACGCTGCATTGATCGAATACTCAGGGAAATACGAGTGAAATCTGTGTGAGATGATTTAAACTGGAATCAATGCAAAACTTAATCCGTCTCTAAAATTATGAGATAATAATCAGTGGGATAAAAAGGAATCAGCAATCACGGGAAACAATTCGCCGACGTTCTCACTCAAACTCTACTAAAACTTCTACCCCCAGGAAAATTTACATATATCAAAAAAACCACGAAAATAAATTTAATATACTCTAATAACAGTTCAAATTAATGGCACACTAAAAAAGTGAAAGAGTCTTCAATGCCCACTTAGAGAAGGAATTCTGGGTATCAAATTGCGCTAATTTCATAATATAATCGCATAAAACTCGTGACTAAATCGTCTATCAGTGTAATATTACATCACTCCGTAGAAACAAATTAGATTACTCTTCGGATAACATTCCTTACAACTTCTTCATTTCATATTAACAACGCGAATCAAAAAAGAACGCGCCGACACGACAACATTTTTGCGGCCGCGGCCGGGGCAAATTTCTCGCCTAATAAAAAAGCCTAATTTATTAGAGAGCTCCTTTGTTCATGTAGAAAGTGAAATATGTGGGTTAAAATAAAACAAAAGTTAGGTCATTTCCACCAACAGGAAGTGATGTGAAGACCATTACGATTTGAATAATGAGGCTCCCTTCCTGCATGAGATTCTCCGAAATTCGGCTTCCACGTGCTACTTACGTATACATGCACATAATATATTATAAATTTTAATAAAGCGGCTACTTTTTAACAAAGGTGCGATCATTTAAATTTCTGAATAAAATCCCGCCATTACGTAGAGTTCTTGACTTACAGAAATAAACGCACAAATCAATGTCAAAAAGACACGTAGGTCACATTTCTTAAAATAAGTCAATGAATTCTAAAACAGATAAACAAAAAAAGGGGAAATTTTAGTTAAGTCCAAAGTACATTGCAAACTCCATAAATCCGAACTGATTATTATAAAATACTCTCTGGAGTTATCTGAAAATGTTATTTAATAATCAATAAATGATTCAATTGTTAATAATTATCAACAATTAACAAATAACGTTTTTAAATAAATGTGAATAATAATAATAATAAACGTGAAGAAGTAATTTACAAATTTGTTAAACAAGTTATTCTCTTATTTACTCAAAAAAATATTCACTATTAACGAATAAATAAATAAATTTTACGGTCTTATATGTAGATACAACCAAAAAAATTTTTTTTGACTGGTCAACATAATTGCAGATAAAAGACCAATTTTTTTATTAAAGGCTTTTACGAAGCTTTTTTCCGCTGTCCTCTTCATATTAAACTACAAACGATATTGATAATGCCCTAATTTTTTATTACACGTTGCAAACCTTTCAAAGCTTATTTCCGGTATTAAAAATTTTGATTAATAAAATGACAATAATCCCGTAGCTTAAACATAACCATTGAAGCTTTGTTTAGGTACGTATATGAGCGAAGGATAATTACAAAAACATTTTACATGAACACTTTATCTCAAAAGTTTTACATATAGAATGGGGCGCTTTAATTTTGTCATGTACAAGTTGTATACGTGCCTCGGGTTCATCTCCGTAAGTTTTTGCCTTCAACTTAAATCCAGGAATCTGATGAGTCAAGTCGTATGTTGTACAATATTTCTCAATGGGAGGTGGCTCCTGACGTTCTTGCAGAATTTGCTGCGTTACTTCTGCCAGAAACTTTTGTTGAAGGAGGGCTCTCCTTTTACCTGGAAGAGTACCGCCTCATTATGTATTCCCAAGTGATCGTATTGTAAGAAAATGTACGGAAAGAAATGTTAGAGACTTTGTGTGTGAATATTAAGTAAACTTTGATGCACAGTCGGATTATTGGAACGACACTAGTGGCTCACATGATAATATTAAAAATGTTTGAGGCTTAATGTTTTATATTAATTTTGAGGAAGTTTCTTTTAACATTTCTTACAAATCATAACATATTATAAATATTTTTTTGTTTATAAAATATGTTTCTTCATGGATTTTGTTGCTCTTTAGATTTTAGTTTCTGATATGACACTGTAGGCATGTAAAAAAAATAACGGCTGAAGATTTTCAGTGTGAATTTCTTTAATCATATGTGTAAAATTGTACATCAACTCGCTAGACTCGAAGCAATTTCCTGGAACAACTACGGTCAATAAATCGAGTCAAATTAAAGTCCCATTACTTGTACGATCAGAGCGCAGCGTCTTCACGGTAGAGTGTGCAAGGAACACGAGTTACCGGAGACTTAGCAGAATGTGTTTATGCTGTGGAAAGTATTCTGCGAACATTGTGTTTCCGCTTCGACCTAAATTGTCATTAGGCGGAACACAAATCACTGTCTGTGCCAACCCACCTCATTCTTTTAATTAAAATAAATTATTTGTTTTAAATTAAGCAAATAATAAAAATAAGCTCTTTTTTTATCATTTCAACTTTAACAAAATGAGATGAGAAGGCCTAAAGACAGTAAACAAACTTTCAGAGAAACAAATAATTACATTTTTTAGCTAATGCCAATATTTACTTACAGGATAATATTTTAGAGACAAAAAGTGAATTTAAAAGAAGTTTTAAAAAAATCGTTATTGGTATGATAAACTATTAAGCAAATCCTAGAAACTACTCCTACGAATAAAGTAAACATTTAATAAAATGACCAAAATCGTTATGTGACATATTTTGACTAATCATTAATTAGACAACAGGCATTTCTAAGTACTGATTGGTCGAAAAAAGTCACTTAACGCTATTTAACGGTGTTGAATAAGGGGGTTAAACGGATTAAGCCCGGTTTTTCAATCGCAAGTTAACTTTAACCTTCAGTTTATTGCTATAAGAACAACTGTTATCATAATTTTATTACTATGGGAATAAACCGATAGCCAAAGTTAATTTGTGATTGAAAAACCGGGCTTTAAATGCAATCTAATATCGTTACATATTCGAGTTTTGTACCTATTCATGGAAATCACTATTTTTCAACGCTGACAGTTCAGTTCAATTGATCGACCATACGACCATATACGTATTTTTAAATTATAAATATAAGCCGAGAAGAGAATATTCTAATAAATAGAAATTCATAAATGAATATACATAAATTATAATAAAGTTTTGGAGAAAAATAAAAATCTATAACTTCAGGGCATCCTTGCAAATATTTAAAAAAAATCAAAAGTAAGCGACTGATAAGCTGCGGAAATCGAAGAATGAACTTAAAAACTAATCGATTTATCTAACTTCTCGTTTTATTTTATTCGGTACACAGTAATGCACTTAAAGCATTTAAGAAAATACGTAAAAACCGCAGACCGTTCTTTTTCGCCGAGTATCGATTGCCATTCGATATCAAATTCTTGCAGGAAATGTTCTGTATTTTATATCGGTGCTCATAAGTTTCTTCTAACGCAATTGAAAAAAGTTGGACAGCCTTCGTTTATTTACACGAAGGCACTCTAAGCAGAAATTCATTAAAAAACTTCCCCTTAAAATATTCGATAAGTAAAGCAAAACGATCGTTGTTCCTGAAATATAAAAATTTTTGCTAGCGTGCAATTTTTAGACATCGCTGCTCGTTAAATATTTCAAAATCGGTTTCAAAATTTATCTAGGCAACCGTGTTCTTTGCTATGCACATTCAAACATACTCGTAAGAAAGAAATTCGTAGCTATTATTTCAATTTCAACAGTATACGTCCTGAATTCAACTCTAAAACGTCGCAAAATACTTAGATCACATTATTTTTGCTTTAACATAAAAGGTACAATTATTTAATTGTCAGTATATTAAAAACGTTTTCTTATTCAACAATGTTGGGTATACCACGTATCCACCGAGTGTGGTTTTCTTTTCTGGTATCTAAACTATTTAATATAGAAAAAAATGCAGCCGCTATCGTCCTCTAATAAAAAAAAACTCTATTCGTTAAATTTATTTGCAATTACACAGGGTGTTAATTTTACAAGTGTCAACAAATCCCTTTAATTTTTCATATGGAATGCTCTATATATTATTACGAATTTTGATAGACCTATCAATTTGGAAAATATTTTATTAACATATTTGTATACCTAAACCTAGTATTTACCGAGATAAATGCCGTCAACGAAGAAACATCTTAAATGCAGGCCCTATTAAACTGCTTTTAACTTGATTAATTGAAGAGTCTTCATTATCAGTTATTAGCGTGTAATTACACATGCTTTAAGCTAAGTAACATTATATTAAACAAACCTAAAGACTACGCAGATTGTTGGTGGCTGGCAGTTCTTTCTGCTGAATTTAGAAGTGAAATATTTCAAGTTTTCCTTATGGAACACCCCGTAAGTAAAATCATCGACCAATGTAGAATTAAATTTGCTATCTTTTTGCCACAAAGTCCTATACCTAAAACCTACGGTTTGTGAGATAATTCTGGTTTTCATTTTGCTTCATGATTTTTGTCATTTTTAGGGTGCTATGAATGTCAACAAAATTGCCTTTTGGCTTCTGAAATTTATATTCAACGATTTCCTGATAGAAGGCAGCCATATGCAAAGACTTTTCGTAAATTAAAGGAAAGACTTGAAAGAACAGACAGTGTTGCAAATGTTATTTCTAATAATATTAACTTACTTCCAAGTTATAGACACAAATGAAAATGTTTTCTTTAACACCCCGTATTTTTTAAGGGAGCATTTTGGTATAAAGATGTATTAAGTTAAATTGCTTTGTTTTGGTCTAAAAAAGCTTTGGTTAGATTTTTTACACCTAATTATGACTAACCCTGTATAGTGGTTCAATATAAGGGAATGATATGTATTTTTTGTTTGAAGTTTGTTTTGTATTATTGTAGATTTTTAAATTTTGTAAATTTTTTAATTACTGATTCGATAAGATTTTTTGAATGAAAAGTTTATCTGAAAGTAAAACAGTTCGATCCGTTAAGAAAATAACTGATGGGCGATTCCACTAAAATGTCAACCTGACTCTAGTTTTGTAAAGATTTTCTTATGGGAGTAGTAAATATTTTTTTCACAAGAGAGTAATATAAATTTGTTTAGTATACCTGTGGTATACCATTACTTTTTAATTGTAATTATTTTATCAATAAAAAAAGTCTATTAAAGTTTACCGAAATTTATACGTAGAACATCGTAAAAAGTTTGCAAGATGATTCATATAAAAAATAATATTTTAAAATGAAGTAAATCATTATTGGTACTATGGCTGGGAGAGAGTTTTCTTTTACTATAATTTTGAGCAAAATAATCTGAAATGTTTAATGTATTAAAAAAGGAATTGTGAATATTTATACTAAGAAATGTTTGTCGCCTGATTGACGTTAATGCGAAAAGTTTGTTTAATTGATACATATTCTAATTTTCGGGCAAACAGTTTACGGAACGTTTAAGTTTTTTTTTTTAATTATTTACATTTTCGTATCATTTTTAATATAACATTTTGCACTGTCGCCTGATTGACAGGAATACTGTCGTCTGATTGACGCGGTTTTCTAAATATTATAAAAGAGCCGTTACAAATAAAAATTTGCAACAAAGATTTAGATGAAGTGCACCTTTCAATCTTCAAATTATTTTACAGAATTCAAATAACATTTATAAATTTAGAGAAATATATATATATAGTGACATCTATAAGCATGACGTATAAATCCTGTCGCCTGATTGACGCTTGCTTTGTACATAATATTTCATTTATAAGAAACAATTTTTTAAAACATTACAAAACATTTTAACAAGTACATGGTATGCTCTTCTATCTGCGATTAAAAGAAAAAGTATTAATTCTTATTATATGTGTAAAATTTAAATATACTACTTCAATAACTGCTATGTATGTCGCCTGATTGACGCTGGAATCGCCCTGTTGCAATTTTATATTTTTTGGATGTGTACGAGTGAAAATGTATCTACCTAACCACGTAGGTTTATGAAACTAATTCGTTATTAATTTGTCATTACGTCTGGTATAATATTTACATCAAGGAAACTTAGTGAATTGTTAATTTCTTTTTCTACAGTAAACTGTAGATACGGATTACAGTATATTGTAATCTATTATGGAAAGAGTTAAATCAACTTAAAACAAAATCTACTTTATCTGAAGGCAAAATCAATAAAACATCATCAACGTAACGAAAACATTAAATTTTAAATTTACAATTAAATTGAAAGGTAACGAGTTAATGACACTTTTCTAGTTCCTGCATAACAATTTCAGCTAAAGCAGGCGAGAAAGGAGAACCAATTTAAATATTACTTTCTCAAATTTAAAAACCAAAACACCGGTATTAAAACAACATAACGTGATTTATGAAATTAAATGTTTATATTATAATTCGTGTTACAGAGTGGAAAGTTTAACTGGAATAAATTCTGTAACTTAGAAAATTACGATTTGTAAAAAAATTCTTGGAACAGGTCAATTTTTATTTTTAATGACGCATATTACAAAGGGACTTCTTTAACTTTTCAATTATTTGGAGGGGTGAAACAACCCCTAACTTTTTTTTTTTAATGGAAGGGTATGTTGAGTAATTTTTTTCCTTAAAGCTTGTTCAATTGGTAATACAGCTACGTTTGTATTTTTTAATTTTTCTTTAACAGTAAAAGGAAAAAAAATAAAAAAAAAAGAATTTTTTTTACTAAAACCGTTTTTCCCAATAGGTGGATAGGAAGAAGAGGACCGATTGAGTGGTCAGGAAGATCTCCAGATCTCACCCCTTTAGACTTTTTATGGGGGTATTTAAAAAGTAAAGTTTATGTGACTAAACCAAACGACATAGCAGAACTTCAGGAAAACATTCGGCATGAAATTAGGAGAGTAACGCCGGAAATGTTACAAGATGTTAGGGATGGAATTTATAATCGATTAGGGTATTGCCAAGTGAGAGGTGGCGAGCAGTTTGAACATCTGATACATTAAAATCGTTCTAGTCAAAAAAAAAATTTTAATTTTTTCCCCTTTTACTGTTTAAGAAAAATTTAAAAATAAAAACGTAGCTGTACTTCCAATTGAACAAGCTTTAAGAAAAAAAATTACTCAACATACCCTTCCATTAAAAAAAAAAGTTAGGGGTTGTTTCTTGTTTCACCCCTCCAAATAATTGAAAAGTTAAAGAAGTCCCTTTGTAATATGCGCCATTAAAATTAAAAATTGACCTGTTCCAAGAATTTTGCTACAAATGGTAATTTTCTAAGTTACAGAATTTATTCCAGTTAAACTTTCCACTCTGTACAGGAGAAACAAGCCAAAATTAAAAAAAACGGCTAGACCAACACAAATATCATATCCAAAAAAATAATCAAGAATATTCGTTAGAAAATAACCATAGTTTTGATTTTGAAAATACTAATATTTTATACTGTGAGTCTAATATTTTTAAAAGACGTTTTATAGAAATGTGCAAAATAAAAATGTCATCGAATTCTATTAATAAACGTACTGATTTTGCAAATTTAAACGATATATTTTGTAGTTTTCTCGATTCTTTAAACAGGATATAGATCTGTTAATTTTTAACATTTATTAAAATAAAATATTTATTATACAGGGTATTATCAATTAAGATGACAATAATTATACCACGTATAGAGGACATCAAAACATTGCGATTTAACCTAATTTATCTATATCCAAAAGTTTTTAGTTTCTAGGATATAACCTCCTAAAGGGTCAACTTGGAAAGTATATTTTCTTAAATATCTCTGGAACGGTTTAAGACAGAATTGAAATTTCTTATGTAAGATAACTGAAATTCAAGGACGAATATGTCTTAGGCAAAATTGAATATTCTTCACCAGTGGCGTAGAACCAGAGTAGTAGTTTATCATTTTAGTAAATAACTTTTTTATTGTCACTTTTTCGAGAAATCTGAAACAAAAACTGAAAAGTTCAAATAAAATTATACAAGATATGAACTAAGTTCCATTTTCGCCAGAATAACCTTTTTCGAGATATTCAAGTGGAAAGATTACATTGCTTCAGAAAATCAAATATGCCTTACAACATTACCTGCTATTTTACATATCAATACACAACTGTTGCATAGTTTTTTTCTCAATTTATGAATTAAAAATTTACTCTAGCAATGAAATAACGGGTATACCAAAAATTGTTTTCTCTAGTTTCCTCATGAAGGAGTATTATGCTCGTTATTTCATAGTTAGAGTACATTTTTAATTCATAAATTAAGATAAAAACTATGCAAGAGTTGTGTATTGATATGTGAAATAGCAGCTAACGTTGTCAAGGCATATTTGATTTTAAAAAAAATTTGAATTTCTGATCTATTTCTGGATCTACGCCACTGGTGAAGAATGTTCAATTTTGCCTTCCTTGCCAATTATCCTTCCTTGTATTTCAGTTATCTTGCATGTCAAATTTCAACCCTCTATCTTAAACCGTTCCAAAGATATTTAAGAAAATGTGCTTTCCAAGTTGTCCCTTTAGGAGGTTAGTGGCGGATTTCACAAACGTTACTTAAACTTAATCATCCGTTAAAAGTAAACGTTGCCATGGTTACATGTGTTGAAGGTATAGGAATGATTATTCTTAATCGATGATTAAAGTTAAGTGACTTTTGTGAAATCCAGCGTATATTTCCGAAACCAAAAACTTTTGGATATAGATAAATTAGGTTAAATCGCAATATTTTTATGTCCTCTATACGCGGTATAATTATTGCCACTTTAATTGATAACGTCCTGTATTATGTTTAAAATCAATTTTTAGAATTAATAAAATAAATTTACTTCTTCAGTTTCCATTGACAACTTGTTTACATTTTTTCATTTCTGACAAACGATAGCGAAACGTTAAATTATAGTGCGCATATTCAGTGTCCGTTTTAAAGAATTTGTGATACAATTTTCATCGGACAAGAACCTGCTTTCATCAAAATGTAATATGTATGTACAGGGTTTTTGTTTATATTTTGAACGGTACCTACGCATTTTATTATTAGACATATCAAAAAATGTTAAATACAAAAGTTTTAGGGACTTACCTGAACCGCCAGAATTTACTTTAAAAAGAAACAAATGACAATCGGAAACCTAACAAATGAGTATCAACTTTGTTATTTTAAATAGAACACGCTGTATATTTTCTAGAATTAAGAAAGATATTTTTGTCCTAATTCTAAAAGTATGTAGTTTGTCTATATTTGGTTTCATACTTTTTACGATATTTAAGTTTGAAATTCTTATTGTTTTGGTATATTTTTATTAATTTATTTCATATAATATGTTAATTTCTCTTAGATGTTGGCGTTTTGACTTATAAAGTGACTTTTAATTAGTTTAACACTTATCACACATAATAAACTCCTTATTAATCGAAATAAATGCATTTTTTTTTAATTTTAAATTAAATATCGTAAGAAGTATGAAACCAAATATAGACAAACTACATATTTTTGAAATTAGGAAATAAATGTCTTTCATAATTCGAGAAAATATACATAGTGTTCCATTTAAAATAACAAAGTTGATGCTCATTTGTTAAGTATCCAATCGTCATTTGTTTCTTTTTTTAATATATTCTGGCGGTTCAGGTAAATTCCTAAAGCTTTTGTATTTAACATTTTTTTGTATGTCTAATAATAAAATGTGTAGGTACCGTTCAAAATATAAACAAAATCCCTGTACATAAATGGCTTATTATTACACTACATAGAAATTCTTTCAAATTTAAAGTATATTTTTACTTTAGTTTTACAATCGTGGAATAAGGTCGGAATAACTGTTCGCCGAATATCCTTTATTTACGTCATACCTACGTCACGTTATTCTAAGACTAATGCTTATCTGACGATTGTAAAATCGCGCCTAAGTGGCTTAGAAATTAGACATAACATCTTTACACTAATCTTCTAATATACGAATAGGAAATAAATTGTGCATAATTTTCTAAATTTTATTAGTAATAGTACTGCTACTTTTAAAAAATCAAAAAATAACTTTGTCTTGTAAGAAGATTTTTAAAAGAAAATTTATACTTATTTCACAACGAAAGCATGTTAAGCTAGCCGTTCACTTATCCGCATCGGACGCATCGCACGCAGCGAACGGATCATAAAAACTCATTTTTTTCGTTATTTTACTGTTACGTTATGTTCACTGCTTCGCATCGGACGGATCGCCTCTTACGATGTGAACGCATAGGCAGAATAAAATCCGATTCGTGCGATGCGTACCATGCGGACAAGTGAACGCATAGCTTTACAGTTTACTCGCTCACTGAATGATTCTAAGGCTCGGTTTATTCACTTTCAATTAACTTTATCTTTTGATTTATTGCCATAGTAACAATTGTACAAATAATTGTTACTATGGGAATAAACTGAAGGTTAAAGTTAACTGAAAGTGAATAAACCAGACCTAAATAACAGAAATACAATATTTTGTCCTAAAACAAATTTTAGTCCGAACAAAAAAAAATTGTGGAAGAAAATTATATTAACAGTTATTTCGGTTCAAAATTGCTTAATATTCAAAAAGTTGACGGTGTCGCAGATTTTCTTAAGATTTCGGGTTATAAGTAGAGAGTCTTGGTTTTAATCAGTTTGATTTATCACGAGCGTACACTTGGAAAGAGTGGGATCGTAAGCAGTATACGATGCATAGATTACAGTGGGCGAGCTCGACGACGCTGCGAGTACACGGAGCCGAACAATGCGTTACTGCATCGAAGCTCGCGGAAAAGATATACCGTCTCCGCTTGGTCGACTAACGCGCATAAAAAAACTGATTTTATTTTAGACTCCCTGGTTATAAGTCATGACGTTTCATAACTGACACTGACAGCACATTTATTTTGTTGAAGATTGCTTCCATATCCTGCAATGCATTGGGCGCATTCAGGGACGTAAAGCGGCTGAGAGGCTAAGTAAGCAGTTTCCCTGAATGGACAAGCTGACTGACTGCTGAAAGAAAGCTGCTGAGATATTTACTCAGCTTAAATTGTAGGCTGAGTTCCTCAGCGCCATCAAAAAAAGTAGTGGGAGCATAATTTAAATTTACTGGTTGAGTCAGTATTCAATTTTTCCAGTCGATGATTGATCAGGTAGTTTATTCTGACCGTTGACTTGACGATTTTGTGCAGATTGACGGGATTGGCGTTTATTTAACTCGCCCATGTAATAAGTCAAGCATGTGAGACAGCTGCCATTCAGAACTTCGTTCAGGGAATCACTATGTGCTGACACTTAGAAAACGCTGACTGAATTACAGCTTAGCTAAGCCGCTGAGCGTCCCTGAATGAGCCCATTGACTCGTTTTTTTTTTAAACATAGGAATATTTTTGTCCAACAATTGCATGTTTTTAGGTGTTTTAGGTTGGGTTTCTGAAACGTTTCATAAAGCTAACTAATAGATAAAATAAAATATTCCTATAGTTCTAACATGTGTAGCCATAGCAACGTTTACTTTTATCGGCCCGTTAATTTTATGTAACGTTCCAGAAATCGGGCATTATATTGTCTGTTTCAAAATCAAAAAACCACCAACCTCGCAATTTACCTCATAGATACAACCGGTAACGCTGCTGCATGTACTTGCTAGTGACAAATTTAGAGGGAAGAAAATTTTAACTACGCGTCTTGAAAGATTTTTGCGTTTTCGCAGCCTCGTAAGCTTTTAGGCAAATTAAATATTAATATGACGTTTTAAGTTTTGACGCCAAACTACTGATGCGCATAAATTACAGCGACATTGTGAAGTACCAACAAAAACACATCTGGGAATTTTGCTTTTTGGCAACATAATTCAATAGGTGAAGGTTTCTTAATTTTGAAACAGACAATACGTTCGTTTTGAGTGACTAAAATCTAATTTCAGTCACTAGCGCAAAATGTGCAAAATCAACAACTATCCATGACGACCGACCATGACTGCTTGACGTTTTAAGTAATGTCACTTCAAAAATATTTTTTCAAGATTCTTTGCAACTGTTGCACAAAACGTCGTATATCACCCGTGAACGAAATGCAAATATACACTCGCGAGAATTGTCTCACTCATGTATAATTTTGCATATCTCTCACTTATAATCTACTATTGTCCAACAGTTGCATATTTTTAGGTATTTTATACGTTCGTTTTGAGTGACTAAAATCAAATTTCAATCACTACCAACCACAAAATGTGCAAAATCAACAATTATCCATGACGACCGACCATGACTGCTTGACGTTTTAAGTTAGGCTGCGCTCACACTGATGAAGCAAAAACGTTTTCAAACAAAACGTTTTGCTGTATTGTAAAACGTTTCGGCTAGGCTCACACTGATAAATCAAAAACGTTTTCGGACAAAATGTTTTGCTGCATTATAAAACAGTGTGACGTATATTAAAGAGACAAAAAACGTCCTTCTATTGATATATTTACTTCTCGGCGTCTACTTGCATAACCGCAAGTCTTTTTTTATCTATATTGGGGATTTTTAAACCCTGTTTGTTAACTTCCTTAATTACTAACAGCAAAAATAAATAATTAAAAATGCCTTCGAATAAAACAACGGACTGTTAACTTTGGGGGCCGCATTAACATTGTTTGGGGGCTTACCTAATAAATTCAAGTTTGTTGTAGCGATTCATTCGCCATTTTGTCGAAAAACTCTTTTATTTATTTATTTATTTATTTTTCTTATTTATTTTATTTGATGCACTTGGATATACAAACTTTTATATGTAAACAGTTACAATGAAAAAAGGTTTTATATACATAACAAACATCAAAAATAAAATGTTTAGGTATTACTTTTAATAACAAATAAAAAAACGAAGGAACAAATTCTCAGGTCAAGAGTAAAGAAGAAAATAAATACAAAAATCGCGGTGTTTACTATTTATTGTCATTAAAACATTGATTTTTAATATTTTATTCAAATGCAATATTGTTGCAAACCAACGGTTTAAACTTCTAGTTACGAAAAAATTTTGAATATTTTCTTTTTTCTGAAATTTTAAATTTAGATTGTTTTTAGTTTTTTTTTATAACGAGGGGGGCCCTTTGATTGAACGGGGCCGCAGCCCTTAAAAACCGTGTCTAAATCCGCTCTTGTTTGCACATCTGACAAGAGGAAACACTTCGAAATGTTTGGTTCGCTTAATTATATTGATAAGAAAGTAAAGCCTAGCATAAGCTTCGCTGCGTTTTTTTACGATGCATTTTAATGCAACGAAATAATCGCCTTGTATAACCTGCACGTTGCGATTTTTCATATCTCTTTCTCTCCCATTTTGTTTGATCGAAAGTAGGTAGGTATTCTCTCTCTGTCAAAGAAACTCTTCGTAGTTTACGAGGAAAAAACCTCTACTTTAGCAAAAATCGTTTTTTTGGGGTGATGTAACTATTCCGTTTCATGTTAAAACCACAGTCATTAGATCAAAACGTTTTGAGGAAAAACGTTTTGACTGCAAATGTTTTAGCGTGCTTTAAACTGTTTTTTGTTTTGATGTATCAGTGTGAGCCTGATCCTATTTAAAGCATTGAGAAAACGCTTTCCAACAAAATTAGTCAAAAACGTTTTGTTTGAAAACGTTTTTGCTTCATCAGTGTGAATGCAGCCTTAATGTCACTTCAAAAATATCTTTTCAAGATTCTTTGTTGTTAAAAAATGCAACTATTGGACAAAAGGTCGTATATCACACGTGAACGAAATGCAATTATACACTCGTGAGAATTGTCTCACTCGTGCTTCGCACTCGTCAGCCAGAATTCTCACTCATGTATTCATTTTGCATTTCTCTCACTTAAAATATAATCTACTATTGTATGTTCAGAGATAAAAAAAACTTACGGTATGTGATCTAACATGCACTTTTTTGAACAACTTTAAACCACTGCTGTATCATACTAAAAATGAGGTGTTATGTTACAGTCTTTTTCTTTAGGTTTTCCCCTTTTGTCAAATATGTTTCCGAATTTGTCAAATGACCTTCCAATCTGTTCAAAGTATAGTAGGCCTGCAGATTGGAAAGTCATTTGACAAATTCGGAAACATAATTGACAAAAGGGGAAAACCAAAAGAAAAATACTGTATCCAAGTGCACTTAAGATAACATAACTATGGAATGTTATTTTAACACCCATGATGCATCATGGGCGTGATTATTATTTATGATATTTCTAAATTTGACGCGATAACGCAAATTTTTAAATGCAAACAAATATTTTCAGACTATTTGTCGGAAAAAAATGGTTCTTGTTTAAGTGATTAAAATTTATAATTATGCCAGTTCTCTTTTCTACATAAAATACATATCAAATATAATGTTTTTGGGCTATATTAGTATAGCTTACCTAAGCCTATCCGTTCCTCTAAATGGGGACATTCATAAGTAGCTTTCATCGTCGAAACTAAAGGTCCTCGAGGCTTCTTACCAGTGGCATCTCTAATCAGCCAACCTCTAGACTGGTTATTGTATTTTTGTTCAAAACACTCCTCGGAATTTTCACTCCGTCCATCTTCTTCTTGCGCACATTTTGCTTCCAGACATTTTGTAGAATATTCCATTACTTTTTTAAAAATTTGATTAAAGCAATTCCATCATTTGAAACCCAACTATCACTTCGTTGCTCAGCAACATTAATTTTAAATATTCGCACACAAGTTTTGGCGGAGTGTTCGCCATCTATGAGGCGTATTAATATTTACGCGATATTGCCAACTATAAAATTCACTAAATTTCTTTAACAGATAAATAAATTAACGAACTTTGTATTATCAGAGCCTGTATAATACACCAACACGCCCATTCATATACCTACCTTTAAAAGATGTAATTAAATAATAAGTTTATTTCTGTTGCCTAGTAACGCCATGAAATATACTGATACACCAAGCGCCATCTATAATGCGTAATGAGATTATGATAAATATCAACTTTGCAACTTAAAATTTCCTTTCAACTATTCAAATTTAGAACAGTTAAATTAACTATATTAATTATACAATATAATCACAGATCACAAAATATTAACGGAGTACATATTTCAATTACAAAATGAAAAAATCCGATGTGTAATCCTTCTTTACTAAAACAATTTCATTTCTACATTTTCTAATTATCCAGCACTTATGACCATTTAGCCAAATTACTTCTCTTGGCGAATTCGCTGTACCTTGCATGAACATAATATTCGGAAAGTGTTGGCTCGACAAGTGTATCTTTATCTGCCAGTTTGTAAATGGGCTCATCATAATACATTCCCACCTTCCATCCTTTCACGTTCTTCATCAATTCACGTTCTTCATCTCTATTACGACGCAGCTGCTTCAAATATTCTCTGTCACGTTCTGCGAGCAACAGGGGCAAGATTGCAAAGTTCGCAGACCTATCCTCAACTTGCATAAAACGAACCTTTTTGCATGTTAGGTAGTAAATGTAAGCTCCTGCTGCGGTTATTCCTAAGTAACCACCGATTAAGGCCCAGCCTGTAACAAGGTTATGTATAGGTTACGTAATTAAAAAAAAATATATTGGATTATCTGTATGTTAACTTTAATGAGTTATTACCGTTGAAATATTGTCGTGCAGGAATTCTATGATAATTTATTGGTTTATAGCCTCCCTGAGGAGGCATATCTTGACGTTTTACAATCTCCATTTTTAATTATTCGAAGACAACGCTGATGAAGTTAGCCGTTTCAGTCATTTCACTGGTAAATACCATGAAGTTATTGGCGTTTGATTTTAAGATCGCAACGCTACCGCGGATAAATCTGAACCTCTGTAAGCTAAAGCATTAACATTCACTGACGTGTATGTATGGCCGTTTCAATTCGACTTTTAAAAATTTTGACGGGTACTCCTCTCAGCGCCTCTTGTGAATTTTTAAGTAATTGCAGTTGTCATCAAGTCATCATCAAGCACACTGGGCTTTACTAATCTAGGAAGCCGTGCGTTACCGTCAGTAGTTTTGTAGTATCTTTAATAGGGAGCGCTGAGGGAAGTACTCCACTAATACTCCACTAAGGTTACTATATTTAGATGGTACCGCCATTCATTTCCGCGGCTTCGTCCCCCAAATTAAAAAGGAAGCGATGAAACGCTAAAGAAGAAAAAGGATAGATACATAACAAGTTACTGTTTCTAAGGAGTTTATGAATGAATTTGATTAATCCCAAATTAAAAGAGATAGAAAGTTGGCGCTAGAGTACAGATTCTGACAGTTGAGTTTGCAAATAAACAGATTTTTATTAATTCTTCTCTTGAAGACAATCCTAATATTTGAAATACTCTATTTTCTTCCAACAGTCACTTTTGTTATTCACTTTTAGAAATTGGTTGTATTCCTCATCATCAAACACTATTTCTTGAAATTAATTATGCTCATTATAATGTTGTGGTTCGTCTTACTTTCGTTATTTTACACAGTACAACACTAAATCGTTAAAATTAGACGACGATTATTCTTAATTCATGCAAATATATGAACATAACCTACTTGACAACTTCTAAATCTAAGAGCTCCTCCAAAATATTCCGAGCTGAGCGAGCGCGATCTTTTTCATCTGATCTTTATTTGTCGAACGCTCCAGATCTGTCAAAGTAAGCTCGACTTTTCATTACCGAACGATTCAGAGGTGATTGATGAGAAAGATCGCATTGCCGAACTCAGCTAATGTAGCTGGCCATGGCTATAGGCGCCATGCACATCTCTGCGTTCAGCGCCGCCTGGTGTGGTAATTTGTGAATTAGTGATATGAAAATATTTCTTGAGAATCATTGCATGAGAATAATATCATTCTTATGACAATTTACGATTGTAGTACGTAATACTTGAGCTTCCTGGTATTGAAATACATTACAATATTCAAGTTTAAATGTACAATAACAATTTAAAACAACTCGTATTTTCATACGAGCGTCTAGCTGCAGATCCCCCTATAGCCAATCAGAACAAGGATAGCTCAAATTACCAATCACATTATAATACACTGTGGCCAATTAGAATAGGACAAAGTAATTCAAATTTTCGAATTCAACCCAACCCAACTTACGAATACAGTTCCAATAGTGGTGTGGTTCACATTAAAAGACATTAATTAAGCTGGTGAAAAAAAATAAGGTTTAAAACTTAGAGAATCTTTAAAAATAATATATTAACTGGTACTGGTAATCAGGCCGACATGGTGCTCATAACCTCGCTTTTACTTTGGAAGTTAATAATTTGACACGTAAGTCAGGCCGCAATATTTTAAAGTTTAAACTCATTCTGTAACATTATGATTAAAACGTGTAAATTTTTAGTGTACACAAGATCAGCTGTTATGTCATGAATATGGATTTTGCACCGACACAGCAAATCGTGTTAGATATTGTACAGCATGCTACCAGTTAGAACTCGGAGATCCTTAAACCAGCAGAAACTCAACCTGGCTCTTATACCATACTCTATGTTTCTTTTGTATTAATATTATTATTTTTACTTACAGCAATTAAAAATATGATATCCAATTCCAGTAAACAAAATAACAGCACCCTGATGTAAGCAAATGGTGAAAATAACGGCATTTTCACGTTTAATGTCCGTCTTCTGTAACTAACATATTAGCAAAATTAATTATATAACGTATATATTATGTTATTATTATTTCTACCTCATTATGCATGAGGCTTTCTGGAGTGTTTTTAAATTTTATTCCTACAGAACCGATTACGTAGATATCACAGCGATATCATATTCACGTCACAAAGAAACGTTACAAGTATGAATGCTTTTCGACTTTCTGTGATGTCACATGGATGTTTCATGTTTACTGGGATGCCAATCGTAATATTCATTTGAACATCGGGTCAGGGTGGATACTGTGTTATATTTCAAGAATGGCATCAATAACACTGGCGTTAAAATACAATACATATGATAAGTAAGAAAATTGCATGACACTTTGAACTCTAATGAGATGTGTTTTATTTCAGTGCAACATCTGATCAGAAGAAACAGAGTTTAAAGGGGGTCCATTTCTAATTTCAGTGAAACTTTCAACTAAATAGCTACATAAGTAGCAGTTTTAAATCGCTTGGAATTGATTTTATTAAAACTGTAAAGGCTAGTACTTTAGTTACTAGTTAACTTTAATCTTTTGTAATACGAATCCTTTTAACGGACACTGAAAATGCACACTTTTTTCTGGAATATAATTCTAATTCTCATTTAACATGCTATGAATCTAATCTTCTTTTGGGAAAGGTTTTCCTAGACGAATTATGGCATTTCTTTTTTTCTTTGTTGATTGATATCTAAAATGAATTATAAATATTTTGTTAAAAAACGAAGCAATTTAAAATGTTTGTATGTACAAGTTTTTTTTGCACCCCACATGTAGGTTTACTTTAGGAGCTTGAAAACTCTAAAAGATAATACATATAAATCCCTACAACTTTTGTATTTATAGTTTTTCTCTAGGTGTTAAAGTGTCTAGGTAGGGTGCAAATATAAAAAAAAAACACCTATACAGTGCTTGACATTAAAAACTAACCAAAAAACTACAATCTTGTTCGAAAATAATGAATCTTATTGATAAAGAGTAAATATGATCATATTATCAAGGCAGAATTTATTAGAATTTTTCAACAGAAGTGAGGCTCTGAGTGCTAGTTAGGCTTTGGGTTGGCAGAACGTTTTATTTTTAATGCCGAGCACTGTTCCTATAGTGAGTTCCATATAAATTTGCTGGTAAACGATTAAGTCCTGAGTATGCATTATAAATACATAGAAGTTTGAAAGAATAATCTAATGATCAGACGATGAAAGCTGATGTTCAGTGTTTGTAAATTGAATTTTCCAGTAAATTTATATGGAACATATTTATATTTATAATTTATATAAATTACCTAGGTTGAAAATCAATTTTCTTATTTATTTATTATTGATTATTATTTTTTGATTTGTCTTGCATGAATGCTGGACCCTGTTAACCATTTTATTCAATGCGTTAATATATTTTTTAGATTAGAGGAGTATATGAAGAGTAAAATCT
Organism: Dorcus parallelipipedus; assembly: GCA_958336345.1. NCBI lineage: Eukaryota > Metazoa > Arthropoda > Insecta > Coleoptera > Lucanidae > Dorcus > Dorcus parallelipipedus. Next base: position 47,634,317 of record OY284475.1, read on the forward strand.
AAGTCGTAGCTAAAATGAAATTAACTTATGTCAAAATTGAAATGTCAAGATACATTTGACGATAGTAGAAAAAATCTTCCAGTTGAATACATAAGGCTTTGTTAAAACTCTTTAACATGATAACGACTAATTTCAAATGCCGTTGGATTGCTTACTGACCCATGACTATAGTGTTCAAGAGCGTTTAAACAACTAACAGATTTGACAGGGGTCAGGAAGCAAATGTCAGAATAAAAGTTTCGAATCAAGCTAAGACTCTGATTTTGTTTTTCATAGCCTCCCCTTATCTAAAAAATTTATTAACGCATAGTACCTATATGATGTATTGGATTGTGATATTTACATTATATCAACTAGTGTTGTAAATTATATAATATACTTACTTTACCGGATTTTAACCTGTTAATTAAGTAACAGTAAATAAAGTAAATAACAAAATGAAATAAAACAGGTTTTATTGTATTGCTTTTGACTTATCCTTTTAGAAAAGACCAAACTCAGCTACCTCACAATCTTGATTTTATGAGGAAATAGAATTGTTGTTAACCATAATCATCCAAAACTAATACTAATATTAATAAAGTTTGGAAATATTTCCAAACTATTGGTGGCAAATTCAAAATAAATAACCACGCGGTAAATAACTTAATTTACCGGGTGTTATTAACCGGATAATTAACCAGTTAATAACCGGTTTATAATCCAATTTACAACACTAAAATCAACTTATGGATTTATATTGGTACGAATAGGGATCTTGCACATGCGAAGCCAGCGCCACCAATGGCCATATTCTGCATTAGTGGTATGAAAATAACGAGCGTCTAGCTGCAGATCCACCTACAGCCAATCAGAACAAGGATAGGTCAAATTACCAATCAGAAGCGTATACCACGCTCTAGCCAATTAGAATAAGGCTAAGTAATTCAAATTTTTGAATTCAAACTTAGGAATGCAGTTTCAATGGGTGCATTCAGGGACGCTCAGCGGCTGAGAGGCTAAGTAAGCAATTTCCCTGAATGAACAAGCTGACACACCGCTGAGGGAAAGCTGCTGAGATATTTACTCAGCGTATAAATTGTAGGCTGAGTTCCTCAGCGCTATCAAAAAAAGTGGTAGGAGCATAATTTTAATTTACCGGTTGAGTCAGTATTCAATTTTTCCAATCGATGATTGGTCAGGTA